>CAHIKZ030001635.1:400000-530000 GCA_903632075.3 Acanthosepion pharaonis | reverse complement strand
GTTCTACAGAAGTCAACTGAGAATAGCATGGACTGAAGATGTAGAGCAACGCCGGGTTTTAGGGAAAATGGAACCAAAAAGTACAGAATCAAAAAGAGAGAGTTGAAATTTCTAAGCAGATAACGAGAAAAGAAGGTTTGGAGAATTTGACACTCATCGGACATTTTGAAGGCAAGCTGGACTGAGGAAAGTAGTACATAACCTACCCAACGAGCCAACGTGTAAATTGTTGGCAGAACAGAGATTAGGAGAGATAGCAAAACTAGAAACCTTACTTAGGGTTGCATAGGAGAATTTGTAGAGAGCCCTAATCGCCATCTTCCTAAAGGGACAATATACATAGAATACGAAAATTTATACAATTACTTATTTCCCTTTCTCCTATTTCTTCCTATAATGCTTTCTTTAAATTTGCTCGGAATTTTTAAAATTAGAAATTATCTATATTTACATTGGTCGTTATTATCACAACGTTTCAGTCGTTGTGCTTCCGGCCTTCTTCAGGGGTCTATCGATGCATGTAACTTCCAGGTAATTTCGAAATTAAACCTTTATTTAATTTACGATGGTTTGATTTTTCTTGTTTCGCTTTCCATATCTAGCGATATCTTGTCTGGTTCTTGTTTTAGTAATGCACAGTTACTGCTCACTCTTTTTCCTACCCGGAACAGGGATTGAACTCACAATGTCACTAACTTCATGAAACAATACCTTAATCTTTAATCCACACGGTTATTGTCCGACGAGATTATAACTGACCACTCGTATCCGAGTATGCCTATATCTACGAGGATGGTTAGCCAATCCCTGTTGCAGACGCCTGCTCAGGCACATTTGTGCTTCTTCAGTCACCCACAGAGCCAACCTGTGGTTTATACTGCAACTAAGCTGAGCGGACATTAGTTACAGTTTCTGGGAGATAACGTATTTTTGGCGTTATCAACAGTCTGAAAAAGGCCAGTACACTCAAACTCTCGGTCACGATGACTTGTGATTTCGTGCTAATAGTTCCGTCTATCTATTTTCATTCACAAAGCTTGGGTCAACCCGTGGTTTTCAGGAACTTTCCCAAGTGTCCTCCCTAGGTCTATAACATCAAGAAGTCCTGATAAAACGACAATAATGATATTTGAACGCGGGTTTCATGGTCGGAAAGCGAAGGTTGTAACCACTCGGCCACATGAGACTATAACCTGATAGATTAAAGTACAAAAAATCGACTCGATGTAAACAACTTCCAGAAAACATCTTCCGTTCTTCCTATGAGCCTTCGATTTCGCGAATCACATTTTTCGTCGTATTTCTTTATTTCAGTCGAGCTCTCATTCGGATATTCACGAGTTTGTTACGCCAACCATCACAGTCCTTTATCAAGATCGGAAGTTCATTAGGGTGGGTATCTTGTGTCATAACATAGTTGGTCAACGTAGATGGTTGCATTTGGATTTGACACCGCCCTCCCAGACCATAATAAGCATGTCTGTAAACATGGTCCCGGAAAACTATTAGTAAAACTGACACTGCTACTCTATATGGGAATGGTGAGTCATATATGAGTACTAAGCCATTGTAAGACAAACATGTATATGAAGAATACCAGAAATCCATTCCGTATTGTCCATCACATGGGTTACAATGAGATACATCTCATTGTTGTCCCTGCTATACGTATAAAACCTATGTGATAAAGTTAAACTTTATACTAATAGGATATAATCAAACTTATACTAAGATAGAACTTAATAGACAAAATTGCTCTTGGTTGATTCCTGCTCTCGACTAGTGGTAAGCTGTAGTCCAGTACAACTTGTTACTGTCAGGTTTAGATGGAACTCCATAGCCGTGATGAAGACAGTCCATCTTTGAGAAGGAAAACTATAATAAAACCAAAAGTAAACCATTTAAATCAACTGCCACTGGGATACAAAATGACAGTCAGGTGTAGATGGCCTTACATGATAAACTATGTATTTAGTTTTTACACCACCCTTGCAGAGAACAATAAGCATGTCCGTGAACATGGTCCCGGAAAACTATCAGTAAAACTGACACTGCTACTCTCTATATGATGAAATGACAAAATTGTGGTTGAGCTCGACTATGGTATGAGTACAACTTGTTACTGTCAGGTTTAGATGGAACTCCATAGCCGTGATGAAGACAGTCCATCTTTGAGAAGGAAAACTATAATAAAACCAAAAGTAAACCATTTAAATCAACTGCCACTGGGATACAAAATGACAGTCAGGTGTAGATGGCCTTACATGATAAACTATGTATTTAGTTTTTACACCACCCTTGCAGAGAACAATAAGCATGTCCGTGAACATGGTCCCGGAAAACTATCAGTAAAACTGACACTGCTACTCTCTATATGAATGGTGAGTCATATATGAGTACTAAGTCATTGTAAGACAAACATGAGTATCAAGAATACCAGAAACCCATTCCGTATCGCCCATCACGCAGGTTAGAAAAGGGAGCATTCTACTGTTGTCCTGACCTCGACACAAGGTTCTAAAAATCAGCTCCGGGGTCACCAAACAAAACTTCTTGCATGCAAAAAATACACATTAATTTCAACCTCAACATTTGCACACTTAATACCATAAATCAGTTGCCTGAACTTGTCTTGTTTGCCATTGAACTGAATATCAATGTCATCCGTATTCAGGACTTAAGCATCACTGTGTTGGGAAAGGCTGAGTCTTCATCTAAGCCTTGGCGTAGAAAAATTCCACTGGTACTACCATTGGCGGTATTGGCAATAGGCAATAGAGTCTTCATGAACCCACTAAATATAATATTAATATCTTATTGTGTCCACTAAATATAACATTAACATGATCCGGGAAAACTGTCAATAAAAAAGACATTGCTACTCTCTACAGCAGTGGTTCCCAAACGGTGTAGCGTGTCTCATAGGTGCGGCGGAAGAGGATAGCAGGTGAGGCGGAAGAGGATAGCAGGTGAGGCGGAAGAGGGCAGCAGGTGAGGCGGAAGAGGATAGCAGGTGGGGCGGAAGAGGATAGCAGATGAGGCGGAAGAGGATAGCAGGTGAGGCGGAATGACTTAAAAACAGTTTCAAAAAATGCATATGCAAAAATAAATAGGATTTCAAAATTTAAAATATTATGCATTACTTGTAATTGCATGCATGTGTTACAGTATAAATAGTTATAGATTATTATTCGCCGATTTGATAATTGTGATATGTTTGCATTATGTCAAGTATTAAGAATATAAGTAACTAGGGTCCGCAAATTGAAGAAGAAAGTTATCGATGATAATGTTCTGACTTCGTATCCGCGGTTATCTCCCTTTATACCCTCTCTCTGATTTTTTTTATTTTTAAATGTACTTTTTATCACATAAATTTTGGGGAGGCGCGAGTAAATCTTAATTCCGAAAATAGAGAAAAAAATACATTGGGAAACGCTGCTCTAGAGGAATGGCGAACGGTAGATGCGTACTAAGTTACTGAAAGACAAACGAAAGTATCGTTTTTTTTCTACACTATGCAAATAGTTGAATTTCTCTACCCGTTTGATTTTAACGTCTGCAATACGCAGATTATATTTTGAGCTGTCATTTTTGTTGACAGCCATGTATCCTGTCTTCTTACAGTTAATAGTTAGCCCATTCTTCTCGCTTTCTTTTACTACCTTATCTAAGCGTTATTTCATTATTCCTTCTGTGTCTACCACCAGCACTGTATCATCAACATATATTGTTAACATTGTGTCCACCGTTAATAAGTCCCGGTAGATTTTCCAATTCTCTTCAGATTGTCTCGCTGTAGATGTTTAATATTGGTTTGAGTCTTAAATAATTTTCCTTTTTTATTTAGCACATCTATTCTTCCAAAAAATAAAGTACAATTATAATTTATTCAATTATGTGTAGCATCCGTCGGTCTCGGGAGACCCTGTGTCTACGCCCGAAGAGTTCTGCCTCGGCTGCTGATGGCAACGCAGATTCTGTTATGACTGTACAGACCCACATGGGAGTAACAGTCTCGATTGCGGCGAATGCAAGTAAAGACGCCTCCTCCCCCACCCATGATGTCGCCGTGTTCTCTTTTCTACAAGCTCGTTTCTCGTCGGCAGCAAGCTTCCGTTTCTCCTCTCCTCTCCCCAGCCATTGGTGTAAATCACGTCTCATTATATATTCACCATTATTCTCAGTGACTTGTTGACCATTCCCAGGCAGCTCTTTTGACTATAATTCCGCAGGTTTTCATATGAAAAGATTTTCGACGAACATTTGAATCTGGTAAAGTTTTTCACGAGAAAGAGTTTTACAATGATATAAAAAAAAACAAAAAACAAGGTAATAATCGCTTTGTGCAAGTTCGGATAAATATGGCAGATTGGGTAGAACGTTGCAAACCAGTTCCAAAATCTTTTCCTGATATTCTTGCTCTACGCCGTCTTGCGTTGTCATAGAGAAGATCAGTATTTCTTCCTACTGACGAACGCAGTGCGCTTTTCAACCAATTTTTTGTGGACACGCTGCTGGTCGTATAATTCCACAGTTAAAGTTCTGTTGCCTTTTAAAGACTGTAAATGATTATTGTTGACTAATGGTTGTTTTATGCGTCTTCATTCACTCAAAAATATTCTTTGGAGTGAGGAATTTAAGTATGCTTTCTTTAGGAAGTTTTTTATCACTGCTATTTTATATATTTCCTGGTATCTTAGTTTAGAAGAGAGAAGTTCGTGGTGGTGGGATTTTTAGAGGGGTAGGTTGTAAATACGTTGGATTTTAATTCTATATCAACGTTAAGAAATGGGATTTTGGTATCAACCATGAGATTGTATGTAAATTTTAGCGTTGAGTTTTTTTCAAAAGTTGATTTAAGAGTTAGAATTTCGTCCTTATTTTTATCATGACAAAAGTGTCGTCAACGTACCTTGTGTAGAATTGTCAGTATTTTTAAACACATTATTTTCAATATGAGACATGTAAAAGTTAGTATCAACAATAATTTTCCCAACTACATTATTGACTGATAACCAAATAAAATTATTCTTTCAAAAAATACACACCAGTAACAAAAATACGACACAACACATTAACATATTTTGCGGTAACAAGATACACAATTATAAGCAGAACAAATTCGCTATACGAAAAATCAGTAAACACCAAATTTCTGCTGTGATTCCCGAAAAACATGTAAAACTTAGAATATATTACAGAAAATGGAAAACTCAAACCCTTGTAGTTAATGAGCAAAATAACCCCATCAAATCTAAACTAGAGATGGCCAATATAGTGTATTAATTTCACTGCCCAGTACAAGACTGTGTTTCTTGTCATAAATCAATTACCTATATTGGACATACTACCACGTCTTTGAGTAGACGCCACACGTAACCTAGCAGAGAAAAGATCAATAAAAAAAACATTTTTCAACCCATAATCTACAAGAGCCTTTAAGAAAGTAATTAGTCGATAACACTAGAATCATTTGTAAATCAAATTCCAGAAAACACCGCGTTATAAGAGAAGCCTTGTACATCAAGCAGCTCTCTCCCAGAATCAACCTTACTTTGTTTGACAATGGTAACGTGGTGCTGAAATTCTTTTAAAAACAGAAAGTCGCCCACTCGAATTCCAGCCATGCCCAACATACAATGGCTCGAATTCAATTTCACAAATATTGCATTCACAGTCAAAACGTTAAAATAAACTAACTACACCCCCACTTTAAAATGGCTAAAGAAGTGTGGCACCTTGCATTATTAGAAATATTCATAGAAATATGATTTAATTTTTTCTTACTCGGTTTACTAAACAGGTTGTTGATTTTTTTTAAAACGGAAAATAATTGAGTTGAAAATAATTCACTAAGATTGTACTTGGACGATCCTAAGGGAAGAAGAAGGAAGGGGAAAGAGAGGTCGAGAAATACAAAAAAAGCGGTCATTAACAAAAAACACGAGTCAGAAAGATATCTTAGCTAGCATGTTGACCGAATTTTTAAAGACAATTGGAAGAATAGAATTAGAAATAATAAAAAGAAAGAAAGGGAAAAGACATGATATCAAAACGGGCCGCTTGATGAAAACCAGATATCGGTCAAAGCATCTAGCCTACTTTTGCGTAGAAAGACACCTTATCAATTTGGATAAAGGGAAATTTTGGGAACAATGAAAACGAAATCTTAATCAGAGAAAAAGTGCTTTTGGGTTGAGGGGAGTGACCGGTGGAACGGTATACAGATTCTGACCTGTTAAAAATTAGAACCCCCACATTGACGAGTGAAAGATATTTTCAATTCAGATAAATTAAGATTTTCTGACTGCCGGGTCTGACAAAAAACAAGAGGTGAAAAAAAACGATTGTCTCAGATCACAGATGGCGACAATATTCTTTCCTGAAGTCACAACTAATTAGCGGCGGGCTGGTTGACAGAGCCCAGGTGAGAGAAAGCCAAGATTGTCATTTTTTCGTACGTGCAGAAAAGGCAAAATTGGATTTTGTTTTTTTAAAAACAAGAACGATGTAACCACGCCCGAAAGGAGGAGAAAGGATGCTCGATCAATAACAATTGGTCGGAAACGGTCACGTGATCTGCAGAAAAGAAGAGAAAGAAATGCCCGATCAGGAACCATTGGTCGAAAAACGGTCACCTGACATACGAGAGACTAAGAGAGATGGGTGTGCCTCCCCCACAAAAGGCACTGTGAGGAAGTAGGGGTGAAAACAATAGCGATAATGAGAAGACAGAAATAAGGCAGCTATTGGAATTATTGAGAAAACCCTGACGCCGACAGACCCACCCCAGTTTGTTGCGGCGTCAATAAAAGCAGGACCCCAGTCGACAGAAATCAGTTGGAGTTGAGAGTTGCAGCTGGACCGCGGGCAGGGATAGAGCCTGAACGCGGCCATCAGGCCCGATTCACTCGCCCCTTTGCGGGCAAGAGAATCCTCAGACAAGAAATCCTTCCAGCCCAAGTCGAAGACAGAAGAGTTCAGCCCCGGACGGCAGCGAGAAGAGATCACCTCGGACGACAGAGAGTTGCGGCTGAGTTGCGGCAAGAGATCCTTCCAGCCCAAGTCGAAGACAAGAGAACTTCCAGCCCAAGTCGAAGACAAGAGAACTTCCAGCCTAAGTCGACGAAGAAGAAGAAATACAACTCAAGTCGAAGAGAAGAATCAACTGCGAATGATCGATAGAAATTAGCCCCAGTGTCGAACCAAACCACACTCCGACATACACAATTCTAAAGAGTAGGCAATTCGAAATCTTTAGGTTGTGTGATAGAAGCTTGTGCCATAGTCCACAGAGCGGGTTGGGAAATGAGAACAATTTTGTTTTATGTAACGGACATTAAGATATAAAAGGTTGTTACCCATTTTTTTCATCAGCAATCTTTTTGTCTCGTGAGTTTATTTTCTCTTTTATTTGTGTTTTGCCACCCCCCGTCGGACTCAACTTGTATCGGCCCCAATCCCTGCTGGTCCTGTCTGTCTAAGATCTAAACACAGCGTGGGTAGACAGACCGGAGATCGGTACAGTTGCTTTAGTGACCAGGTATTGGAAGCGAGTCGGGAAAGGCGAGGCTGGTGATCATCTGACCAAGGGGTTGGAGCGGCACGCTTGGACCCAGGAGGAGCGACCAGGAGGAGCGACGTCACCGTTGGCGCTGTAACCAAAGGATCCGACCCTGGGCCAGGTGTGTAACCGTCACAAGTGGTGCCGTGACCAACGGATCAACCCTGAGACAACCACGTCACATATGGTGCCGTGGTGACCGAGGGATTTCAACCCTGAGAAGACCACGATCGACCGCCGTTGCTGAAAATTCAGACAGAACTCAGAACGACCCGGGACCAAAGGAAAAGAAAGAACAGAATCGTCTGTAAGGTAGGACACCTTGTTTTGTTTCCCAACCTCGATTGTTGCTGTATAGACTGTCTTTCTCTGTAGACATGTCAGATTATGATTCGGATAGAGCAGTGGGGGGTGAAGAAGAAGAAGGGGCGGGGGTTGTCAGTGGATCTAAGGAAGCTGTTGGGTGGACCGAGGGTCCCAGTATTTGATGGCAGCGGGAAGGAGTTTAAAAACTGGCTGGCAATCCTCGAGAAGAGCCGAACCATCTACGAGCTCTCGGACCAAGAAACCCTGTATTTGGCATACGATGCCACAAGGGGAAAAGCGTCTGAGTTCGTGAGGGGGCTCTTGGAGAACCAACCCCCGCTTGTCTTGGGAAGAAATAAAAGACTGCTAACCAAAGAATTCGCCGACGAAGGTACGGCCATAGAGGCCATGAGGGCCCTTTTTAATCTGACACAGCTGCGGGATGAAACCCCGAGAATTATGGGCCCGAGCGGGAAGCTATCGTCATTGGCATTCCCCGAAGTGGTCAGGGATAATGCGGTTATGCAGGCCCAACTGGCGGACCTGTATGTAGAGGCGCTGAGCGACGAGCGTGTTCGTCACGACGTATTGAAAGAAGGACCGCTCAGACTGTCGGCAGCGATAGAGCTGGCCAGGGAGAGCCAGGGGGGTGGGATAAAGTGAAGAGGTGTGGGAAGAAGCAGATACCAAGTCAGGAGGCTGGAAGAAGGGGGGTAGGCGGAAGAACCCCCCGTGTGGAATCAGAGGGTTAAGGAAGAGGTGGATCGGGCAGAATTATGGGAGGAGGACCCCAATAGAAGGGCATGGTCGACCAGGCATGGCTTTTATAAGCCCACGCCGGGTCGATACGGGCTGGTCTGCTGGACCTGTGGGGTACGAGGACCACAGGGCGGCGGAATGTCCGACGAAGTGGGGTTGCCCCAGACTTCAATCAGGACAGATGCACCAGGTGTGGTAAGAAAGGACACCTGGCCAAGTGGTGCGGGCTGAGGAAGGGTGCCCCACCGATATTAACAAAGAAGGCTGAGCCCAAGAGACCGGCCCAGGGAAAATCCAGCAGGCCACCCCAGAATTAAGAGGGAGGGTGGCCCAGTTAAAAAAGGAGAGAAATAAAAGCTTGGACCAGTGGGTGGGCGAACCGCTTGAATAGAGGACGGGTTCCCCGAGGATAGACACAAGGCCAACCCAGTTAAAAAGGGAAAGAGCAAAATGTTGGACATGTGGTCGGGCGGGCCACTTTGCGGCAAGCTGTCCAGCAAGAAGGTGCTGGTTTTGCAGGAGGCCAGGACACCTGAAAAGAAACTGTATTCTTAGAAACGGCCATGGGAGACCGGGAGAGGTCCGGCCGGGGTCGCCCAGGTGCAGGGGGGCGCAGAACTCCACCTCATAAAAAAAAATGAAGGTGATTTATTACTACTGGCGCCTATGGCTGGGTTAACCCAAAGGTGGGGGGACCCAGGAAGAAGAAAGCTCAAGTGTTCTCTTCGCTAACGCAGGAGAAAGAACTATCCTGTAGAGCAGAGATAGGTGGTAGAGAGATGAGGGCTTTGGTGGACACAGGAGCATCTGTGTCATTGATGAGAGAGGAAACATACAGGCGGGTGAAACGGAAGAGAAGGTTACGGGAAGCGGACATAGAGATCACGCAAGCAGATGGGGCCCCCCTGGAGATAAAAGGGATGGTGAGGCTCCCGGTGAGGATTGGGAGGGTGAAAAGCACCCAAAATTTTTACGTAACCCCCGACCTGTGTACGGAGGCAATCTTGGGAGAAGATTGGCTCCGGAGCCAGAGGGCCCAGATCGAGTTTAATCCTACTGTGTTGGTGGTGAACGGCGAGAGAACGCCATTGGGATGCCCACCAGAGGAAGAGATAACCATAGTGGTGGAGGAAGATGTAAAGTTACCTCCTAGGACCGCAGTGTCGGGAAAGGGTAGGCTAATGTCAGAAAAAAAGGTACGGAGAGGACCTCTGCAGTTGGTCCCTGTAGAAGGAAAGGGCCTAGAAGATAACGAGGTAACCCTGTGCGAAACGGTAGTGGAGGCAGCCGAGTTGGTGCCCATTATGATGGTGAACCAGGCCCAAAAGACTATCAAAGGTTAGGAGAGGGGAGAAGATAGGGAGAGCGCTTCCCCTACGAACTCTGAATCGGGTGAGATTCGAGGAGGAACGAAGGAAGCTAGTAGAGCAAACAAAAGGAATCTTAGATGAGGATATATTAGCACCGGATCAATTTAGAACCAGAGTGGGGGGTCTGTTAAGGAACAATCGAGATGTGGTGGCCCAGTCAGACAAGGAGCTAGGTCAGACCCACACAGTCGAAATGAAAATCGACACCGGAGACCACCCCCTGTGAAATTAAAAACCCTACCGAACACCTATACATAAAAGACCCTTGTAGAAGAGGCAGTAGAGGAAATGTTGGAAGCTGGGATGATCGAAAGATCGATCTCTCCTTGGAGCTTCCCAATAGTAATAGTAGGTAAGAAAGATGGCGGCCACCGTTTCTGTGTAGATTTTAGAAAGCTGAATTCTATATCGAAGCCGTTGGCGGTGCCATTGCCATTGATAGACGACATTTTGGCATTATTAGGGAAGGCAAAGTTCTTCTCTACGTTGGACTTGAGGTCCGGGTATTGGCAGGTAGCCCTGGATGAGGCTGACAAGGAGAAGGCCGCATTCGCGTGTCACCTGGGACTGTTTCAGTTCAGAGTGATGCCATTCGGTTTAGCTAATGCCCCGGGAGTCTTCCAACAGCTAATGTCAATAGTGTTAGGAGGATACGAGAGCTTTGCCATGGCGTATTTAGACGATATCTTGATATTTTCGGAGACAGTGGAACAACACTTTTTCATTTAAGACAGGTGTTGGGAAGGTTGAGGAAACACGGATTAAAATTGAAATTGTCAAAGTGTCAGTTTCTGAGGGAAGAAACTAGGTATTTAGGCTTCGTCATAAACGGAGACGGTATTAAACCGACATGGATAAGGTAAAGGTCATAAGGGAAATGCCAGAGCCTAAGACAGTGAGGCAGGTAAGAGGTTTTATAGGAGCTATAGGCTACTACCGGCGCTTCGTCCCGGCATTTTCAAGAATTGCCATACCGCTAGTGGCCCTGACGAAGAAATACGCTAGGTTCAAGTGGACAGAGGACTGTCAACGAGCATTTGATTCGCTAAAGGAACAGTTGACAACCGTCCCACTGCTGACGTACCCAGACCTCAGCAAGCCCATGATATTATACACGGATGCCAGTGAACAGTGTGTAGGAGCAGTACTTACCCAGCCGTGTCCTGATAAGGAAGGACCAGTGCCAGGCATACCAGAGGAAGTACCGATATACTTCCTCTCCCATAAGCTCTCAGAGACACAACAGAGGTGGCCAGTAATAGAGAGGGAAGCATATGCTATCATGTATGCTCTCCAAAAACTGGACTACTATTTAAATGGTGCGGTCTTCACTATAAAGACAGACCACAAGCCTCTGCAGTACCTATTGCAGGCAGAGTGGACAAATAATAAGAAAATTCAACAGTGGGCACTTAAGTTAAGTGGCTACCACTGTAAGATAGAGTATTTGGCAGGAAAGGAAAACACGTGCGCAGATTTACTCTCAAGAATACCGAAACAACTGGAAGAAAGATCTGTAAGGGTAGAACAGGGAGTAGATGATAAAGCCTATAGAATAGGAGTAATTAACTCTAATAAGCTAAAAGATCGCCCTATATTAGAATCGGACGAAGAAGGGGACGCCCAGATAATAACCGATCCCTACTGGACAGAAGGAATTGAGAAGGAGCAAGCAGACAGTGAAATAGCTGCTCTGAGAGAGAAGGTGAAGTCAGGAGAGACCACCAAGTATGCCATAATAGAGGAAAGGCTGTATTATCTCTCAGGAAGGGATGAAGAAGTCAAACCCAAGTTGTATGTGCCCAAAAGTTTAAGACCAGAGATATTGGAACAGTGCCACGAAAGGTTGGGTCACATGGGAATTGATAGGACATGTGATCTCATAGGGAAGAAAGTACTATTGGCCCAAACTGTACGGAGAAGTCACTAACTATGTTCGGAGTTGTGTAGTGTGCCAGTCGCAGAGCAGAAGGCAGGAAATGGCACCCTTGGAGGAGACAGACGTACCAAACTTCCCTTCGAGAAAGTGAGTATGGATGTATCAGGACCATATGGGGAAACTGCACAAGGAAACAACTATATAGTGAGTTTTGTCGATTGGCTAACAAATTGGCCTGAGGCATTTGCAGTACCAGACAAGAAGGCCAGAACTGTGGCCGGGTTGATAATAAGCGAAATCTTCCCTAGGTATGGTGCCCCTGTGCAATTGGTAACAGATAATGGCACGGAGAATGTGAACAGCATCATGAGAGGTTTTGACAGGTTTGAATGTAGAGCACATAAAAACATCCCATATCACCCCCAGGGAAATGCTAAAGTGGAAAGGTTTCATAGAACCTTGGGAGATGTATTGGCCAAGTTGGTCAGAGAAAACATTGGAAATTGGGACTTGTATTTGACGCAGGCTCTGACGGCCGTGAGGTTTACGATAAACGAAACCTCCAGATTTTCTCCTTATTTTTGTTGTTTGGCAGAGACGTGGTCCTGCCTGTAGATAACCTACTGAAGCCCCCGAAGAAGGTATATGGGAGAAGATCATCATCAACTATTGCTGGAACAGCAACATAAGATATTCGTACAGGCCAGAAGAAGAATAAAGAGGGCCCAGAAGAAAAGAAATGAGAGGGTGAATGCTGAAAGAAAGGTGGTAGAATTGAAGGTTGGAGACCCTGTCTACTATAAAATCCACCAGAGAGAAGGAAAACTGGACCAGAGATGGGAACCGTACTACCGGATAGTGGAGCAGACGGGCCCAGTATCATATGTAATATGGGATCAAGTGGCAGGACGAGCGAGGAGGGTTCATGCCAATGATCTGAAGAAGGCTGAAATAGCTAACCTGGAAATGAGCGAGCCGAGGCCTAAGAAGACAAGGAAAAGGAAGGTAACTCTGGTTGAACCGGAAGGAATGGAGACGGAGGAAGACTCCGAAGAAGATGAGGAGATAGGTCGACTTGACCAGATAAACGAAGCAGTCCGAGTGACAGAGTTGGAACCCTCAGCGGGGATTAGCGATGTTCAGTCGTCGACTGAATCAGTGCAGAGAAGACCCCGTGAGATCGCCATCACACCCCCATGTCCGAAGAAAAGGAAGAAAAAGACGAAGAGGTCCAATCAAGCAGTCGAAGGCTCTAAAAAGAGACACCCTGAACAGGACGAAGGACCCAGCGAGTGGGAGGAGGAGGATCAATACCCCTTTCCCAGCTTAGGGAAAGGATAAGGAACAGGAGAAGTTTAGACATAGAGTCGAGAGGTATTGAAGACATTCAAGGCGAAGACTCTAAACAGAAAGAAGAATCAGAGGATGAAGAAGAGGACAAAAAACCTCCTGGACGGGAGTTAAACACAGAAGGAAGGGTGGAGGTTGAGCAGGAATCACCTCGGAAGATGAGATCAGGGAGGAGAAGAACCCCAAATCTCAGTAGAACAAAAGGGCTGTGCAGAATAGAAGCATTTAGTGTCAACAGATAACGACACTGGCTCATCCAAGATCCTATTAGCTGACTATGGTAGATGTGAGTGGAGGGGATGGAGATGCGGGCTGCACCTCACGAGGAACGGAAGATCATTGGCATTATTGATTGGCCACCAGTGGTGTCATGAAGTACGACCTTTAGAGTGGGCGCCACGCACACCTGACCAGACCATTCTGTCTGCTAGGGGTTAGTTAGAGGAGGGAAGAGCCGAACTAAGAGAAAAGTTATGAAATGATTGAGTGATGAGTCGAGCGAGACTAAGTGATTGTGAAGAATAACAACAAGAGAATTTGTTACCTTTCAGGAATGATAGCAAGGTACAAGGTGGAAGCAGACTACATAGCATTAAATTCGGGAAGAAGCTAGAAGGTGTAGAGATGATACCCTGGGGACTTGTACCTCGTTGAGCCCTATCTATAAAACTGGTAACCGCAGAATGTGCATATTAGAATTGTTTGAAGGGAGAGGGGAAGGAATCAAAAGAATCTGCCAAGTAGAGGTATTAACAAACTCTGCATTACCACAAGCTATCAGTGTTTCAGACGGGGTGTGGGCAGTAGCCACACAGAAACATATCAGCCTGTCTCGGGTATGTGGGGGAGAGTCCACAAGGACATTAAGAATAAGGCCACCGTTATCCCTGGTGACGCTACCCATGGGATGTTCGGCGGTTGGGGTGTCCATCTCCTTGCCCCCTATTACCAGATGGAAGAAAGGTATGAAGAAAAGATTCACTCATAGAGATGATTGGTAGAGGCTTAGTCAATTGTACAGAATTATGGGAGCCGATAGTGAAGAGATTCTCTAATGTCACCTTAAATAAGATGCCAGTATTAATGAAGCCAATAGAAAAGATCGATATGGATCACTTAAGGGATAAGTTAAGTGCGTTGGGAGACGAAGGTGTAGCTTGGGAAAGACGATGAGCAGATCGCGATAAGTTGGTCAATAGTAATGGGTACATTCCTAGTTATAGCCATCGGGGGTGTAATAATATGGAAGATTAAGAGTAAGAGAAGATTAGCGAACGACAGTCTAGTGAGCATGCAACAACTCGAGAGGGAGATGCCGAGCAGTGTTCCTTACTCAGACAGGACTGGCGAAGAAATTGCTGAAAGACCAATGGGGAAGGCTGGCGTGAGACCACCACGTGCGGCGGGAAAACCTCCCACGGCAGAGAGGAAAACATTGACCAAGAAGAACAAACCCTAGTGAACACATCTGCACCTACAAAACACACGCACACATTACCTTGCATGTAAAACAAAAGAAAATGAAAAGAACATTTCATTGCATGTAGAAAAAGAAAATGAAAAGAACATTTCATTGCATGTAGAACAGAAGAAAATGAAAAGAACATTACATTGCATGTAGAACAAAAGAAAATGAAAAGAACATTTCATTGCATGTAGAACAGAAGAAAATGAAAAGAACATTTCATTGCATGTAGAACAGAAGAAAATGAAAAGAACATTACATTGCCTGTAGAACAAAAGAAAATGAAAAGAACATTTCATTGCATGTAGAACAAAAGAAAATGAAAAGAACATTTCATTGCATGTAGAACAAAAAGAAAATGGAAAGAACATTACCCTTGCATGTTAGAAAGTAGAATAGAATTGCATGAGACAAATGCATGGTGCATGTTAAATGATGTAATTAGGTTTAGGTGTCATTTACGGGTAAATGACAAATCGGTTAGGGGAGGATTGTGGCACCTTGCATTATTAAAATATTCATAGAAATATGATTTAATTTTTTCTTACTCGGTTTACTAAACAGGTTGTTGATTTTTTTAAAACGGAAAATAATTGAGTTGAAAATAACTCACTAAGATTGTACTTGGACGATCCTAAGGGAAGAAGAAGGAAGGGGAAAGAGGAGGTCGAGAAATACAAAAAAAGCGGTCATTAACAAAAACACGAGTCAGAAAGATATCTTAGCTAGCATGTTGACCGAATTTTTAAAGACAATTGGAAGAATAGAATTAGAAATAATAAAAAGAAAAAGAAAGGAAAAGACATGATATCAAAACGGGCCGCTTGATGAAAACCAGATATCGGTCAAAGCATCTAGCCTACTTTTGCGTAGAAAGACACCTTATCAATTTGGATAAAGGAAATTTTAAACAATGAAAACGAAATCTTAATCAGAGAAAAAGTGCTTTTGGGTTGAGGGGAGTGACCGGTGGAACGGTATACAGATTCTGACCTGTTAAAAATTAGAACCCCCACATTGACGAGTGAAAGATATTTTCAATTCAGATAAATTAAGATTTTCTGACTGCCGGGTCTGACAAAAAAAGAAGGGTGAAAAAAAAACGATTGTCTCAGATCACAGATGGCGACAATATTCTTTCCTGAAGTCACAACTAATTAGCGGCGGGCTGGTTGACAGAGCCCAGGTGAGAAAAGCCAAGATTGTCATTTTTCGTACGTGCAGAAAAGGCAAAATTGGATTTTGTTTTTTTAAAACAAGAACGATGTAACCACGCCCGAAAGGAGGAGAAAGGATGCTCGATCAATAACAATTGGTCGGAAACGGTCACGTGATCTGCAGAAAAGAAGAGAAAGAAATGCCCGATCAGGAACCATTGGTCGAAAACGGTCACCTGACATACGAGAGACTAAGAGAGATGGGTGTGCACCTCCCACAAAAGGCACTGTGAGGAAGTAGGGGTGAAAACAATAGCGATAATGAGAAGACAGAAATAAGGCAGCTTTGGAATTATTGAGAAAACCCCTGACGCCGACAGACCCACCCCAGTTTGTTGCGGCGTCAATAAAAGCAGGACCCCAGTCGACAGAAATCAGTTGGAGTTGAGAGTTGCAGCTGGACCGCGGGCAGGGATAGAGCCTGAACGCGGCCATCAGGCCCGATTCACTCGCCCCTTTGCGGGCAAGAGAATCCTCAGACAAGAAATCCTTCCAGCCCAAGTCGAAGACAGAAGAGTTCAGCCCCGGACGGCAGCGAGAAGAGATCACCTCGGACGACAGAGAGTTGCGGCTGAGTTGCGGCAAGAGATCCTTCCAGCCCAAGTCGAAGACAAGAGAACTTCCAGCCCAAGTCGAAGACAAGAGAACTTCCAGCCTAAGTCGACGAAGAAGAAGAAATACAACTCAAGTCGAAGAGAAGAATCAACTGCGAATGATCGATAGAAATTAGCCCCAGTGTCGAACCAAACCACACTCCGACATACACAATTCTAAAGAGTAGGCAATTCGAAATCTTTAGGTTGTGTGATAGAAGCTTGTGCCATAGTCCACAGAGCGGGTTGGGAAATGAGAACAATTTTGTTTTTATGTAACGGACATTAAGATATAAAAGGTTGTTACCCATTTTTTCATCAGCAATCTTTTTGTCTCGTGAGTTTATTTTCTCTTTTATTTGTGTTTTGCCACCCCGTCGGACTCAACTTATCGGCCCCAATCCCTGCTGGTCCCGTCTGTCTAAGATCTAAACACAGCGTGGGTAGACAGACCGGAGATCGGTACAGTTGCTTTAGTGACCAGGTATTGGAAGCGAGTCGGGAAAGGTGAGGCTGGTGATCATCTGACCAAGGGGTTGGAGCGGCACGCTTGGACCCAGGAGGAGCGACCAGGAGGAGCGACGTCACCGTTGGCGCCGTAATCAAAGGATCCGACCCTGGGCCAGGTGTGTAAACGTCACAAAGTGGACGAAAGCGCTTGTGACAATCTACGATATGAACAGTTTTGTACCAGCTCACTTCCTTTGTCCGTTATATTTAACGAAAGATACACATATACCGGGTGTAACGGTAAAATCGTGTAACAGCATAATTGTCCACCCCACAAAATGTTTAATATCTGAAATACAACTAAATAAATTGAGTTACTTTTTTCCAGGTTTTCAGATAAGACGCTTCGCCATTTTGACATCATGTATCGTAAGAATCACTGAAAAACCCTTTGAGTTATTCAACTAAAAAGGAACAAGTTGTCTTCCCAAATGAGCTATGGTTAGAGGAAAAGGATCATTCAAACCTTCAGCGTGAAAAGGGACCATCATTTCAACTTAGAGCTAAAGAGATCAATTAGAAAAGATGAAATTGAACCCATAAGACGTTTGGTACGTGAGAGAGGAGTTTCAGCTATGACAGTCCAAAGGGCAGTGAAAAAAAGGCTTTAAAATGAAGTTGTACGTGAAACGTGTGAGGTAACATGTTACTCCAGGACAGAAAGTTAGGTTAGCGAGGGCGAAGATCATCTTGAATAAGTTGGAAAATGTTCCTGGAATATATATATATATATATATATATATATATATATATATATATGGACAATATCAGAAAATGGACAAGTGTGAGTAGTGAGTAACAGAATTGGTAATGAATGTTGTTGATAGACCGTTATAGAGGAGATTCAGTGTGACTTCTGCATTCGAATACCCCCCTCCACTACGATTACGAAAGTCAAGGGAATGATGATGACAACGACGACGATGATGATGATGATATATTCGAACTTTATTTCAATCCTGAGTTGCCGATGTAATTTTGGTTTATGAACGATTTCATTACCAGTCTTCTGTTAAGTTTGGAGAGTAATTATACATTCTTATTGCTCAAAGTAGAGTCCAATAGTGTTAAAAAAAAGGCGCGAAGAATTGCAATAAAATAACTTTCATCATATTTTACGATACAACGGTGCAAAGCTTAACCTGACAAGCGAACGATTTTGTTTTTACACGATTTGGACAATTTTGCTGTTACACCCGGTACATGCTCGCTGAGAAAATGCAGTTTCCAACGAGATACCTAAAACCAGGCTGATACATAATATAAGCGATCATTGCACAATAATGGCATAATGAGGTATGGCGAGCTGTTGCAGAGAGAGAAACAGTGATCTTTTTGGTGAGGGCAAGTTTTGAGGCCACCAAAAATTGGAAAGATTTAAAACATGCAAACCGGTAGTTTTGTTATTTCATTCCGAACGGAAGACGTTAACCTAGCAAACAGACATTAACGGTTTTCATATAAAATCACACAAAGACAAGATTTGTCTTCCATTCTGATCCGAAGGGGCCTATCTAACTAACTAACAAAGGTGAAACGCGTTGTCAATAAAACGTGTTTCCAGTGTTTGATTTCTCCACTTTTGTCCGGATTCTATATCCTACTAAGATGCATATATATATATAGCGATTGTCAGACAAGGGCGTGAAAGCCAAGGTCACAAACTCACATCAGTACAACAAAGTATGTTAGTTCTATTACTGATATTGAGCGCTTTCCAATAAGTACCGCGCATATAATATATATATATATATATATATATATATATATATATATATATATATAAATAAAGAAATAAAGGAGAGAGGATTATATAGACTGTCATTATTATATATTGTTTCAGATTTGCTTTATAAGAGCAAAATTATCAATATCGGTTATCGTTTATAGATAGAGAAATTGTGGCATATCAGCATTCATTTTGAAGCATAAAACTGAAAATCACCATGCTGTGTTGTATGTCCAGGTTTACATACATGCATATGCATATATATATATATATATATATATATATATATATATATATATATATATATATATATATATATATGTATGTGTGTATATTTATATATATGTGTGTGTGTCCGGGAGAGGGATGGTCTCTGCCAGGTTAAAACATCAAGACCCGCCACATGATGAGCACACGAAAAGCCCATTCACTGAATTCCAGGCTTTGACACACGACAGTTGCAGAATGATGGGGACAGCTCAGCACGTCGGCGTCCCAACAACTCTTTCCGGGGTAAGAGCGAAAGAATTATATATATATATATATATATATATATATATATATATATATATATATATATATATATGGGTTATTCATGATAGATATTATTCAGATAGATAGATAGATAGATAGATAGATAGATAGGGACACAGAGAGATGGGGACAGAGGGAAGAAAGGACCAACGAAAAATATAGACTTGGTTACGTAGACGATATCTGTATTTGTCATTAAGGTACAATTCTTTTAGCACAATTTCTCGATTTCTTTAATTTCTTACATTCACAGACACAGATGTACTCATGCATACATACACACACACACACACACACACACACACACATATATATATATATATATATATATATATATATATATATATATATATATATATATATATATATTGAAGAAGTGCCATAGATTTGACGGGATGACCAAGTTTTGGACAGCACAGTGTTACCTACATTGGCTCTATTCATCGTGATTGATCGGAAGGTTAAATTGTCTGCTATTAATTTCTCTTCTCAAACAAATAACGGCTGAAATTCATCTCGTCTTGTGCCACAAAAGTGGCGAATTTGAACGCTAGGGTGAGAATAGATGGCCGTCAATTTCGTTAAGTGATTAGATTGAATACAAGATACATTGGCTCAGTCTCCCAGACGTGAGCGTCGAAATCCTGGAATTGGTTGGCTTTTGATTCAAGTGTTTTGAATCTAACATTACATTGAATATAATATGGTCAGGGGTGGTCGTGTCTTCGGAGAACGACGACGAAGTCTGGATATTTGTCTAAACTTCTCCCGTTTTCGTCTGTGTGCGTATCTTCAACCCCGCCTCCCAGATCCTGCTTGACACAACTTGACTGAAGAAGGCAAACTATAAATTACTGTTCATCTAAACAAATAGCCGCAGCGAAATAATAGTGTTGTGACGTTAGGTAAGCGTTCCAATCGAGAAAATACCTGTTTACAAAGAAGGCTTAGAAAAGAAAGCTTGCTGTAGGTCACAAGAGATTCATTTTCAGTTAACAATAAGAGAAAGCGGACGAAAGAAAAGATTGGAAGTAGTCACTAATAAAATTACAAAGGCGCTGGTAAACAAAAGTTTTATTTTAATATTGTTATAGTGTTTACTGTTATTTTATCGAATCATTTTCTTATTTTTCAGCAAGAGATCAAGAGCAACTTCATTCTTTAAGGTGTATAAAATAAACTTATCCACGTATAAGGTGAGAATACATATATATATATATATATATAGAGAGAGAGAGAGAGAGAGACGAGAGAGAGAGAGATGTGTGTGTGTATGTGTAAAAGAACGAAGAGTAAGATTTCAGCGTTCAAAGGATTAATTTAAAACAGGTCTCAATACGAAAGTAGAACGATAAATATTTATTTATTATGCTGTGTTACATTAGAACATGCACATATCCACTGCAAAACTGTACATCTTGTTTCAACGTTAGAAATTGTTTTAACGTTTCATCAGGTGGGAAATCACGATGTTACTAAAAGTTTTTTTTTGTTTTTAGTAGTATTGTGACTTCCCATCTGATGAAACGTTAAAAAAATATTAACGTTGAAACAAGATGTACAGATTTATAGTGGGTATGCGCATGTTCTAATGTAACACTGCATAATATATATATATATATATATATATATATATATATATATATGTTTATGCAATAAATGGATTTTTTAAAAATCAATATTCTTTATTACTATAAGCGCTAATTTAGTAATTTAAGTAGATATGCCTGTTTATTTGCAAATAGTGAAAATAAGGTCTACTATTATTAAGACTTCTGATGAAGTGGAACGATAGATGTTATTATCACTGTTTTTGCTCACTACTGAAACCTCATTTCGGGTGAACGGAACGATTACAAAAAGTTTCGTTTGAAAATGTATAAATTAAACTTTCGAAAAACTCACAGAATATATAGATATACACCCCTGTGCAAATTAATTGAAAAAAAAAATGATTAATTCCGTTATTGTTAACTTTTTGTATTTTTCTAATGAAACATGACACAGTGCACATGTTAGTACGTCGTATATCTATTCCACGAAGTTGATCCTTAACATTGACCACAGATTCTCGATTGGATTTAAATCAGGAGAGTTTCTAGGCTAGTCTATAGTACTTTGGTTTGCTCACTGGTAAAGCTTGACATTGTGTTTGTGTAGCGTTACAATTTTTATACGATTCCTTGGAGTAACATCCATCGCATACAATGACCGTTGGACAACTAATCGATAGTCGAGACAATAGTGTCTGGGCGGGATGAAAATCTGATGCAATCACGGATAACGCAATATTTTTCAAGGCCAAATAGATTCATATTACTGTAAACTATTACAAATGACCTAAACTAAGGAAAAAATAGAAATCAATTACACCCTGTCACTCCTGTATGTCTGAAACTGACCGTCTGTTGAAAGAAAGGAAACTAAAGCTGTTTTTTCAATTAATTTAAGGTGTAGAAATATATAGACTTTCAACTTCCGCTTGTCAGAGAACTTTATTGTGAAAATCAATTTTTTAATAATTCCGTTATTCAATTTACATAAACCGAAAACTAAAAACGTATACCGTGTAAAATACACACATGAAAAATTCAAATGCATAGATAATAAAAAATAATTTAAACAAAGCCAATACCTTAAACTAAACAAATAAGGTAACCAACCACCGAAAAGAATAAATAAAAATAAACAAAAAATCTAAATAAATAAACAAATTAATTAAATAATAAAATAATCAACAAACTACGAATGCATACGTAAATGTAATCATAAAAATAAGCAGAAAAAATAATTAAGTAATCAACAATAAATAAAATATTAGCAAAATAGAAATAATCGCATTAGGATCCACAATTATTTCTACACAATCACCTCAAAAAGAATTTTAAAATATAATCGTTGCCGCCAAAGCAATAACAGAACAATACAATAGACTTTGCTACACATAATGCACTATTAATCAGCATATATAAATAGTCGAGACGAATGACGTGAAGATTGCGTTCATAGATGAAACAGATTGTCGTCGCAGTTTGTACTCAGTATCCACTTTATTTATATATATATATATATATATATATATATATATATATATATATATATATATTATGCACTTTACGTTAGAACATGTACATACCCACTACCAAACTGTATATCTTGTTTCAACTTTAAAAATTAAGGTACAATGGTACCATCATGATTTCCCACCTGAAGAAACGTTAATTTTTAACGTTGAAACAAGATGTACAGT
This sequence comes from Acanthosepion pharaonis, assembly GCA_903632075.3. Classification (NCBI taxonomy): domain Eukaryota; kingdom Metazoa; phylum Mollusca; class Cephalopoda; order Sepiida; family Sepiidae; genus Acanthosepion; species Acanthosepion pharaonis. The sequence goes on along the minus strand of CAHIKZ030001635.1, from coordinate 507,471 downwards.
TTTGTAGTGAGTATGTACATGTCCTAATATAACAGTACATAATAAATAAATATTTATTGCTCTACTTTTGTATTGAGCCCTGTTTTAAGTTAAGGTTTTGAACACTGAAATGTTATTCTCCGTTCTTTTACATACATACACAACACACACACACACACACACACACACACACACACACATATATATATATATATATATATATATATATATATATACATATGCATATACCTACGTTTTGGTGTATGTATATGTTTTTGTACGTAGGTATATGTATATGTATATTTATTAATATATATATATATGTGTGTGTGTGTGTGTGTATAATATATGTATATTTGTTAATATATATCTATGCTCTATCTAACCACATCGAGCAATGTTTACACCTCATGAATAAATTTGATGATTATTTGCTTGTCTGTCTATGCACGCTAAGACGCGCGTATACCCTTTGTTGTATCTAGTCGTTTGATTTATCTAATTCTATATATATATATATATATATATATATATATATATATATATATATATATATATATATATATATATATATATATATATATATATATATTATTTTATATTATATAGTACTTAGTGGAAAGCGCTCAATATCAGTGATAAAACTATCATATTCAGTTATATGGATATGAGTTTGTCAACATATTCACTTGTATGGATATGAGGTTGTATGGATATGAGTTGAGAAACTCATATCAATACAACTGAATATATATATATATATATACAGAGAGAGAGGGGGGAGAGAGAGAGGAAGAGAAAGAGAGAGAAAGAAGGCTAAATGAAGAACATATAGAGGTTATATAACGGAGACGTTGATTTCACTGAAATAACGTTTACAGTAATAATATATATAAATACGAAAATAATAAACAAAAACTTTAAATTCACGAGCACCTCTATATCAAAAGCAACCACCTAACACTCAATAAAATTTATTACGAGTGTAGCAGGTATTTATTGAAGTGCATATAACAAATATTTAATGCCATTTTACATGTCTACCAATTTCAAGTCAGCTCCCTTATATTGGGACGCTTCTTTAGTAAAATGTTCCATAGTTACGACGGATAAATCTAAAAAATAATTATAACAGAGAGAATTCACAACTGAATTTTATTACTGTTACAATAAGTTTGTCCTTCTAATTTACCCTAAAGGATGACCCTGGAGGAGACTGAAAGTACTTGGATCGGAAAAAATTACGATAAATTTAATCTTAACATCAAGAGACTGGTTAGAAAACTGGAAAGGAAAATTATAAAATAAAATAGACATAACATGTCTATATTATTCAATAAAATTTTTTTTTTCGAAATTTATAAATGAGAAATACGAAAAAGACGGTATTGCACACAGACACACACACACACACATAATGTATATGAAATTAGATGTTCACTTATCTTGTTACTAAACGGAGATTCAACGTGACTACATCTGCTTGTCAGAGGATTTGATTGTATACTTCAATTTTGAAATAAATAAAGGAACATTAATTAAATGTGTTAATATTAATAGTCTATCTCTTGACATTGTACATTTTAATTACAAAGATTGCTTGTCTTAAATGTTATCTTTCAAGAAATTTCTGCATCGTTGCCATATGACGAGATTAACTTATTTTCATTAGTCCGTGCAACACAAAGTTTTACCACTTTGAGGTTGCTTTTACTCTTTTTTTGAGATATATATATAAATATATATATATATATATATATATATATATATATATATATATATATATATATATATATATATAAATACAGTATGAAAGAAAAAATACAGAAAAAACAAAATTCTGAATATGGATATTAAAAAATAAAGTCGACGTCGGAGTTTGGTCTAAAGACCATCTTCAACATTTTCATTTAAACATAAAAAAAAACAAAAATTTAACACAAAAGACGATGAATAAGAGCCCAACTGACAGATTAAATTTTAATCAGTTCTGTTTAAATATGAAAGTCGTCACGTCGATGTTGACGTATTCGAAGATGATTTCCAAAAATTAAAATATCAAAAAGTCGAATGACTGTCGGATTTATATCCATATATTTGCTTACATACTGTCTACTGAAAATATACAAACCTGAATTTACTTTATAACGTGGAAGATTTCAAGCTTGGACGAGGGAATCTATTGATCAAGTAAAGAATGGAATTTTTATCGAACTGTTTTTTAGAACTGTTCCATCGTTTTTAAAATCACTTTTGGATTTGCATTGTAACGGGAAAGACTTTCAAGCTTGTTGAAGATATAAGAACCAATTTGATCACTACGTATTCCAACATCAACGGAAGAGATTTCTTTAATTGTTTATAAAAATTTTTCATTCGACTTTTTGATATTTTAATTTTTGGAAATCATCTTCGAATACGTCTTAACAACATCGCCCACGAGACGACTACGTGATCATATTTAAACAGAACGCTGATCTGTATAAAATTTCAGTTATCTGTCTGAATTAGTTGGGCTCTTATGTCCATCGTCTTTTGTGTTAAATTGTTATAAGTTTTAATGTTAATTATGTTTAAATGAAAATGTCCATGAAGATGGTCTTAAATAGACCGAAACGTCCGACGTCGACTTTATTTTAACATTAATAATGCATATTCAGAATTTTGTTTTTTTCTGTATTTTTCTTTCATATATATATATATATATATATATATATATATATATATTCCGTGTATAATGACAGCCTCGGAGCTGTGATAAAAGCAATTGAAATTAAAAATGAAGAAATACTAAACAAAAATTTATCACTGAGTATACACCAGCTCAGAAATTCACGGAATAATATTACTACTAATACCAGTAATTATTAATATTACTACTAATACAGTAATTATATAAATAAAAAATATCACAACAATATTGGAAATATACAGTTGTTGGTTATGGAACTTTTAGCCCTTTTTATTTCAAACCAGCTAATGGCATATAATTCAATAATAAATTTAATGAGGCTGTGAAGGTTGCTAGAAAGTTTTTGAGGGTACTTACCTCGATTCCATAAACAGTTTAGCCTAATGGCCAATGTTAACCAACTTGCCTGATGTATTCGACCAATTTTCTATGATGCAACCATCGGGTTAACCTTTCACCTACTGTATATTCTGGTCGCAACTTAGATCATCTTTATTGTCAATAGCCAAACAAGAAGCATCCATAGGACTACCAACTGCTGTAAATGTTATTTGGGGCAAATCATGATAATCATTTCCACACAATATAACCTAGTGGACCACTGAATGCTGTAGGAGTGTGACAAGTTCCGCTTCACAACATGTATTTCCATTAGTGTTATCGACAAAGCAGCAGCAACTTCCTCTGCAAGAACAGCAACAGTTGCACCAGTTTGAGGGGAGAACCCTACGAGTGAGATGTTCTCTTTCATATCCCATCTTCTTTGTGAAAATTGCGTTCTGTTCCCTTTGCTTTTTTCAGTTTCTTCTCTCCATTTGCTTTTATAGAGTAAAGTTTCTTTGCCATTTCTTCCATCAACTCCAATACAAACCTTATCATCATGCTTTTCATGGGCATTTATTTTCACTTTTTACTTTTGCTCTATTTTGCATTTGTCAATGATGATATTTTTTGCATAAACACTAGCGTTGATTATGCCCATGGCTGTAAGTCCCAAGAGCAAAGCGTTGTTAGCAAGGCTGGATCCAAGATTAGAAGAATCACCCCAGATTAACTCAACAACATACCGAAGAATTTTTATAAGGCTGTAGGGTCCTTTGGGTGGCAAACTGCTACCAAATAATCATTGTTATATGTAATCAAGAGTGGTCTCCTTTTGTTTTGTTATTCTTCTCTTTGAGAGGGATATTTCTGTTTACGGAGACTAAAAAAGGAAACTATATGTGAACCTTGTATTCTCAGTTGAAAAAAAAGCTTTCTTAAAGCCTACACCTGTGTACTTTTGTCATTACACTCATCTAATTTGCATTTGCCTTCTGCAAGCATATTACGTTCCCTTTATTCACAATAAACGTTTCGTCAAACAGAAGTAAACAAGGGTTAACAGCCTTACAAATACCAATCAAATACTTTGCTATTAATTTAGAAATAGCAAAACTTGTTAAGTGTGGATAACTGTTTACAAAAAAACATCCATGAGCTACTGATATGAAATTCGACCCCAAGAATGGCGTAGAGTTTCGCGTCACATCTGGCTTCTGTTCTTCAGATCCTAACGCTACATTATAGACTGCATCAACAACTGGCAATTGCCTTTTTTTTTATCTCACTTTTTTATACGAGGGACAGTAGTTGTGGAATCATTTCTAAGAGGAAGCAAAGGGAAAAGACAGATGATCAAAAGGACGCATGCGCCGATTCTTCGGCTAGGATTTCATCGCCACGTGCTGGCTTGTCTCACTAAGCAATCTGTGTACGGGAGGTATGTTAACTTTTGAAATATTTGCAGCAGTCTGAGCATTTTCACACAAAGGCAATCCACCACTGTTAGAATTCCGCACCTATGGAGTCTTTTGACCAGTAGTTTGCCATTCTGAGCCAACCTAAGCATTCTGCAAGAATAGACGTGCATGATAATGTAGGCCTTAAATCTGGACACTATGGCACTTTGTAATGGTGCGCTTGGATGTCAGGAGACACTTCTGGTATCTCAAGAATCATGGCCATGTGGTAAAATATACTCTAACAAGAAAATCTCTATCGTTTCTTTAATTTTGAACACCGAAACAAATGCGACCACGTTGGGTCAACAGCTACTCTCAAGAGTACACTTCCATGGATAAATAACTAGCCCAGATTACAGTACTGGATGTCGTAGTATCGGAAGGGGAAAATGTCCCCATTTTCTTCAGACAATGTGCAGAAATTCTGAACAGCTAACTTTACTGATATCGATCCAGTGATACTTCTACCTCTCCTCATATTCGGACATGAACGCCACACATTGCATAGACTAAAGTGTCTATGCCCTCTGTGGCGTTTTCCTGCAGACCCACATCAAGTCAGAATGGAAAATTGTTAGAACGCTCGTTGGAAAGACTTAAAATCAAATTCTCTTTTCTTGAATTATATTAGGCCCCTCCTCCCAGTACCTGACGTCTTTTAAAACAACTAAAATTTGTTTATTTGATTTAAATTTTTTAATCTTTTGATCTTGTCACTTCACACGACGCGTTTTGTGCCCCGACGCATTACATACTACCGCTAATGGTTTATACAGCATTCAAATTTTACAAGACCTCTGAGATCTTCTTAGATGTTATTGCCTTAAGCGGATATTTAATGTGATCAAGGAAGTATGAATTAATTTATATTAAAGATGGAAACCCTTTAAAATATTAATCATCATCTAACTTCCCCTCATAAAATTGTTCTGCATATAGCAACGTCCGTACACAATTCTATTGCATACATTCCACCAAAGGAAATACAAATCTGAAACGGCAAAAGTTCACAGTGCAGATCTCGAGCTGTAGAACATTCTTCTTCAGGACGTGGGTAATCATGACTCTCCACAACTTCCTTTCTTCTGTAGCTCTTGCTAACATTTATCTTTTTGCTATCTCTTCTAATCCCTGTTCTGCTAACCATTTACACAAAAGCTCGTAAACATAGGGGTCATTAACTGCTTCCTTCTGTTTCATTTGCTTTCAATATGTCCTTGTGAGTGTCAAATTCTCCATGTCATTTTCCTCATTATGTACACTAAAAATTTTAATCATTTTTTTCTGATTCTGAATATGTGTCTTTCTGTTTCTATTTTCCCTAAAACTTCCTCGTTACTCACATGATTAGTCTATGTTATTCGCAGTATACTTCTTTATAGCCAGATTTCTGTTATCTGAAGTCTCCTATTCATCTCTAAAAAGATTGTCCAGCATTCAATGCCAGATAGGAGGATTGATATTGCATAACTATTCAGTGCTTTTTTTCTTTGTTTCTAACGAAATTTTCCTGTTTTCTTATACTTTGCTTAGCTTCTGAAAGGCTGTGTATTACTGGATTCTTAGAGGAACGGTATCAGGATTGCAGTTTTTGAAATTCTCACCGAGTCTACGACCGCACCGGATGAGAGAGAATTCAGTTGTAACCGGGAACTAAGAAAACGGAAGTACCGATAAACGGGACTACCGTGTCGGCCATATTGTGCCTGTGTGAATAAAAAACTGGAGTATCGCTTCTGCAGACAGAAGTCTCCAGACTAATCTGCGTTGTCGTTGTTATTATAAACCCCACTTACCAATTTATGATAGTCTCTATAAAAGGATATGTTTAAACGTGAACTACGGAATAGCAAATGAGTGAAACCCGAATGATGAATCTATTCACAATCTTAAAGTTTGTTTGTATTTCTTTGCATATCACCTGTTGTCCAGAAAAGAATGTTCCCTTTTCTATATCTGGATTCAACGACCGGAAACAGCAAACTTATTGGAGAACATGAAAATAAAGAAGAAATTCGCAATTGCATGACAATAGATTTAATTAGGCATAAACAAAATACATGGGTAGTTTCATTATTAATCAAATGGCATTACACAAAAAGCATACAAGCATAAAGTGTCAGAAAATTTGATTTTCCTTATTCGCTTTCTTGTTTCCAGATGTTTAGCTTTTCGTCCGGTGAAAAACGAAAATTGTTGAATAAATTTGACCCTTTTTTTTTTTTGGAAGAGCCTTTCACATTCTATGGAAATATTTGAAAAGGGGAATCTATCGTATGTGTAGATAAAGATCTATTCGTAATTTATTGAATTAATAGGCCAACGCGTTCTTTGTGCTCTCTCCTGAAAGAAATAAACATTCAATATTTATAGATTCAATCCCGGGCACAGCAGATATTCAACAACTGATATTTATCATCCGATATATTCGTGGTGGCGATCCTGTAGAGCGTTCCATCCCCTTCGTCCCTACCTTTTCTCAAAGAAACTAGAAGACGGTGTAGCCAATTTCCTGAATAAGAACAAAATGCCTCTCTCAAACTGCTGTCTCTAGTCGCACGACAAGGATTCAGTTTTGCCGTACTGGATTGCAAATGAATCAGCGTCTGAACTTGGTAGGAAGAAGACTGAAAGATTTCTGTATTCTAATTATTCAATATTTTGACTTTGCTCAAGGTCTGTACTGCTCGGCTTCATCACATTAGTGAAATCTTCTAGCTTCATATTTTAGTAATGTAGTCTGAATGTAAATAATGCAAATAATGATAAATCCTCATCCCCAGAAATTCAAATTGAAAACGCAACGATTCAACATGTTCAAGTTAGCTTTACTTGTAATGCTTCCATCAATGAAGAAATGTCTATAAAATGTTTCTGATGATAGCTCCAGACATTTTGAATGGCATTTACCAGGTGTTTCTATAATTTACTACCTCACGCCAAATATTCCACATCTTCTTTAATTTGACTATAATATATACGAGACGAAGAATTCATAAAGAATATAATTTACAACAGGGTTTCCCAACCTAAACGATAATGCCCAACCGGGGCGATTTCAAATGTTGAGTGGGAGAGGAACAACTGAACAGAAAATGAAGAGCGATTGCAAATTTACGTGGGCGATTTAGGATTTTGAATATTAAAAAGATATTTCAATATATACTACCCGAAAAGAAATATTCAAAGGAGATATACCTGTTTAAAAAATAAGAGGCTGAATTGGAAAAAACTTTGTCGCATTCGTAGATGAGATATAAATACCTCCGAAAAAAAACGAATATTTTTATATTTTCTATAGCTTTGAGAAGAGTCATTAACATTCAGACAGTTATTCAGACGAAATAACATTTTTACAGATAAGGGAAAACTGGGACCAAGAAAAAATATTCACTGAATTTTTATTCTTTCCTAGTCGTGTATATTATTTTTAATTTTATAATTATGAACAAATATCGTTTAATATTTTGTTGAAACTAGCAACGCCAACCTTAACCATAAAATATATATAAAGTTTGATCAAGTCTGCTTTCATTTGTTCTTTAATACAGTAGTAGCAGCAGCCGACACAAAACACAGCGTTACTTTTTACTTCCCTTTGATTTTTTTTATTAAAGTCAGTTTATGAACCAGTAACAAACATTTACCAAACAATGTTGGTATGCTTTTGAATGTTTACTATACAGGTAGGCGGTGGAAAATGTTTCCATATGAAAGTCGGCGATGACGCAAAAAAATCTCTGAGTTACAAGAAACCGTATACTTACGATCAGAAAGAGGAAGGTGAAATTTTTGGTAAAAAAAAGCCTGGAGAATTTAACATAGAGAAATGCTGAAAGTAATAGAAGCAGGGGAGATAACCGTCAACCTACATATCAAGTTTGTGGGGATGTTACATTTATTTATTTGAACAGTGACAGAACCATAGCAAAGGGTAAAAGATTACTTGAGCAAAAGGAAGTAGTGGAGAGCCATGATTTCCCAAATTCTGAAGAGACATGGTATATATAAAAAGTCTCCCTGGGTGCACCACTGCCTGTGCCAGACTTAGATTCTATCGAGATATTTGCTATTGACTGACGGCTGGGAAAATGATCTCGTAGGCTGTTATTAATATAATGAACTGTATTCTCCCGGGTGCTCTATTATTGCAATCTTGTGCCAGACTAATCTACTTGTCATTACCTATATCTATATATAAAAGCGATAAAGAGGATAGAAGTGGCGGGGGGAGGGGGATAAAGAAGCTGAAATAAAAGAGAAAAGAGAAAAGAAAGGCCAGAAGACAAAAAAATGTGTTTGCGTGTTCCGTATATATTTTCTGTGAGTAGGATAAAAAGGTAAGAGAGAGAGAGAAAAAAAGAGAATTTAGACATTTCTAGCTAGGATTGTACCCTGCACTTCCTTCCTTGAAATCTTTCTTCCTTCTGAGAGGGCATACACATTTTTCGCACTTACCATAATCTCCTTCTTCAATTCGTTTTCTCAAAGAGAATTTGACATATTCAGAAATTCAGCTTTCTTTTTCTACGCCCCCACGACACCATCACTATGTTTTATCAATCTCACCGTTCATCCCTTCACCTGTTAAAAAAAAAAAAAAGAAAGAAAATATCCACTGCCATTTTGTTTTCTTTCTCTTATTCATTTTCGGACGCCCCGGGCGACTGTCAGCTTCACGTCACGATATCTTTAAGTCTCGTGTCAAACATTTTCATAAAGGTGATAGATTCGCCTTCAAGCGGAGAAACTTTTAAAATATACAACACTTGGAATAAATATGAAATAAAACTTTGCAATTTATTTCTTGTTCATTTGCGTACAGCTTATATCGAAAATCATCAAAGTAATATAACCTCTTATTAACATTTCCCGCGTTGTCTTGTCATTTTGCTTTTCATCTCACGAAAACATGCGCATTAAGCATTTAGAAAACTGAAAATGGCACAAAGCTTAGACAGGCACACACTGGGTATCGAACTCATTATCTGAATCGGCAAAGCTGTACATTTAAATCGCAGCAGATGATGTTTCTAAATAACTATTTGTATTAACTCAGGTAGGCACCTCTCTCTCCATATATATATATATATATATATATATATATATATAGCTACTCATATTCGAGGATACCCTTCTACTAGGGTGGCTAGCCAATCCCTATTGCAGACGCTTGCTCAGGCACATAGATGGATAACAATAGATTTCTTCATATCATTTTTATAGTAATAAGATAGATATGATCAGATATATATATATATATATATATATATATATATATATATATATATATATATATATATATATATATATACTATTAACTATCCACTCGTATTTGAGAATACCCATCTACTAGGACGGCTAGCCACTTCCTATTGCAGACGCTCGCTCAGGCACATTTATCGTTGTTCAACACCCACAGAGCCCACCTTTGTTTTATACTGCTATTATGCTGAGCAGAGCTGAGTTACAGATTCTGGGGAAAAAGCGTGTTATCTAGCGTGATCGACAATTTGAACAAGGCCAGCACGCTCGAGCCTTCGGCCACGATGACTCGTGACTTCGTGCTAACTCAGCTATCGAGGGCACTCAAGGGTTCCACCTATCCAGTTTCACTCACAAGGCTTGGGTCAACTCCTGGTATGGTTTTCAGACACTTTCCAAAGGAAACGTACCCTGGGATCGCCCCCCTCCTGTCCGATAACATCAGGAAGTCTCCTTCCTGACAAATCGACCATGTTAAGATTCGAACCCGGTCTCATTGTCAGAATGCTGAACGTTTTAACCACTCGGTCAAGTATATATATATATATATATATATATATATATATATATATATATATAGAGAGAGAGAGAGAGAGAGAGAGATAGATAGATAGATATCCGGGTATAAATTGTCCAAATCGTGTAACAGCAAAATTATCCAATTGTTAGATTAAGTTTTGAACCGTTGTATCTTAGAAATGATTAATGATACCTTACTGGAATTCTTCTGGGTTTTTATAACACCATTGGACTCTACTTTGAGCAATAAAAATGTATAATTACTCTCAAAGCTTAACAGAATAATCGTGATAGAATCGATGATAAAATTACATATTCACCATTACTTAATCATCTTAGGATCGGAAGCTCGTGTAGGATTGATATAAAGTACACACACACACACACACACACACACATATATATATATATATATATATATATATATATATATATATATATATATATATTCCAGGGTCATTTTCAACCTATTAAAGATGATCTTCGCCCTCCCTAACCTTCTAACTTTCTGTCCTAGAGTAAGAAGTTGCCTCATACGTTTCACGTAGGATTTCATTTTCAAGTATTTTTTTACTGCTCTTTGGACTGTCATAGGTGAAACTCTTCTCTCATGCACCAAACATCTTATGGATTGAGTTGGATCTTTTCTAATTGTAACTGATCTCTTTAGCTCTAAGTTGAAATTAGAATCCCTGGTGCTGCTAATTAGTTTAGTGGATTTTAAATATTTTGTGGTGTGGACTATTATGCTATTACACGATTTGGTCAATTTTTCAAGGCGGGTGTGCTATTAGTACTCCAGAGGTTACAGGGAATGAAATTGAAAATGCGCGAAAATAAACTGTTGGAGTAGAAATGGCGGCTGCATTTGGCTATTTCAACGGTGAACGGTCGAGATCAGCTGCTAATTCCTGTAGTCAGGGCAACAGGGAAAAGGCTCATCAGAGTAGTTGTCATGAAAATATTGGTAGAAATGACAAACGGAAGCATCACAACGTTTGTAAGAAATTGACTGAAGTCGAGATGCCAAGTCAAGATCGATAAAAATTACAGGATTTTGTCACGAACCTCAAGATGAATATATATATATATATATATATATATATATATATATATATATATATATATATAATAAAAAAAAAGCTTAAACATTAATATTCCAAAAACCAACTCCGGCCCTCCTCCTCATACTTACACTTTCTCTAAATTCTGTTTTTATTTCCGGAGTTGTTTTTTCTGTTTTCTTTTGAATTTGTAGGTCTGATGATTTGGATCGTATTTACCATTCCAATGGAATAAATTATGACCATGGAATATTAGTGTTTAAGCCTTTTTTATTATATCCTTACTCTGTCCTAGACATTGAGTTCTACCTGGATTCTTCCTCTTGAAATTTCTTTTTTCTAAAAAATATACATATATGGGTATTTATATTTATATATTTTGCATATGTATGTATATTTTCCACTAATATTATCTATCTATCTCTCTCTCTCTCTCTCTCTCTATATATATATATATATATATATATATATATATATATATATATATATATATATATATATATATTGTAACAGAGCATTTACTTAAATATTTGTATCTATAAAAAGAATGTATAAACATAAAAATGTCTTAAAACAGTTGTCGTACTTTCTCCTTTTCATAATATGGGACGTCATTTGTTTACATTTGATACGCAGATATGAATGTACGTGAGAGATTCATGGAAGATTGAAGTTTGAATACAGTAAATCCGACGTTGCTGACTGAATGCTCATCTGTGGCCAAATCAGTAAACCTCAAGCTAAATGACGGTTCCGTATAGGACACAGGTTCGAATCCTGTCGGATGACGAATATTTTCTGTGACAATTTCTCGAACATTCAGGCCGGTAAATGTTGTTTAATACTGTTTATTATAAACAGAGCATTTACTTAGATATTTGTATCTATAAAAAGAATGTATAAACATAAAAATGTCTTAAAACAATATATATAATTTATTCGAAAATTATAACAAATATATTGTAGTGATTTTACACCATATTTATGTTATAACTTTCGAATAAATTATATTAGCTCTACTCTATATTGAGCATCTTTTAAGAATAGTATTTTTATTTTATTCTGTATACACCAATCCTATACTTGTACATATATATATATGTGTATGTGTGTGTTTACAAGCATCTCAGATAGTGTATATCTGTAAAATGGTCTATGAATAAGAGCAAAAGGAAAACTTATCTTAGCCGATGCGTTTCGTCCTCTGAGAAACATTATCAAGGAAAATGGATTGATAAAATCCCTTTAATAAAGTTTTCCGTTTTTATTCTAATATATATATATATATATATATATATATATATATATATATATATAATAAAAATATGATCTTAAGGTATGTTATATTTATGAGTATTAGTTCTCAATATCAGGGATAGAGCGTATGTAGATATAAAAGTTGATACTAAAGTCAACAGCGAGCAGCGACAGTGTTTTTTCTTAACTGATGATTGCGTTCAAGCATTAAACAGACTTTCGCCTCAGTGTCCACTAATATATATATATATATATATATATATATATATATAGAGAGAGAGAGAGAGAGAGAGAGAGAGATAGATAGATAGATAGATAGATATATATAGGTATTGATATATATATATATATATATATAGAGAGAGAGAGAGAGAGAGAGAGAAAGAGAGAGAGAGGCTAGCCGCCCTAGTAGACGGGTATCCTGGAATACGAGTGGCCAGCTATCATATATATATATATATATATATATATATATATATATATATATATGTGTGTGTGTGTGTGTGTGTGTGTGTGAGAGAGAGAGAGAGAGAGAGTTTTAATGTTAGTGCATACGCGTGTGGTAATATTATTTTCCCTCATAAGGAGACATTACGCATTTATTGACCGAGCAGCCAGGAATATATTCAGATGAAATTCATAAAATCTTTCTCTTAAAACAATTTTTCTGGCAAATTCCTTTCTCAATTCCAGTAACAGTTATAGCTCTTTCCAGTATTGACGGGGCTTTTCTTCCCAGCCCTTTGTTTGATGACGTTTCTCTTACAGTTTCTTAATTTTTATGTTGATATGCCTGTTCACGAGGTTTGAACCTCGTGAACGGGCATATCAGTACCTTCGCCAAGATCTAAAGGCTTAATTCAAAGCCATTTTTAACCATTGATCTGAGAAAACTCTTGTATACAGATGACACTTTAGAAATTTCTAAACGAATTTGTTGACATCCATATCAACAAAGAAGAAATGTCCTAGTCTCTAAAATACTGAGTCACATTTCAACCCTGATCACACTAAAATGAAGATTCCCTCAGAAATAGAAAATATACCAATATACATAAAATCATTATAAAATCCGTTTCGAAACATAAACATTAATGAATATACTTATGAGGAAATTAAGTTATTGAAAAAAATAAAGAATAATAAATCATCACTAGATATTGAGGCAGAACTTTTAAAAATAGCTTATTTTCTCCTCGAATTCAATAACAAGTTTCTCATTTTATGAAGTATGTTTGAAATCAGAAATGCATCCTGAAATGTTTATCGCGCATTAATTCGCTCTGGAAACAAAAAGTTAGACCTCAAAACCTTCACATATACTGAAATATTGGATCCCTTATGATGAAAGGATTAATGCACATTACCTAGGCTTTCATCGTTTTATGAAAGTTAAATTATCACAACTCAGTTTGATTTTCGTTCTGGTCAGGAACGTAATGATGGTATATGAATGAAAATTGTATAGCTACTATGTTGACCTCACAGCATCATATGACCGCATCAATAGAGAATTCGTCTTCTCGTTCATTAGAAACTATCTTCCCAGTTCCGAATCCACTGAATGCATCGATTAAATAGAACTTTATTTGTCTACAAAACCTTACATGTCTGACGAAGACCTGAAAGTACAGAAAAATTTCAAACCTCATCAGAAATATAACAAGGAGGAAATTAGAACCGCAGTCTATTTAATCTTTTCCTAGAATATACATAGCGCATTAACATGCATAATTATGAAGAGATAAGCACTGATAATCCCCAAAGAAACCAGTATGAAGATTATAAATATGGCTATGAATATGAACCAACGTGTAATCGCTAAAGAACTTGGAATGTGAAAAAGCAGCGTTTCAGAAATCCTCTCGCACCGGAAGTATTTTGAATCGACCACCAATGTACGTCATTTTTAGAGTATTTTATAAGAAAATTGAACGTAGAATAAGCTGTGCTAGGGATAGTTTTGTCTAACATCGCAACATGTTACAAAATAAAAACATTAACCTAAGAACTCGAGACAGGTCCTTACATAGCCTCGTCAGATCCAGATTTTCATAGGGATGATATGAATGGCGCCAAAATCGTTCTGAATTATATATACCGTCAGCTATATACAACAGCTTTCTCAAATCAATGACTAAAAATGGCTTCCAGCGAGTGAAATCTGTAGATGTTAGCAAGAGTCAACCTTCTTTGAACGTCGTACATTGACGCTACATAATCACAAAGAACTATGGCAAATAACAGAAAGCGCACCACTCGAGTACTTACAACAGCATCAACAACTAAAATGGATAGCACATACAACTCGAAATGAAAATAATAACATAATCAAGATGTTGACGTTCCACATTTCTTCAAACAAAAGGTTAGGAAGGAAACCAACAACAATACGGGAAAGAGCGATAACAGTCGACTTTAGAAAACTATTTTTCTGAAAAATGAAGAGAAAGATTTTATAAATTTCAACCGACAGTAGCACTGGCTGCTCGTTCAATGACTGTTGAGTTTTCCTATATTGGAAAGGCTTAACATTAATGACGACGTGAATAGATACTACACTTGCTTTTTACTCACTATAAATTGCCCAGTCACCGAAACAAACGCTGGCTTTGATATTTTACTGACCCTCTCTCGTTGGTACAATGAGGTGTTGCTGCGGGGTCTGAATCCCCGGCCGAAGCCATCCCTCATTTATTTGTTGAGAGATAAAAATTTAGTTTATCCGCCCGGAGTCAACTACTACATTTTGTATTTACTTTACCGCCCAGCGCTGGCAGGATGTGACAGAAGGTCAGTTTAATGTGGGGAGTCTGAGCGTGTGCACCCGTGCCATGTGCAAAACATAGCCCAGCAAACGAAACCGATTCACAGTGCAATGACAAAAGTAATGCTGCAAGCAGTTGTTTCCCGGAACCGAGTAAAGTCTCAAAATTATTTTTTTTTTCAGTTGGTGTTCTGCCCGAAGACAAAAATATAACTGAGTTGCGCTTTGCCCGAAGACAGAACCACAATTAAGAGATCAAATGTACCTTGTCCGACCGAAGGCAGATACTACACATTGATCGCAGAGTGATCCTCAGGAAGTGAAGAAATGCGTAACTCAAATAGAACTCTCTGTTCAGTGAATGACTGTCGAATTGTTTCTCGTCTTTGGTAAGACGATGAACAACATCCGTGGGTGGTAGCACCTGTTAGGGGTCACAACTATGGGCAAATAGCGACCCCACCCCAAAACAAAAATATACTGTAATATGACCAACAATACATTTTTATAGCAAAATGACAATCAATACAACATTAAAAATATAAAAATACATTTTATATTGAAATTACCAGCAATACAGTTTTATAAATAATTACCAACAATACATTTTTGCAGTGAAATTACTAGCAATAGATTTTATGATCTAGAAACAATATATCTAAAAAAACATATCTTTTACTCTGAAAGTATAAAATGATGTATAATATATTAAGATTTTGGCATTAAATAAACCATAGAGTTTGATTTACCGCTAAACGAAATCAACCAACGAATATGTATATGCACAAAAGCTGAGTATCATCTACCATGTATTCAATTGTGAAAGCAGAATAACATATATTTTTATTACTTTAAACCCCCAACCAAGAAAATTAAATTCCAGCATTACATGACCCATGAGGATTTAATACGACATTAAACAAGCAAGTCAATCAATCGAATGGTTCCGTATAAGGAAACGGCTAATATTGCCATCACTATTACCTGTCACGTTACAAAGAATTGTCTTTTAAACAGGCGGGAGACTTCTTTTCAACTCCGTATATTTTACAGGCTTAAATTTAATCAAACACCACATCGGGAAATTTAAGCACAAAGAAATTGCTTGTGCAAACACAAGTTTCCACCATCATACTGGAAGCATTCCTCTTAGGGACGGATAAAACGATCCTATAACATGCACTACTCAAATAAAGCAGCGGCAATAATCCGTACTACATATACTGTCTGAATTGCTAAAAACCCTTAATAGTAGCGTAATGTGTGCATCATGTCAGATCGTACAGGATTTCAAACTAAACTATCAAGGAAGACAGTTTTATGGTTCACTTACGAAAACCTGAGGCGTTGACTAAGAACCATGATTCCCTCGTTATTTGTGTTGACCCGATAAGTGAACCCCTGGGATCAAGGCGGCGCCTGATAACTGTCCCAGAGAAGAGTTGGGCATTAAGGTCTACATATCAGACAATTGAAGTGTGGGGCCACATAATACAGACTGGCCGAGAGTCACTGACGATGTCTGAAGCTGAATAAAATACAGAGTTCAGAAATGAAAGATTTCAGTTTCATGCCATTCGTTCGTCAGTCCGTCCTCTCATTAAACCGACACACTCGCTTCATTACAACACCTTGCTTATATATTTTCATCTCCTTGTCCCGTTTACGGTCATGTCATGTCAGCGAATTGTATCTGAAGTTAAGCAACATCGAAACTGATCACCACTGAGATGAGCGATAACTTAGTTATGCACGCTTATCCCAGTACTGCATTGTGAATGCTGTTCTTGTGTCAGAATAAACAAAGATTACTAAATCAGTGAATGTCTCGATTTTTTATACAGTGACCTGGGAGATTCTAGGAAAGTCATGTCACCGCTTATGTCTATAATCTGGCGAGTGTTTTCGAATTGCTTCTCTTTTGGTTGGTCGAATTTTTAGCGTTATATCAACCTCTATAGGTTATTTAATGCTGAAATGTAAGTATTTTGTACGTAATTTTACACCTTCAATTACAGATATGTTGTAAATAATTTTATACTCTTAGATTAAACGTATGTTTTTGCTAGATATACGTATAGTTTATAGATGATAAAATGTAATTCTGGTAATTTCATTAAGAAATGTATTGGTAATTTTTAATAAAAATGTATTGTTGGTAATTGTATCATAAAAATGTTCTGTTGATTTTTGTTTGGAGGTTCACTTGTTACCCGTAGCTGGGACCCTAACAGGGGCTACCATACCCGGTCAGAGTGTACCTGGGGAAAAACAGCAATTAAGAGTTGATTCCATGCTCCTCAAAACTTTCAATATCTCGATCAGCGACCTTGCTGTCGGATGCAGTTTATCATCATACCCAGGACGATCGCTTCTCGGCACTTTGGCCGTGATGAAGGCGTAGTATCTATTCTCTCCTCATTTGAAATGGGAGAAGGCGTCTTTCTCGGGGGTTTCAGTCCTGTGGAAGCACCGTCCTCTTTGCACTACGAGAGGTACAGGTCGATGTAATATCGATGCCAACGTGACAAGGGCTTGCGAGGACTGGGCAAGTTTCGTCCTTGGCTCATATGCAGATCTTGTGTCACTTCCTTCCAAATAGATAAATTTCACGAATATAACATTAGGTATTAGAAATCAGTTAAATAAATTTCACGAATGTTCGAGCGATATAATGATAATAAAAAAAGAGAGACGACGTCATCAAACTTTGATATAATGTTAAAGAAATAAATTAGACAATGATTGTTAGATGAGTAATTCACAACAAGTCATGCCTGTACCCTAGTAAAATAAACACTTTTGCATGTGACTAAACGGACTTCTAACTAAAATTAGCGACGGGGAAGAAAAGAAAGTGGGAACATTGAGCAAACAGATTTAAATCAGTTCTGAATGCTCTGTTTAATGCTACATGCAAGCAAAATAGACGAAATGGGGAAAAATAAACGTTCTTTTCAAAGAACCGATTCTGCATAAGGCTTTGAAGTAGACAAATGCAGCATATATAGGTGCTATTCACTGACGCTCAAATGCCCTTGGGAAAGGTAAGAATCCGTCTCCCCCAGCTATGGGTTGAATAGCCTTGGTTGACAACCAGTCTACTGCCGAAAGAAATGGCAACCTACTGGAGGGGAAAATCTACTGCCTACTCAGTTATGAATCGAAATAGACATGATGGCCCAAGCGTGTATCACGTATGGCACCGAAAGTATGAAATATCCAGTAACGATCGAAGTCATCTCGTGATTGATCTATCGAGATAAGCTTGCTAACCACTACACCACGTCGAAATACCCCAATGTGGTGTAATGATTAGCAAGCTTGTCTCGCAAGATTAATTACGACTGAATAGTGAGTTGGATCCTCACTAGGTGCTCCAAACTTTCGGCTTTGTGCCACATCTAAGCTACGTTTAGAAAATTATTAGGGCACTTCGATGTGGTGTAATGGTTAACAAGCTTGTCTCGCTAGATCAGTTACGACTGAAAAGTGAGTTGGATCCTCACTAGGTGCCCCATACCTTCGGCCTTGTGCCACATCTAAGATACGCTTAGAAAATAACCATTGCACCACTTCGAAGTGCCCATAGCTGTGGGACAAGGCCGAAAGTGTAGAGCACCCAGTGAGGATCGAACTCGCTACTCATGCGTAATTGATCTAGCGAGACAAGCTTGTTAAGCATTGCACCACGTCAAAGTGCCCCAGAGATATATTGCACTCAGCTAGGGCATCTCGAGGCGGTGTAATGGCTAGCAAGCTTGTCTTGCTAGAACAATTACGACTGAGTTGTGTGTTCGATCCTCACTGGCTGCCCCATACTTTCGGCCTTGTACCACATCTAAGCTACGCTTGGAAAATCACCATATTGCACTCAGTTGCGAGTAAACAACTAGCTGGGTTTACCAGATTAAATGACTATTACCGCCCAAACTACTGTCAATATTTCAGAATAATAACAACAGTTGTGATCGGAGTAAATCAGGAAGTAATGGTAATTAGTATCCATAATAATATTAGTTACAATCAGAGCAATTACAGAAGTAATGAAGCAATTAAGATTTGAAATAATACAATTAACTGGATTTAAATCTGTGCACATCTGCCCTATTAACCTCGTCTTATAGAAAGCAATATAGATAGAATGACGAGTTTGCTATGTCACACATAGAAAACTTTATATCTTTAAAATCAGCTCCCAATAAAATCAGCATTCTCACTTCTTTTTTTTTTTTTTTTTTGACTCGGTACGAACCCTGACCACTGGCGCCATTGAGAAATGTGCAAATATCGCAGCTGAGATCGTTACGCGTCTTTTCAGGATTTCTGATCGAAAGGTTTTCGAGGAGCGTCGAATCACTTGCTGTTCTTCCCAGGTTCATCCTAACCCGAGGTGGTAGCACCTGTTAAGATTCTAACTATGGAAAAATAGTTACCCCACCCCCGCCAAACTGGGGTAAAAAAAAAAACAATGAAAGTATAAAAATATATTTTTATAGTACAAATACCAGCAATGCACTTCCATAGTAAAAGAATTACCAGAAATAAATTTGTACAAAAAATAAATATACACATATATTACCAGCGATACATTTTTGTAAAAGAAATTACTCATGCTCCCAAGAAAATTAAATTTCGGCGTTAAATGACCCATAAGGAGTTGATATACCGCTAAACAAACGTGTCTGCTCTGCGTATTTGTGACTGATATATATATATATATATATATATATATATATATATATATATATATATATATATATATATATACACATTTCATTGAATACGACAGACAAAGTACTTTGATTTAGTTTTTTATTTCTCATGATCTAATACAATTTCTCATGTGATCTATTTTTTTTTCTTTTCAGATGATAAATTATATAAAAACTCTCCAAATGTTCTTTTTATCCGAGCGCTTTCGGCTATACATTTAGCAATTTTCAAGGTTGAAATATTTTAACTGTTAAATAAGAAATAGTTTGTTGCATGTATGTATTTATATAATGTTTTCATTTTCAGAACGGTTCATAGTTGATATTGTTGAGTGATTTTTTTTTTTTTTTATTAATAAGGCTTCCATTATTTTTGGACTTTTTTTGCATGTAAATGATGCTATTTGTCAACAAGTATGTTACGTATAGGGTCCGGTAGGTCTCCATAAATATTTAAATGAGATCTAATTGAGCTATGGTCAGAAAGGTGTAAAGTGAGTCTTCTTAAAGTTAAACGTGTTGTACTATGGCCTATATATTATTTACGAAATTCCTTAATGGGCATTTTAATTCGTAAATAATATTTGTAATATTTAATTTTGTTCTAGGAGGTGAATTGTTTTTTTTAATTATAAGGTTAGAGCTTTTAAATTGTTTGTTATAAATAATGAATCTAATTTGTTTTGCTATTGTCAACTGGTGTTGTGTATTTTTTATAATGTTTTTAATTCTACTTTCGTCTTGTTTATAATTTTCGTTCATTGATTTTTATACAAAATATTAATGTTATTGTTTATGTTTCTAATCTTGACGTTGCTATTAAATAGAAAAAGACTGATATGGAAATCTGACAATTGATCAGGAAATCCGTTATTAATAAGCGTTTGTTTTATGTTGTTTAATTCTTTAAAGAAAAGCGTGCGATAGGATAAATTCTCGTGCGTTCTTTTGAGGAAATTTTTAATAACACCTATATTATAACTAAGAAGGCATTCACTAGACAAGACGTTATTATAGAAATACATTCGAAACAATAGCCATGGATACACTAAAATTCAAAAGTTTAAGGACACCCTTGGTAATATTTGAATTGGTCCAAAGTATTTTGTACTTTAAATAAGAGAAAATTATTACACGGGGTTAAAAAATGGCGACATTATTTTTTTTTTTATTAGAGATTTTATTATCGCCAAAAGTAAAAAGCATTTTATGATTAAGTTTTGCTCTCGTCAAAACATCCTTCTTTAGCCTTCATTACTGCAGCACAAATTTTTGGCATTCGTTTCAAAAGTTTCTCAAAGTATAAGTTTGATAATTGATTCCATTTTATTTCAATAACTTTAAAAGCGCTTTTCCGTTTATTTATTTATTTTTCATTCTTTTGTCAAGTTCATTCCATGTTAATTCTGGGCGTGGCTTCAAACTTTTGAATTGTAGTAATATATATATATATATATATATATATATATATATATATATATATATATATATAGTATTTAGACAGCAGTCCTTCATTTATAAATGTTTCATTAAATACGACAGACACGGTATGACGATCAAGCTTTGTTTGAATAAGTGTTTTCTTTTGGGGCCCCCGAGTGTGTAGAAACTGTCCAAATGTTTTAGAATTCCGAGAGCTTTAGGCTATTTTTTAGCCATTATCAAGGATGATTATATTTTTGCTTTTTATTTAGGTGTATGGTTTTATAATATTAAAAAAAAAAAACACTTAATAATATTAACTACGAACACGGCCACAATGTGCTAACTGTGTTCGGAAAATGAAACATCCCTATAACTCTAGAAACATACACACAACTCATACAACCAAGTAAAAAGCAAAATTAAAATCATCTTTGATAATGGCTAAAAGTATAGCTGAAAGCGCTCGGAATTACAGAACATTTGGACAGTTTCTACAAAATCTGTGTCCAGAAAAGAAAACACTTGTATGTATGTATTATTTTTCCCCATTTACTCTATTTCGTTGCACGTTGCATCAAATAGAATTTTCAGAACTAATTTTAAATCTGTTTGCTCAATGTTCCCACTTCCTTTTCTTCCCCAACGCTCATTTTAGAATCCAGTTTAGTTATATGCAAAAGTTTATATATATATATATCCGTGGTGAGTGTGCATCCATTTAAAGTAATAAGAAATAATTTCGGATTACAAATCAAATACATTAGCCTCTTGGAAATGGGCAAGAAATAACTGAACAACAAAAAAAAGAAGAACTAAACGATATCCCTAGACATGAGCAGTGAAATAAGAACATTCTATCCCGGTAGATTAAATAAAGTGTTCAGTTCGGAATTCCAATAGTCCAGTAGTTTGAATATAAATAGTGGAAATAATCTATATATAAAATTGTGTGACTTCCGTTAGTTTGTTCGTCCGCTCTTCACACTCTCTAAAATAACGAGACATTGACCAATCGAAACCAAATTTTGCGGAGCATTGCAAACAGGTAAGGTTGTAGAAAGTACAATTGGTTTTACTAGGTTACACACATCAGCCTGTTGCAAAAGAAATTCTAGTGAAAATAAAAGTTAGCAGAAATGGGTTTCGAAGAATCCAAACAAGAGATGTGAATTTCTTAAATAATATAATTTAACTTTGTTTGACTGTAAGCTTTCTTTAGCTGGTTGGTCTAAATCACCTCGAATTTTACGGTGTTTTCCCCTAAAAGGGGATGCAGTTTCAAAACCTGCCGAAAGGCACATTTCTTTTATTAAAACTCTCGAATACACAGGCCGTAAATTTACATTGTTTATAAAAACAGAGACGTCTATTCAAACACGTGTATCTACTAAATATAGCGTTTAAATAATGAGAAATATATGCACATATATATGAATAGTGGCAGGTGCAGTTTTATATCCAGTTTATTTCCAGAAATGATAGTAGCTTGAGTAATTAAAGTACTTAAGGTATTAGTGTATACATATTTTATTGGTACCACTAACGCTTCGGTAAACACGTTTGGCTGCAGGCGGTTCAACATGGAGTCGTGACGAATTTGATCAGTTCAGTAACACGAAGCAAAGATGGCGTCGCGTCAAAAAAGAAACAGACGACAAAGTGATTTTCCTTTTTACTTGTATTTAGCAACACTGTTTCTCATTTCACTGGCCTGCTTTTCTCTTTTCATTTATTTTTTTCTTCTTTCTAGTTTTGTTTTTTTATTATTATTCTTTGCATCTCTTTCTTTATCGTTTCTTTTGTCTTGTTCGTATCTCACGACTGATGATAGTTCGATATTTTTCATGTTCTTTTCATTTAATTTCAAATCCTTTTCTTTTCTTATTTATTTTCCTCTATTTTACGCCGATTCTTATTTCTTCGCCATTATATTCATTCATTTTATTATATTCACCTCATCTTTCAAATATTTACTCTTCATCCTTCGTTCATTTATTTCTTCTTTCATTTATTAACTTCCCTCCTCCATTCCATACAATTTCCTTTTCCCTCTCTTTCTTGTCGTTTCTCTTTCCGGGTCACTAACCCATTGCACAGAAAGAATTAGAAACATTTTAAAAACATAGAAACGAACTTGAGACATGAATGCATACTCTCCCCAGATTTATTCCACTTCTTCAGCGATGCTATCCTAAGGGAACTGGATACCTTACCAGGATTTATTATCAATGGGCGTAATCTTAACAGTATAAGATACGCAGATATCATTGTGCTTACAGACGACTCGAAAATGAAACTACAGAACCACCTGGACAGGATGCTAGAAGTAAAAAAGGACTAATCACCAACATCAAGCAGACATTAGTATGACCGTCAGCAAGAGAAAAGGCCCAAGATGTGAAATAAAACTTGGGGATATCTAGAAAGCGTTTTAACAGAGGATGGAAAATACGACACCTAGATTCGAACATGAATTGGACTAGCGAAAGAGGCACCCCAAAAGCTATGCAAGGTGCTGAGAAACGGAAAATTTTACGTTAGAAACAAAGAAAAAAGTGTTGGAATGCTATATAGTATCCATCTTTTTATATAGCAGCGAATGTCGGATAATTTCCATCAGGATAAGGAAAAAGGCAGCAGAAATGCGGATCTACAGAAGGATAGAGAAATTTCTATGGACGGAGCGAGTAAGCAACGAGGAAGACTTAAAAAATGGCAACAGAAAAAAAAACTCTTATAGTCAAAATTAGAAAATCAGGAAAAGACAGCTGAAATTCTTTGGACACAATGAAGAAAAAAGGCTCGGAAAACTTAATCCTCACGGTGCGTATTGAGGGCAAGAGAGAGGAAAGCAGCGAGCTATTTACTTGGCGGAACTCTTAGCGATCTCTTCCGTCGAAATTTTCGGCTTATTCTCCACGATAGCAAGCAGACGTCTTCATCAACGTCGGAAGGTCGTCCTCGGCGTGGTTGATCGTTTAGGCGACAATCACCCTGACGAAATCTGCCAAACGACTTTTTGAACGCCCGAAAAACTTGGAGCACGATCCAAATAAACCTTCTCAATGTTTTATTATTATTATTATTATTATTATTATTTTGTCACAATTCCGTCACTCCTTTCCGAAATTTAGAGCATAATATGGCGAAAGTGCCATTTTTTATCCTCCAAATTTAAGGCAGTTCTTTGTGGACAAAACGTCAATATTCTACAAAGTCTGACTCGCAACTGAACGATGCCAGGTATAAATCTAGAAGACACCAGAAAACGGCACCAAAACAAACGCCAAATATCAAGTTGCGGTCATTTTGTATAAACAATGAAAGCCGGACATGAATTTTTATAATGATCTGATAGTCTCCGATTTATATATATGTAGAGGTAAAAGCAGATAAAGGCGATCCAGTTCACAGAGATAGATAGATAGATAGATAGATAGATAGATAGATAGATCAGACCCTTATACATATACATATCTATCTATCTCTCTCTCTCTCTCTCTCTCTCTATATATATATATATATATATATATATATATATATATATATATATATATATATATACACGTTCATTTTGCGTGACAGACTTGTAGTAGATTTGCTGATTGCAATTCCGAGTAAATATCAATCGACGTCTTTTCAGCCGTCGAACTCCTGTCTTTGCCGGAGGAAATTGTCTCAATCTCAATGGCCCAAAACCCTCGGCCTGCATCTCGTCTGAATTACAAGATTACCCAAATTTAATTGAACCCACATCCGGAGATCTTTCCCGAGACTACGAAGCCAATGCGAAATGGTTGAAGAACAAATTTCTCTAGAGAGAGCGAGAGAGATCAGAATTTGAGAGAGAAAGGAAGAGAAGAAAGATGCAGTAGAAAAGAAAGTGAAGTGGAAAAATAAATGGAGCTTCGGATAAAATTAGAGTGAAATGGATGGAAAATGGGGTTGTATAAGGCGCGGAGCGGGTATTCCTGTTCTCAATGGTGAGGAATGAAAGGCGATTCTGGGCAGGTTAGGTGTAAAAGGGATGGGATGGGAGATTAACAGAAGAAGCAAAAAAGAGAATGGATTATAGGAATGAAGTTGGTTCAGATAAAAAGCGGAAATTGGAACGAAAGAAAAAAAAGGAAGGAAAATAGTTAAAGAAGGAGAAAAATAGAAGTAAAAGGAAATAAGGATGAAAAATACTTAAACAAAGAAAGAGGTGAAAGGAAGGAAGGAAGGAAGGAAGGAAGGAAGGAAGGAAGGAAGGAAGGAAGGAAGGAAAATAGTTAAAGAAGGAAAAAGAGAAAAAGTCAATGAAAAGAAGGAATCAAAGAAGGTAGGAAGGAAAGAAGGAAGGAATGGAGGATGGATTGAAGGAAAGAAAATAGTTAAAGAAGGGAAGGGGGGAAAGACAAGGAAAAGAAAGGAAGGAATGAAAGACAGAATGAAGGAGGAGAATATTTAAAGAAGGAAAGAAGGGGAAAACGCAAGCAAAAGGAAGGGAGGAATGAAAGAAAGAAGGAATAAAGAAGGGAAGGAAACTATTTAACGAAGGAAATAGGTAAAAAAAAACAGGAAAACAAAAGAAAGGAAAGAAGAAAGGAAAAAGGGAAGGAAAATAGTTAAATAAGGACAGAGGGAGAAAAAATACAAAAGAAAGAAAGAAAGAAATATAAGCGAAAAGAAAGAAAAAATTATTTTGTTTCTTTTTTTCGAAGAAGGAATAAGAAAGAAAAGAAAATAGAGAAGAAAGAAAAAGAAGGCAGCAAGAGGAAGGAATGGAGACAGAGAGAACGGAATTAAGGTGAGAAGGGGGGGAGAGGAAGAAAATGAAGGAATAGAGGGAGAGTGGGATGGAGACAGGCGAATGTGTGATTAGGAAAAGATGAAAAACAAACGAGGATAAAAGAAAGGAGGGAAAGGAAAGAAAACGGGATGAAAGGAAACAGAAAGACGGATGGAAATCAGGACGATCGGAAGAAAAGGAAAAGAAAGAAAGAAGGAAAAAAAGCGATGAAAATGAAAAAGAAAAGAATAAAAATGAGGTTTAGTTGGGGGGAGAAAGAAAGAAAGAAAGAAAGAAAGAAAGAAAGAAAGAAAGAAAAAAGAAAGAAAAGTATCTCTTTGAAATTTGCGCCTACTCTTCTATGTACACACGTGACAGATACCTGCATTCCAGCAATGATATTTACTCTCTATTCTTAGATTACACTTCTTTTATGTACCGTGTCCCTTGGGGACATGGACAATCATGGTTCTCCACAGCTTTCTCTCCTTTTTAAAAGCATTTATTTAATATTTATTGATTTTTTTTTTTTTTTTGCTCTCTCTCCTAATCCCAGTTCTGCTAACCATTTACACAAGCGCGTTTGGTATATTATTTGGTATATTATTCGCTGTTTTCCTCTGTCTGTTCCTCTTGTCTTCAGTCTGTCCTGTGAGTGTCAAACTTTCTAAGCACTCTTTCTCCATTATGTGTCCTAGGAATTTCAACCGTCTTTTTCTGATTCTAAATATGAATTTCCTTTTTTTGCCGTTTTTACAAAAATTTTGTTGCTGCTCACATCTTCAGTCCATGGTATTCTCAGCATCCCTTTGCAGAACCACATATCTGTTGTCACAAGTCTCTTCATCTGTGAGTAGATTGTTAACATTCACTGCCATTTAAACTACAGACGCCCCCAAAAATTGTTGGCCTCGAAGGTGTTGAGAAAGAAAGATATTGTCTTGAAATGTGTATCGGAAGAGAGACACCGGAATAAATAGCATCAAGTCCGTAAGGCTTAGAAACTAATAATGATAGCAAATACTGCACGATTCTACATATCCGTATGTTCACCCATAAATCCACACTCATCATGCTTAGCCATTTTCCTACGGCATTTGCCGTTTATTTTGCGATGCTGAAAGGTGTCCCGAATTTAGCCACGATTTTCTCAGTTTCAGCTTCTCGTAATACAATTCTTTCCAAGTCTAGTTCTACAGAAGGCTACTGAGAATAGCATGGACTGAAGATGCAGAGCAACGCCGGGTTTTAGGGAAAATGGAAACAAAAACGACAGAAACAGAAAGAGAGAGTTGACATTTCTAAGCGCATATCGAGAAAAGAAGGTTTGGAGAATTTGACACTCATCGAACATCTTGAAGGCAAGCTGGACAGAGGAAAGTAGTGGAACTCTCTTCCTCTTATTTGCTACAATCTTCAAAAATTTAAATGCAACGTCAATCACCATCTTTTGTTGCTGTAATCCTTGCTCTTCTTTTATCCTGTCCTCACCCCCTCCCTATATTCAGTTCTTTCCCTCACTTTCACTCTCTGCACCCCCCCCCTGGGTGTTAGTGGCTCTCCCGGCATGCTTGGGGTGAAATTCTTAAAAAATGGTAGACAATCTCCTCACATATGAAGAGGTTTGAGGCTGCAAAAATGTGTCTCTACAAAAAGATACTTTGACGTCAAAAAAATGTTGGCCCTTAGAGAACTCAAGACATGAAGTTTTTATGTGCTGAAAGTACATGTCACAAAAAGGAAGATTATATTTAATATCTTGAAATATATATCGTAAGAGCGATACCGAAATAAATAACATCAAATTTTGACGTCAAAAAAATGTTGGCCCTGAAGGTGTTGAGAAATAAAGAAAGATTATATTGAATATCTTGAAATATGTATCGTAAGAGAAATAAATAGCATCAAATCCGTAAGGCTAAGGAACTAAATATGATGACAGCAAATACCGCACGATCTTACATATCAGTATGTTCACCCACAAATCCACACTCATCATGCTTAGCCATTTTCCTACGGCATTTGCCGTTTATTATGCGATGCTGAAGGGTGTCCCGAAATTAGCCACGATTTTCTCAGTTTCTCAGTTTGAGTTTCTCGTAATACAATTCTTTCCAAATCTGGTTCTACAGAAAGCAACTGAGAATAGCATAGACTGAACATGTGAGGAACGACGAAGGTTTAGAGAAAATGGAAGTAAAAAGGACACTTATACTTAACATCAGAAAGAGACATTTGAAATTTAAATTAATGAGGAAAGGGAACTTGGAAATTTTGATGCTCACATGACATATTGACGGCCAAAGGAAATCAACGCGTAACCCACCTATCTTGAGTAAATAGATGGCAGAACCAGATTTAGGAGGGATAACAAAAAGACAACATTTATTAAGAGCTACAAAGGGAAGGAAATTGTGGAGAGTCATGATCACCAATGTCCTGAAGGAACAGGGCGCTTAGAAGAAGAATGCAGCTCTTTAGATCATTAATGACTCGCTTGTCCATTTTTTTTCTTTTGAGCATAAAGAGAAAAATAATTGTTTTGGTTTTAATTGGGTTGTGTAATTTAAACCTTATCCCTCTGTTTTATTAATATTTCTTCCTTTTCCCACTGCATTCTTTTTTAATGCCTCTCAACTGCATTATCCTTATTGTTAATTTTACTCAAAGTTGTTTTCTGTTGCCATAGCAGGATATGACAACACAACTATGAAATTCAAATTCAGGGATCAGGTCACCTTCAGTGGCAGGATAAGCTTTTTGTGCAGTAAATGAAGTCACATACAGAGCGATAAAAGTTCAAAGATACACACGCTTACTGAGTAAGCTAATATTGAAATGGGTAAGATTCATGATACTGTAATCTATTTGTGTATACCTCTTGATAAATATATGTCGGGTATATACTTGGGTCTGTTGATAAACATGCGTTATGTTTATACCAACGTGCTATGGACGTTGGATATCATGCATATTCACTATATATATATATATATATATATATATATATATATATATATATATATATATATATATATATAAGTTTAGGCAGTACAAAAGGCCTCAAATTGATTATCACTGTTTTATCTTTCAGTAATAATTGACTTTAAATAAGCTTGAAGAAATTTCTTCAGTATTCATGACCTTGAATAATCATTCGACTCTCGCGTAATTACTTGCCTCTGATTGGTTCTTTTATGATTGGTTAATTACTGCTCGATCTTGTGAAACGTCATTTAAACGTTATTTTCAGACAATTTTCATCTTTCGTTTTATGCTTAAACAACTCACTGATTTTGGGCGTCAAACTATTGTATTTTGGGAACTGACGAAATGTGCAGGAATTCTTCTTAATCCTTTTGCCGCAGACATGACAATAAAGCCATTAAACGCAAGAGATTATTGAGTGTGAGATAATATGAGAAAAAAATTATTAAGGGGAGAGAACAATAAAAGAACTGAACTTAAAAAAACAGAAGATATCAATTGGCATTGCATTTTACTCTTTGAAGATTAAAGTTGAGTAGAAAGCAAAAACAAGAAATTGTTAGCATAAAGCTTACATTTCAGCCGTACAATGATCGGAGCTTGCCGATAATTTTTTACTTCGAATAAATTCATAAAGTTTAGTTGACATAGAGAAAAGTTCATCAAAACCATTGCCATGAAAATATATATATAGAAAAGGCTCTAAGTAGATACATTACGGTGGTAGGAAAATGACTGAAGCCGTGATGCCAGGTCAGGACCAATAACATTACAGATTCTTCTTTGCATTTCATCAAGAATCTCTAAATACATGCCAGGAGCTTGGTGAAATGCAAAGAATACGTACCAGAAACATCAGACCAGATGTGGCAGCAATATTCAAAGCATGGACGAGTTGTAAACATATGAATGTGTAATATAGATTCTACAGAGAAAAAATGTCTAGCACGACAACTTTCAAATTAGAAGACCTAGCAACTGATTCAATATAATCTTTCCACTTGTTGTCCGAGAGGACGCAATCAATCATTTTCCGGGGGTAGCATCAGCCATAGCGATGGAAGACGAAAAAGGGTCCTCCCAAAGGATTAAATCAGAGCAGTTCCGTTTTGAAGGCATTAAAATGTGGCAAGATCCCTAGACGTAGCCCCAAAACTCATCAAGCCGTTTCTCTGTTGCATTAAAATTAACAAGCCAGAGAAAGAGAGGGGGGGAAGAGAAACAATTATTGTGTATGTATGTATGTATGTATGTATGTATGTATGTATGTATGTATGTATGTCACTTTAGACGTTATTTTTAGTATACATATATATATATATATATATATATATATATATATGTATGTATGTTTTGGGTATGACGATAAACTACACCTGACAGCAAGGCCT
Organism: Acanthosepion pharaonis; assembly: GCA_903632075.3. Lineage (NCBI taxonomy): Eukaryota > Metazoa > Mollusca > Cephalopoda > Sepiida > Sepiidae > Acanthosepion > Acanthosepion pharaonis. The sequence continues at coordinate 476,854 of CAHIKZ030001635.1, read as the reverse complement.
CTCATCGGAAGATTGGATGTTTTGAGCGCGGAACCACCTCTTAATTGCTGTTGTACCCAGGTCCACGCTGACCAAGTGTTGTAGCACCTGTTAGGGTCCCAGCTATGAGCAAATTATAAAACCCCAAACAATGTAAATTTATTTGTATATGTGTATATGCGGATTTGTGTGTTAGATTTTTATATGTATAAATATGTATGTATGTATGCCTGTAATTATATATATATGGATATACTTATGCGTGTCGGCGTCTGAACAGAACTGAGCAAAAAAATCACTCATGTTCCCAAGCTACCTTTCATCAATGGTTGAGAACAAAAACTTACAGCATCAAATTCTTGCGGGGATGCGGGCGAGAAAAGAAGTCTTAAACATTGCTTACTCACAATCTCAATTTGGTAGCCAGCTGCAGCTGTCTAGATATCTAGTATTGTAGTCCGAAGAAGAAATATAAGAAGTTGAATATTGGCTCTTGATACGCACACTCGAAGACAGTAATTCGGCACCTGAACGAAAAATACTTTAGTTTCTCTTTAGCTGAAGAACTACAGCATTGATAGAACTGCTGTCAATGAAACCCGTCTTACTGGCTCATCGCAACTTGAAAAAGTGGAAGGAGATTATGTATTTTTCTGGTAAGAGCGCGAATGAGTCCCGCGAATCAGGTGTTGGCATTGCAATCCAATCTCAACTTGCAAGGAAATTGATATCCTTTCCAAAAGGCCTATCAGACTATATCGTGACGCTGATACTTTATCTGGATCACGACAAAAGTGCTATGAGTCTTGTTTGCAGAAGAGTTTTTTATCATTAATGCATGCATCGTATGAGCTGTGCACTTGCTCTATGAATAGCTAAACTTCAGCGTTGCTTTCATCAAACCAGTTGTGGTGTTTTCAAAGCGGCAGTCTGAGAACCTCCAAAGAAGCAGTATGCACTGTATCTTGAAGTGTTTTCCATGATGATTCGATATCGTTATGCTTATCAGTTTCTACTCACCCACAATGAACAGCAATGTGCAAGAAAAAGATTATTTCTACAACCTCCATAATGTCATCTCCCACGTCCAATATAGGGATAAACTTCGGCTTGCTCACAGGAGACTGCGTAAGACATCTGTGCCTAAATGGATAAATACTCTGACTTTAAAATCACCAGAAAAAAGTGAGCTATGCACCCAATTCCCTCAAGATTACTAACGATATCGAACCATGGAAAGCACTTCAAGATACAGTGTATACTGCTTCTTTGAAGGTGATTGGACTGCCGGTTTGGAAACACCACAACTGATTTGATGAAATCAATGCTGAAGTTTAGGTATTCATAGAGCAAATGCACAGCTCATACGATGCATGGATTAATGATAAAAACTCTTCTGTAAAGAAGACTCATCTACTTGAAGTGCAAAAGTGAGGTTCAGATATCTCTCAGGAAAATGAAGGAGGACTGGTGGTTTGCAAAGGCTACAGAATTTCAGGAAGCAGCAGATAGGAAGACCTTCTTCTATGCTTCTTTAATGGCCTTAAAATGATTTATGGTCCTAAAGAGAACGGAGCCACACCATTACTCTCCAGAAATGGGCAGGCAAGCGTGATATCTGGCACCGTTGGAAGCAGCACTTCAAGTCTGTTTTAAGCACACCATCCGTCACTGATGAAGACGTTAATACATCCTTTTCCCGATATCCTGAAATACAGCAAATATCTTTTGGACGAACCTTGCAGAAAATATTAGTCTCCATCAAAGAAATCTCTTAAGGCAAAACACGAGGCTATTCCGCCCCAAATCTACAAGTATGGTGGTAAAAAGTTAGTCAAACAGCTACACACGCTCTTCAAAGTAATATGGAGACTCCAAGGATGCCTTAATTCAACACCTTTACAAGAACAAAGGTAACAGAAATGTTTATGACAATTATCGTGGAATATCTCGAAAAGGACCCCCAGTCTGTGGTTGACTGGGGCAGGAAATAGCTAGTATACTTTAATGTCTCAAAAACAAAACTGCTCTCATTTACCCACCACAGAGAACCCTGCCTGTCTCCCATTAGAATGTCTGATGCTCAACTCCACAGGGAGCGCCTCTGTGCGCCTGCTTGATCTCACGCTGTCCGCTAACCTAAGATGGAACAAATACATTGAATTGATAGCTCCATCGATTGCAAGAAAAGTTGGTTCTATGTCACGCCAGAAAGTTTTTCTCGCCTGAGTCCATCCTTCAAATCTATAAATCAACCATTCGCCCTTGCATGAAATATTGCTTCCATATATGGTCTGGAGACCCCACTGTTCGTCTTAAGGTCCTCGACAAAATCCACAGACGGATATGCAATATGGTTGGTCCTGGTCTGGCATCTCGTCTACAGTCACTTTCTCACAGACGTTCCGTCGCTTTCCTCTGTATTTTCTATAAGTACTTTAACGGTAACTCCTCCAACGAGCTACTTTCGCTTGTTCCCAAACTGCATAAATTTAAGCGTGTTACTAGGTTGGCATCTCAGTGTCACCCTTTCACTGTTGAGACGGTTAAATGTAGCCGTCTCTTCCACTCCAATAGGTTCATGCCTTTTATTTCACGTCTATGGGACTCCCTTCTTTTTATTTGCTTCCCTGGCAGTCTTAGTCTTCAATTATTCAAATGTAATGTCTATCGACATCTTCTGATGCCTTGATGTAATTCCCTGTCCTTCTCTTCATCCTTTCCTCTATCACGCCTTTTTACTCTTGCTCCGACTCTCTATAACCCCTTGCGTGCTAGTGGCACACCCGCTTTGTTTGGGGTAAAATGCTTAAAAAATATCTCCTCTGTCAATTGCTGGTGAAATATTAGATAGACTGATTCTGAACAGGATTATCAAGCAGATCGAAATCACAGTGTGGTTTCAGGTTTGGTCATGGCACTATTGACATGATCTTCACTCTCCATCAGGTAGCCAAAAAGTGAGTGAAAAGAACCAGGAGTTTTATATGGTGTTTGTTGACCTTGCTAAGTAAGGTTCTTAAAAAAAAACTCATGTCATAATGTCCTTTCACGAGGGGACAAAAGCTGTTGTTGTATCTGATGGGGAATTTTCGTATTCCTTTGATGTTATAAATGGCATGAAACAAGGTTATCTGATGGCCCATAGTATTTGCTCTCTTCTTCTCAGTAATGCATATATATGACTTTGGTGACATGGACACTGGTGTTAAATTTCAATTTCGAACCAGGGTTGGCCTTTTCAGCCATCAGCGCTTCAAAGGTAAAACATATCTTTGAACTAGCATCATTCGTGATCTGCTGTTTGCTGATGATTCTACACTTGTGGTAACATCCCTAGAGAAAGCCCAAGAACTTGTTAACCGTTTCTCTGTTACATGCAAAGCTTTTGGCTTTACTATTAGCATAAAGAAAACGAAAGTAATCCACCAGCCGCCTCCTTGTCCAAATCAGATTCGTGGTGTCTAACCTCCACCGGTACATCAATTCTCAAACATCCCTATACAGATTAATGGGATGAACTTTAAGCAGGTGAAGTCGTTTACATATTTAGGAAATAAGACGAATGTAAATACATCCCTAACGAATCGGATCGCCAAAGCTACAAGTGCATTTTGGAAGCTTCGCCACCGCCTGTTGAATGAGAGAGGCATCAAATTAGACCCCAAAATATGGGATTATAGAGCAGTCGTTTTGACCACACCGTTGTATGGCTCAGAATCGGGGACCCCATATCAATCGGTTGGATATCTTCCACAAAAGTTGTCTCCACGCGATCTATGACTATACTTTGGACGATAGGCTCTCCAATACTGATCGTCTCGATAAATACATTTGTGGAATTGAGACTTTCCAGATACAATCACAACTTCGCTAGTCTGGTCAGGTTGCAAGGATGAATGGCGATAAAATACCAAAGGTCCTCATGTATAGCCAGCTTCACAGTGGACAAAGGAATATGAAACACACATGGCTCAGGTAGTAAAACAAGTAAAAGAGTAACCTCACAGCTGTTAATGTGCCTCATACTAACTTCAAGCGAGTTGCCATGGCTCTAAATAACTGGGGATATTTCTGTCAGAGTTGTATCAGAAATTCATTAAACCTCTGAATTTGGCAATAGCAGTTGAGAGTTGTATCAGAAAATGTTCGCACAACTTCTGAGTTTGCCAATACACTGCTTTTTGAACTCTGCCTTCGGGAAGAGAGGAACTCAGACGAAGCTATGCCTACAGACAGTCTCTCATATGGGGTGTTTGACAGCCACCCGACCCTGTGTATGCGGGGTCTACGGGGAATCTTTACCCGAGCGTATGCGCTCGGAAAGCACCTACGCTTAAAATCGCCCTTGTGTCACATCCAGCCTTGTGGGGAGGACTAGTGTAAATACTGAGTTGTATAAAATATGATGAAACTAGTTGTATTGACGGGATAAGAGAAAAAAAGACAGCGATGAAAAGCGTCAGCAAATATTCCTATGGCCATGCCCCGAGATCCTTGTTCTTGCAATATATGTTGACATGTATGTAGTTGATTAGTGGAACTGAAGTGTCACACACACACACACACACACACACACACACACACACATATATATATATATATATATATATATATATATATATATATATATATATAATTTGTAATATATTGATCGATTGATCGATAGATAGATAGCAATTAATAGATTTATTCATTTCATTTTTATAGTAATAAGATAGATAGGATTAGACAGTGATATATATATATATATATATATATATATATATATATATTAGCTGGCCACTCGTCACTCGTATTTGAGGATACCGATCTACTAGGGCGGCTAGCCACTTCCTATCACACACGCTTACTCAGGCACATTTGTGGTTGTTCAACACCCACAGAGCCTACCTGTGGTGTATACTGCAACTATGCTGAGCAGACCTTAGTTACAGTTTCTGGGAGAGAGCATGTCATCTAGCGTGGTCAACAATCTGTACAAGGCTAGCACACTCAAACCCTCGGTCACGATGACTTGTGACTTCGTGCTCGCACAGCTATCGACCCCAATTGTTCCGTCTACCTAATTTCACTCACAGGGATTGGGTTAACCCGTGCCGCATGCTGAGATCGCCTCCTCCAGACCGATAACATCAACAAGTCTCCTTTCTGACAAATCAACCATGATAACCATTTGGCCACACACCAATATATATATATATATATATATATATATATATATACCACCACGCACACACACAGACACACGCCCCCCCCACACACACATATATATATATATATATATATATATATATATATATATATATATATATATATATATATATATATATATATATATATTATAGACACGTCCGTAAGTGATTACCTCACAAATCATTTTATTGCTCCAAGAGTAATTTAGCAATATGGCTTTATAACAAAAAATTTGATTTAAACATATTAAGAAAGAAAGAAATCAACTGAATTAGATTTGAACTGACTCGGATAGATAGATAGATAGATAGATAGATAGATAGATAGATAGATAGATAAAGAATGAAAGAAAGAAAGACATTGACTAAAATAGGTTTGAACCAATTTAGAAAGAAAGAAAGAAAGAAAGAAAGAAAGAAAGAAAGAAAGAAAGAAAGACAGACATAGAGTGAAATAGATTTGAACTGATTGAGACAGACAGACAGGCAGACAGACTGGGAATTAAACCGATTGAGATAAGTAGAGAGATAGCTCGGTTCCATCTTTGAGTGCGTGCTATCGTTTTTCTATTGACCATTCTTGGTACCGCCGGGGAATCTCAGATCGACATCGATCAAATGTATCAATGTTCTGCACGTGACGCCAGACGTGCCTACCATGCACGATTTTAAGTAAACAGTCGTGTTTGTTTTCGCATGGCTGACAACCTTAAACTTCACCCCTACCCCTCAACCCAGTCCTCAATCTCCATCCCCGTCTCTACAGATCGTTATTAGCCGATCTGTTTCTCACTACCAACGGAAGTGTGTGCTTCCTGCTGCTTCGTAAAGCTGATACCGAGGCTGGCGCTTAAAGTGTAGGAGAGGCCAACGTCAAATAAAGTTCAGTCATAATCTCACCCTTACTGACTTTTCTTTGCGTTAGCAAATAAAAAAAAAATTATCAGTTTTCATGGGGGCAGCTCATCTGAGACGCTAAGCAAACAAATGCACATTTTATTTAATTCAAGTTGTTTATATAACCTGTGGGTATTTAACAGCGCTGCTATCCTAGGTAGGATTTGTTAAACAAATAAACCCTGACTTTCATCCATTGTAATGGTTGTAGCTATAGTGAAACAGCAGAAGTCATTTTTTTCTTCATATACCAACTTAGATTTCTCATATACCATCTTCTTTTATGCGCCGTGTACGTCCTCAGGGCGTAAGCGATCATGGCTCTCCACAACTTCCTATCTCTTATAGCTCTTAATAAACTTTCTGTTATTTCTCCTAAACCATGTTCTGCCATCTATTACTCAAGCTCAACAATGATTTTATGAGTTATTTTCCTCTATCCCTCTTGTCCTCTATCTGTCCTGTGGGTATCTTATTTTCCAAGCCCTCCTTCCTCATTATGTTTTCCAGAAACCTCAACTGTCTCTTCCTGATAAGTATTAGTTTCCTTCTTTTTTTTTCATTTTCTCTAAAAATTCTACGTTGCTCACAAGTTCAGTCCATGGTATCCGAAGTATCCCCCCCCCCATAGAACCACATTTATGTTGCTTCAAGTTTCCTCTTCATCTTTGAGGAAATCGCTCAACACACACTAACATACAGAAGGACAGATATCACGTAGCAGTTCTTTGTTTCTAGCGAAATTTTTCAGTATTACCATATTATAGGGTATGCGTAGCGTAGTGGTTATAGGCACGGAGAGTAGGATTGGAGTGTCTAGATCTAATCCCAGCTGAAGGCATAGCGTTCCGTTTTGCACAAATATCTTTTGAAAGATGTTGTATCCTTAAAGAGGTTACAAACAGACAAAGGTGGTACTCGAGTGAAAGGAACAGCAACATGGGTGTAGATGAAAGAAAGAGAGGTTTATTGTAAAAGAGAATACACTACTGAAAGACAGTGAATCAGTTAGCAGTCTAGTAATTCCCAAAGCCAGACTCAGGTATGTCCTGTGCACACTATATATATTTACTGATATAGTCAGTACACAATAGGCAATAGGGAGAGTGGAACATTCCATTACAACAAAAGATATGATTCCGTTCCTTCTCCTCCAAGATAGGTTAGACTGAACACTTTGATTGGTTACCAGTCTTGGGGAAGGAGGAATCTAAATTCAAAACCGATTGGATAAGTTTACCTCATAAAAAGATATTAAAACTGACGGAGTTAAAGATGGAGAATGAATCGACTGACCATTAACATTTGTTCGTTGATTAACAGCAGAAATAAGAGATAAACATCCTAAACATCTTAATTGGTTCAGCCTACACCATTTTATCTGAAAGATTAAAATTGCACAAAACTTCTGTTTATAGGATACTGAAACTGTTGTGTTCAGATCAGCAACAGATAAAAGAGAAATTTTAAATGTAGATTTTAAACAAATTGGATCAAAATCCTGAAGGTTTTCTGTTTGATTGATTTGTTTGTTTAATGGTAAATCAACTCCTTATGGGTCATCTAATGCCGAAATTGAATTTTCTTGGGAGCTTTGATTTGATTTGTTTGTTTAAAGGCATATCAACTCCTAATGGGTCATTTACTACCAAAATTTAATTTTCTTGGCAACTTTAAAGTAATAAAAATATGCTATAAGTTATTCTGCTTTCGCAATTGAATACATGGTAGATGATACTCAGCTTTTGTAAATATACATATTTGGGTGGACATAATTACTAGAGGCGGTGATATGCGCCTTTTATATTGTAGTTTTGTTGAAGTTTTGTAATACAGTTTTATTTCTTTAAGAAACTGTAGGATATTATATGGATTAATGCCAAAAAAAATAGTTTTTCATCTTAGTAGCTTAGGTTGGTTGGTTGATTTATTGGTTTCGTTTAGAGGCATAACAACACCTCTATGAGTTATTTAATGTCAAGATCTAAATATTTTCAACACAATTTTATGGCTACAACTAACTATATTTTGAACGTAATTATTAGCCTTCAGCTACAGATCAAATGTATTGTTGGTCATTTTGCTATTCAATGTATTGTTGGTCATTTTAATATAAAATCTATTGTTGGTCATTTTGCTATAAAATGTATTGTTGGTATTTTTTTAATATAAAAATATATTGCTGGTATTTTTACCATAATAATGTATTTTTAAACTTTCATAGTGTTTTGTTTTTGTTTGAGGGGTTCGCTATTTCTCTATACATGGGACCTTAACAGTTACTACCACCCCGTGTCAGAATGGACCTGGGAACAAGAACAATTAATTGGTGGTTCCACACTCCTCAAAACCTCCAATCTCTCAATCAGAGGACTTGCTGCCGGATGTAGTTTATTATCATACACAGAAATTTGAAAGTTTCCGAAGGCGAATTGTAACTGGCGATGAAAACTGGCAGGAGGCTAAAGTAAAACAAAACAATTGCCACTCAAATGTGGAAATAGTCCATTCAATATAAAAGGAAGCCAATGAAGAGGAAAATTAATGTCGATAATTTCCTGGTATACTGAGGATATTTTGCTACTTGATTTTTTAGAAAGGGAGTGAGAGTAATATCTTTACACTATGAAACTATGGTGAGAAAATTAGCTAACAAATTAGCTAGGATTATTGATGGGCTATTTCGTGTTTTTTTTTTATTTTTTTATTTTTTATTTTGCAGGTTATTTAAAAACCAGAAAATAAATTATAATATTTTTTAAATTTTTTTTGTTTTGGGGAAATAATAATGATTTAAGGATACAAGACCTACTAATTAGCTAGGGCAGAAGAGGTGAATTCATACCTTTCCCAAGAGTATTTACGCGTAAGAGAATATAACGAACCTAACTGAATATGGAACTTGGCTCTCTGATTAACAATTTCATGCTATTATCCATTGCACCAACCTCACATCCAAGCAAACAGTACCTATTATCTCCAATCCGTCACCCATCTTAGTAGAGACTGGGTTCGACGTTGCTTAACTTCAGTGATCGTACGGGAACCGGTGTTTCAACATGATATGAACGTCAGTCCAGATTTTGGTAAATTTTAAGTTGTCTTTTTCGGCGTTGTTGGCTGCAATCAGTTTGTTGATTTTCAATTTCAGTTGGTTAATAGAATTTTTGTTGACTTTTTAAGCTTGGTGTGATTGTCAAGTATTTGTTGTAATTTTGAATTATAATCAGATTAATTTAACACGACGAAGACATTGGGTTTATGTGCTTTTTTTTAAAATTATATGAGTAACAGAATGCAGATAAAACCAGTATCTTCGTTGTAAAAATAAAATATAGTCTATGGAACCTTAAGGTGGTCTGTTTTTTTTTTTTAATTTAACTAATATTCGCTCTTTTTTTTACATTGTGCTCTCCGGATAACATCCTCCTTGGGATTATCCATACGGATTACCAAACATTTCATTACCTAACTACATATATATATTGAAATCTTAATTATTATTAGTAGGTGTTATGGTATTTCACAATCTTTAACATTAGTCGTATTTAGCTGATTTCGGTGGAGATTTATTGACCATAATTTTATAAAATTTTTGAATATTCCTTTGATATATTCTTTGATTCTTGTAATTTTATTTGCGGTGGTTTGATCCGCGTTATATCATCTATGAATGGTTCTCGAAACGACTCCCAGTGATCAGAGATATGTCATTTATTCTGAGGTTACATTTTTTTTATTTTTCGGTTTAGGCTTAATTAACCATTTTTTGATCCTGAATTAACATCAGTAGAGACAGAAAGGAAAACTTCGGTAGAGTTCTTCATTTACTATTTAAATATGTCTATGAGTTAGCAGGACAGACTGTGTTTTCTAGCCTTGGTTGGCAATCAGTTTAGGAGAACAACAAATTTGAATTCAAAGCCAGCCTGAAGAGGAATGGGTTATTTCTTACTATAGACTCAGCGAATGATGTAACTACTGCAATACATGGTGCACTTACGACTCCCAGGAATTACGGGACTCGTGTGCGTAATTTGTAAATCTGCTATTTTTTACAATTTGAAGAGGAATTTACTTTGTTGGCATTGATGATCTGTCCACTTTTCGCAAGAGTTATTTTCCTTCACATAGAAGAAGAAGAAGAAGAAGAAGAAGAAGATGAAGAAGAAGATGAAGAAGATGAAGAAGAAGACGAAGAAGAAGATGAAGAAGTAGTAGTAGTAGTAGTAGTAGTTTAAATTCTCTACACAAGCAATGATATACAGAAAAAGCATCCTCGTCCACGTCGGAGTCTGTTCTTAGGAAAGGGTGGTTCGACACCGTGGACATAGTGTGGCGTATCTTAGCTTTAAAGGTCTCCACTGTTTGAGCATAGAAAGATGTGGAGAGCTATGATCGTCTACGTTAAGACGAGACCCGACATAACATAGAAATTCAAACAAAAATTATATGAATATTTTTAAGGCAAAAATTTTTTAATCATGGCAATTTTCTTTATCAACAAACAATTATGTTTCATCTTCAGGATAAACACTGTCTCGTTCAGATTAATATAAAATGCTTTCTTCATTATTCGCCGCTTTTTTTAACAGTATTCAAATGATGAAAACCTATAGTCTACAAACCAGTTGCTACAAGCCATTCGTGATAATGGCTGACACGAATATTTTCTGACGCTGTCTTCTTGCTTTCTTGGTTTGCTCTTTTAAAACTCTTGTCTTTTGACTTGGTTTCTGTTATTCCTGTCATTATTACCAAAATCGTTAATGCCAACTTCGGAATCGGTAATGTTCTTAATACGGAAAATATTTCGTTCATCAAAATTGAATTAGTTCTTTACATTATTGCCTTTCGTAATTATTGTCATTACGTCATTATTTTTACCCTGGCTGTACATTATAAGAATGTTATTAAAGTCATTATGTTATTTTCTATGATGTCCATATTTAAGTTTATTATTTCTCTTTACGTTATACTGTTGTTTGATGATGCCATGTCCCTTTTCAACAGAAGACACTTGAGATAGCGTAGATTTTACAAGCACGATGATATCATATACGTAAGAAACTTCGAGTTCAAAGTTGGTGCCGATGATAGTTTTAACGACTTTTCCAGTTTTTGGTAGGAACACCCCACCCCCTCGATAATGGAAACAGCAAGAAATGGTCCTGAGAGGCCAATCATCCTGAAAAAGTGTTTTAAGTGAAAATAATATGTAATACCATCAGTGACTCATTCTGGAATTTCATTGGGGTTACTAATTAGCATTGATAAAGTTTGTGCAGGAGTTTTATGAATTGATTACAGATGATAGGCTCAAAAGATGTGTACCTTGTCATTTCCTGGGGATTTCCATTTTGGGGATATAATTACAGATTGCCTAATATCATTCTTGGTTATATTTTTCCATTCCTTGCGCAGGTTTATTCCTCACTCTTTCTTGTTCTCATCTGATCTGCGTTGGGATTAGATTCATTTTGGGTTGCTCAAAATATTCTTCCAAAATGTCTGCACTTCTGCAAAACATGATGGCTTTTTGACTTCTATAACCGCTTCTACAATTTCCCTGTAAAACTTTTTGAGGTTCGTTTGAAATATCTTATTTTCTCGATTTCCATATTCTCTTGTTGTTGGTGGTGTCGTTGTTCATTTTCTTCTTCCTCTTCTTCTTCTTCTTCTTCTTCTTCTTATTATTATTATTATTATTATTATTATTATTATTATTATTATTATTTACCTAATACAAATCCCAAGACCAACTGCAGGCAAAAGGCTATTGAATAAGCTTATTGTATGGACGCAGGAGGAAGACGTAATTGCAGGTTATGAGGATATATAGGATAGATAGCTGTTGACTCTGGGCTTAAAGATTGCAATAATCAAGGAAGTATCTTTTCGGGAGTCTATTATTATTTTAATAATAATAATATTAATATTTATCGCAAAACCGGGCACAAGTCCCGTGACCCATTTCGGTTGTAGGGGCACCACGTGTACTGCAGCAGAAGTGATGTGTCTTGGGCAAGATAGCCTGACGGAGCCCAACCCTCTCTGGTGTGAATTAAGAGTTTTCCTTCTCCTAGACCGGTTGCCGCCCCGCCCCCCGCAAGTCTAAAGAACACAGTCTGCCCTGCTATTTACTCATAGCTGGGTGGAGAAGAGATGAATTCATATATTTTCCAAAGCTATTAATTAGCATGCAAGTGACTCTAATGAATTCGACTGGAATTCGAACTCAGTTCTCTGATTCCTCAGTCCGAGCCGCAAAATCTGTCATGCCACCATTTTCCTGGAAATGTGAGCAAAGAACAAGCTTTCCAAAACCAGTGAACTGAGGCGGTACACTTTCATTATTATTTGACAATACTTTAGAGATGACAAGTAATTCCAACGTGTACAGTCTTCTGCAAAGTGTCCAGTCTTGACATTGACCCACCGATCTTCTACCGCCAATTCGTCAGTTCATTTCTTTTGGTGACTACGTCACTAATAACAATGGCAATTATTTCCATTCTCATCGTTAACAATAAGTTGTACACTTCGTATTTTAAACTATCATTGTTTTCATGTTTTTCCTCATCTTTTTCGATAACTCTCTAGTCTCCGACGCAGGCAATATTCATGATGAGGCATTTTCTTTCGTCTTTAACACACACCATAATATTCGTTTCTTTCTCATAGTCACACTGGATAATAAACATCCATTTAATTTTGTACTTGACATTTTCAGTTAGACTTTCTGCAGTTTGGCCATACCGAAAATCTATCCTTCGACTTCGAATATTATTATTGTGTTTTGGTTTGAAGAATCAGTCTGAATGGTATTTTCTTCTTGCCAACGGAATTAGAAAGGAATGATGATTCGACTCGTTGTACCTGGCATAACGGGTCTCAACTATAAAGGTTTGTACTGGTGGGACTAAGGAACACAGCTCATGTGCCATGGACATAGCGATCGAATAGCGATAGGTTTGTGAAGTTTCGACGGTAAGAAAAGGACTGTAGGTTAGAATATAATTCATCACCCACAATGTCTTGAACGCTGCCAAGGGTGGAAAGGGAAGATTGGTAGTTACAACCCAAAATATGACAACAATATTCCTTTTTCGACTCTTGCAATCACTGGATATTAACACCAGTTGTTATTGGCGGATTAAGCTTTAGTTCAAATTACTGTACAGCGAAAATTTCCTTTGTATTTACCAGAGCTATCTGGTGGTCACTGGTTGGGATGAAATAAAAGTAAGTATCCTCAAATCTACAATAACCACTGGTAAATTCTTGCTAACTGTTGTGGTCGGATACGTAAATTAGTAGCCCGATTGGACCGTGCAGGAGATAAAGTGTCGAAGGATAAAGTGTCGAAAGATAAAATGTCGAAGGACAAAGTGTCGAACAAAACAACAGAAATAAATGGCAACCTACTGCGGGAAAAAAATCTGCCCCGTCAGTCATGTATCGAAAGATACATGATCGCCTAAGCGTGTATCACGCATGGCACATAACTGACTGATTGCATAGAGTATAAAGATGCTCGGCCTTAGGGTATTTGGATAATTCTTAGTGAAACACTGTCAAAATCCAATCATCTTTAATTTTGTTTTCAAGAGAAATCCAATATAATTATCAACCCAAAAAGTAATTTAGGGTTTTCTTTAAAATTGTTTCTAGATCTTTATGGTTAACAAGCTTGGACAAAGATTGAAACTAACTCTCTACAACAATCATCTCGGCTTTCCTTTTGTCAGTAGCAAATAGCGCTGACAGACAGCTTGCAAGTAAACTCGCCCCTTGGGTCAAATATTACGAGAAACAAGAGTTGAGCGCCTAAACTCATGTCACTGGTTTTGTGTGTTTGAAATTGACTACAAGAACCTAGAGATAGTTTATCGTCGCATCACTTCCTTTGTGACACTGTATTTACTGAATTTAGAATCAGGGTCAGATGTTCGAAAAATTTGATAAATAGATTTAAATGAGCGGTTTGAGGCAAAATTCTGAAGTAAGGTCTATTGTGACAGGTTCATTGAACACTTATTGATTTATTGAATAATGTCGCTCTAGTTATTGACTGGACACTGTTTTGAAAAAAGAACTCTTCTGAATTTAAAATACGTTAATTTTAGTCATTTCTACTTATTTTAATTGGTTTGTTTGTGTTTTGTTATTATTACTAGACAGATATAAATGTACAAATTTATGTAACCATAACTTTATGTTATGCATCTCGACTTATTCGCTAATAAAAAATATAGCATGATGTAAAAAGGCTCCGAACTTAATAAAAGCAAAGTTTTTAGTCAAAAATTTTATTATTAAAAGGAAAGACTAAAGTATATTTTTCACTTTTTTAGTCCTTTCTTCCGCCTTCGAAATTTTGGATATTTTTTTTTTTCGCGACAGCAGTGCAACAAAGCTGACTATGAAAATTTTAGCGCCTTTTTTCTCGTAAAATAACAGATTGATTTAGAAGTTCTTGCAACCATTCATACATGTATCTCCGTCTATCTCTCCTCATTTCTATAAGCTATCTCTTCTTTCTCACTCGCTCTCCATCCTCCCAAGACTGTGGTGTACTCGATAGCATTTCCGATAATATAGACAAAGCTGTCTCTCTACATCCGCCTGCAAACATATTTGTTTTTCGGTGACTTTCCTTAGAGATTGTAAATCATACTTTTTTTTCGAGTAGTTACTGTTTTCCTGAAAATATGCTCCGAATAGTAACATAAAAAATGCAATAAAACTATGACATTATTTAATTAGATAAGCTTTTAATTGCTTTTATAAATAATAAGGATATTAGAGTCTTATGAAAAAAAAACTTCGATGAATAATGAATTTTTACAAGGATGTTTTGCATTTTAATTATAATAGTTTATAATGCTTCAAATATTTTAAACATTCTGCACGACTTAGGTTAAGCTATTAAGGGAAGACTATATTCACTAAGCGAAAATTGCAAAGCTTAATACAAATCATCACGTACTAAAACTTTTTAAATAATTTTTAATTTTTTTATGTGTATAAACGCACCCATTTTGAAAGTATGTGTGACCATATACGATATTATTAGAAAATAAGAGCGATGACTATAGTAAATTTAAAGTCAACATTCGTAAAATTAGATGACGTAGAATATCTTCCAACAATTTTAAGATTACAGGGTACTTAAAAAATATATATATAAAAAAAGGCGTTCACCCGTCATTTTCTTAAATTATGTTTTAACAGATAAAGTCTCTGTGCAACAACAATAAATATGTCAACACCTTATCAGCACTTGTCTAGCATGTAAACAAGTACGTAATCATCGCTACTGTTTGTTTTAAAAATCGATTCCGCTGTAATTTTAAATTTAAAGTAAATAATATTTGCTTCAAATCAGATTAATTATTGTTTAAATCAGTTAATGTTCCTCAAATAAAGTTTCAGAAAAGTATATTTTATGTTTGAAAGATTTTTTAATACATAGAATTATATTGTGAGCTTTTTAGCCCCCTCAAAAAAGAATCGATTTCCAATCAATATAATTTCTGTTTGAAATACACTACAGAATATTTTGCTTATTGGAAATAGTAAATTTAATCCTTTAGCTTTCAATTAAAGTTAAAAATGAAAGATTCAAGAAAGCCTTTTCATTTCTAAAAATTCATTTAAAACATTAGGTATTGCGAATTGTCGCGAATTAGTCGCGGTATCTACTATATGTATACACACACACACAGACACACACACATACACACATAAATATATTTATGTGTGTGTATATATATATATATATATATATATATAAGCATTTCACCCACAGCAAAGTGGGAGTGCCATTAGCACACAAGGGGTTACAGAGTGTGAGAGAGCAAGAGTAAAGAGGGGGGTGTTTGAGGAAAGGATATAAAGAAGGACGGGGATCAGGATCATGGCATCAGAAGATCTCGATTGACATTACATTTGAATAGTTGAAGATTATAGCTATCAGGGAAACAAGTAGGAGGAAGGGAGTTCCACTGTCAGGAAGTGTAAGAGAAGAAGTTGTTGAAGTATAAAGTATCATATATATATATATATATATATATATATATATATATATATATATATATGTTATGGGACCTTACCCATAATAACATAATGGACTATTCCATACGTAATAAATACTGCGCCTCAAGAGGAAGCAGGGAGTTCCGTCTGAAGTCTGAGTTCAGTCTGAAGTCTGGAGTGAAGTCCGTCAGGAGTCAGTCAGTCGAGTTGTAGGCAGTCCCAACAGAGTCGCGTGCAGACAATTACTACTAAACCTGATTGTTCGTACTAACACTTTTCTACCTCTCTGTATATATTCCTGTTTCTAATATATCTGTGTTATTCCATATCCGCCTTCGAGTACTTCTTTATTGGTTCTACCTTGGAATATCACTATGGTACAAGGAACCGGACCATAACAATATATATATATATATATATATATATATATATATATATATATATATATATATATATATGGTCATCCACAGACAGACTGTTTCGCTGTATCACAGCTCATCAGTGTGGTTAGACGTTGCCTCTAGCTAGGATCGAAATCCGGCTGAATTGGCGTCAGTCGGAGATTTTACCCCTAAGCCGTTGGCGCACGACAGGGAAGAAGGTGAATTTAAGCGTATTTATTTTTAGATAAACACACAGTGACTGCGAGAACTCGATTTATATATACACACACACACACATGTAAAGAAATATGAGGTCTGATCAAAAGTATCCTAACTGTTGCTTTGGTAATGGAACTAAAGTACGCAAAGTGAAGCCACTTGGCACAGCTCAACCTTGAACTTTGTCACCTTTATAACGTTCTCGTTCACTTCCTTTTTTTTATTGGAAGGAAAGTGTGTAGAGTGTAGTCGTCTCACTACACCAAAGAGGTTTCATCAGTAACCATGGCTTGTGCAGTAGTTTGGAACCAAGGACAGCATACCCCAGGTATAGCATCTATCATATTCCCTAAATCTTACCCCTTCCGAGTTTTCCTCTTCAAAAATCAAATCCTACTCGAAGTGACCAAGATTTCAAGACCGAGAAAACCGAAGAGAATACGATGAAGCAGCTGTTCACTATCCCTAAAAAGCAATTTCACGAATAAGTTCATCAATTGAAACGATGTGTATGGCTTAGGAGGGGGCAACTTCGAAGGAGATTAAATGCTTAATTGATATATGTCGTAGTTTTCTTTTTATAGCACAATCCTGATACTTATTTTTATCAGAGCTCCTGTATTTAGTAAAAGTAGATACATATTCTTACTTTTCTTCCGTATATTTATATATTTTGATTTTTGTTCTTCTTCATGTATTTGATATTGATAAGAATAATAATAGTGTTGTAAAAGATTTTCTAGTTCTAATCTTTTCAGAAAATAATTCCTCTTTGTTCATGCAGTAAATGGGCGGTATACATTTGGCATTAAAACTTTTACAAGCTTTTACATGAAACTTTCATTACATATTTTTCATTTAAAAAGTATAAACGCCAGTATTTATATAAATGTTTTATTTCTTTGACGCTGCGAATGCAAAACGCCTTCGGCATTTGGTGTTGGATTTAGTTGTTCGATTCAAGATGGCAGATTGTTATCCGGTGGCGAAAAGGATTAGGTTTTAAAAGAATGATTGCAGACGGCCAAAAGTGTCCAGTGATTTGGATATGGAAGCCAGAGGTTAGACTGTGATGAATATGGAATAAGCACAACTCTTTCTCTTTATTCTCTCTCTCTCTCTTTCTCTTTTACTTTCTTTCTCTTTTCCTCTCTATCTAAGAATTTCTCTTTTTCTATTTCCCCCTCTGCCTCCCCAGCTTCTGATTCCCTTTTTCTCTTTGTAAATCTCTTCTCAAATAAACCTCTATGCCGCTTTTCTCACCCGTCAAAATTTCACTGGGGATGTAAGCGATTGACATTCAGGTCACCCGAAAATGGCGTCTTGATGGTCGATTTCGGGATCCGGGAAGCTTTGCGCATGTATAGAAAGTCAGCGCGGGAAACTGCTGGTACACACCAGCACCGCTTTCCACCAGCGTCTATTAGATGCAAGGAAAGAAAATGGTGGACCTAAAGTCGATTCATGCAGACGCTTCAGAGAATCTCCGTCTGCCTACGCAGCAGTCGCCATTACCGCCGGAATGATTGGCTATAGTTCAGTGTGGAGGCTGGAGTGGATCTCGTAATCCGTACTTGGATGTCATAAGTAACTTTAAATTCTATTTCTCTCCTCAAGGTCGCTCTAGCCTGTTCTTTCATTCATCAATTTCTACTAGTGGTTTCTTCAACTCACAATGTATTCGCAAGATTGGTATTTCGAAACCCGTGGAACATTTTATCAACCATAGGTTAGAAAGCCCGATTCAACTTAAAGCACTTTTATTATGTTTAGAAGTCGGATTAGTGGCATCGGGTTTAGGTCTATTCTCAGTACCAAGTCGATGATACTCGTTATCAGAGTATCTTCCCCTCCATGATAACTGCATTCAATTCAAATAACCTATTTAAACTCCAAAGTCCCATATAAAATTACTTTTTCCATTTGGTTGTTTATGAAAACAATTCGTTACTTCATCAGACTTCTGGCGTTTTTTCCTTTTTTTTTTTTTTACTTTCTTATGTTGGTTTAAGGCCACATCACGTTGAGACACCGGTTCCTGTACGATCACCGAATTTAAACAACGTCGAGCCAGGTCAGTACCTAAATGGGTGACAACTTGAGAATACCAGGTTCTGTAAACTTGGATCTGTTAGTGGTGTAATGGATAATGGCTCGGAATTGTTAATCGAAGAGCAGAGTTCCAATTCTTTTTGGGTTCGTTATATTTAGTTACGTACAAATACACTTGGGAAAGTTATGAATCCACCAGTTTCCCCCCTAGCTATGGGGTAATTGGTGAGACTCGTATCATTAAACCATTATTATCTAAAAAAAATCCTTACAACTTAAATATATTTTCTGGCTATAAATAGACTGCAAAGGGGTGATAATCCGTAGAAAACGAATCAATCAAACCAAAATTTCCAATGGATCACTGTTCCTACCCATTTGTACGAGGTTTTGTACTTTTTTTAATCTAATTCTTTCCATTCAATTATTGTGTCATGGAGGATTTTATTTGAAGACAAACACATCTCTAAATGAAAAAAAAAGGGTATATATCTAAAACGATAGAAAGAGAAAAAACTAAATAAAATATTTAAGAAACGCATTTATGACAGAGAAATGTAAGAAACACATATTTAAAAAGAATAAATGCTTTATAATTAAAGCAAAAAAAATTTCATTTTTGCTCCTTTTGTATCAACTAAGCAATGCATATCCAAAAATTGATTGATTTGTTTTTTTGTTTTTTTACGGCTTATGAATCTTTGCAGGGTATTTAAAGCCAGAGAACATTTCTGTAAGATTTTTTATATATATATAATAAAGATATAGGGATACAACTCTTACTAATCAACCCATATGTGGGGTAAGAAGGGGAAGATTCATACCTTTTTCATAGGGTATTTGCGCGTAAGTTAATCTAACGAACTCAGCTGGAATCGCAACCCGGCTTTTCGATTAACAATTTCGAGCCGTTATCCATTACACCACCCGCACATCCAAGCTTATAGCAAAATGATTTCCAAGCGGTCACCCATCGAGGTACTGACTAGAGTCGACGTTTTTTGATCGTACGGGAACCAATGTTTCAATGCGATATGGTTGTAAGCCCCATATCCAAAAAGAAACAAAATTGAAATTTATAAAATATATTTAATACCAAAAGACTCTTTAAACATTTTAAATTACAACCAAAAATGTATATACTATCATATTTTTTTTCTTAATCGATTTCACTATTGCTTTGCTTAGAGTGAAAGGATACAAAGAGTTACTAGAACACAAGGTCACAAGGGGTTACTGTACAACTGTACTGATGCGGCATTCACCCTGGGCGGATTGAGCCGGCTTCTTCCTGTTATGAGAAGAAGATTCTTGGGATAAATTACAGAAGTAGGGTACCCAGGCCTACTCGAAGGGGTTACTGAATGTGGAAGAATTAGAAAACAGAAACTTGAGGAGGAAGAATAAAAGAAGAGTAATCAGGAGGTCAGCAGATAGCGATTGATAGTGCATTTAAATTTGTGAAGATTAAAGTTAGCTGGAAAGCATGGAGCTGGAAGAGAGTTTCACAATCGAGAAATGCATGAGAAGAAAATGTTAGCAAAGAACATTTATACATCTAACCAACTGAACAGTAAATTGATAAGATCTTTACGCTAGTCTAGTACTGCGCTTAAATTCATATAGTCTATGTGTCCTAGCGAAAGCGATATTTATTCTATTTAATACAGAAATGTGGCACAAGGCCGTGGGGGGGAAAGGACGCTCTTCTCCTGTCTTAACTATAACTTAGCTACCCGCAAACACCGACCCAATCGTGTGAACAATATTCCTTACACCAAAACAACACATTCATAAGTAGGAAAGCTCACCCCGAACATTTGCGATGAAAGTATTTATAGAAAAGGCACAAGGCGATGAGAAAGTAACTGAAGCCGAGATGCCATAATAATAATATAACTGTTTCTTCTTTACATTATTCGGACTATTGTCGCCATATTTATTACAACTGGGGTAGACTTTTCTAGTTCCATGTGCCATGTTTAATGGATTTATTTATCTTCTGTTAATTCCCCTCTCCAAGTTGTCCACTGCCTTAAGCGGGTATTGAACTCACACTCTGGATCTAATCAACGTCTTTATCCACTGTGCCATGTGCCCTTGAGGACATCTGTGTATGAATTTCTGGGTATTATAAACCTAATGTCATCAGCTTCATTTTTTACCAGTGCTCATTTTTTGCTGTTGTCAAAACTGTTTTTACCAGAGCTCATATTGCATTTTTTTGTTATTATTGCTTTTCTCTGGCACTCCTTATTACCGGTTCCCATATTGTATTTATTTCTATGCTTTATCAAGAATCTCTACATGATATGTCAATAAATCACGTTAACACACAGTCTCCAGTATTTTAGGATTAAATCTTCTATACTTTGCTTTCATGAATTCATAGCATGTGATTGTATTATTGGGTTGGTGCAAAAATAATGACGTAATAATGTCGTTTTTTTGACGTATTTTTTAACGTCAAAAACGACATTATTACGTCATTATTTTTGCACCAACCTAATACATTATAGAAGATCGTTTCCGGTTTTGATTCGAATTATTATTCGAGCCATTTTTTTTTTATATTATGTAATTCTTGTAATCGATGACCAGAAAATGCGCGTGACCCGGAAAGAAAACAGAGATAAACTAAAGGTGACAATTTTAAAATACGCGTCATATATAAAATAATTTCGCATTCCCCCTCAATGATAATTTGCTATGTCACATTTGCAACATGAATATAAGTCTTGTCACCGATCGATATCCATGCCAAGAAAAATTCCATTTTCTATCCGAGCGCATAATTCAAACAAGTTAATTACTCTTGGAAATTTGTTTTTTTTTTTTTTATCAACTCCTTATGAGTCATTTAATGCTGAAATTTAATTTTCTTAGGAGTTTTGAAGTAATAAAATATGTCATTCTGCTTTCACACTTGAATACATTTTAGATGATACTCAGCCTTTGTGCATATATATGTTTGTGTAAGCATAATTACTGTAGGCGGTAATATGAGAGTTTTATGTTATAGTTTTGTTGAAGTTATATTTTGGAATACAGTTCGATTTAAGAAATTATAGGACATTAGATTAATGTCATGAAAGAGTTCTTTCATGTTGGTTGTTTGACTTTGTTTAGCGACATATCCAACACCTTTATGGGTTATTTAATGCCGAAACCCAAATATTTTGGACGCAATTATATACCTTCAACTAAAGATAAAATATATTGTTATTCATTTTATTATGAACAGGTATTGTTGGTAATTTTTTATAGAAAATTTATTGCTGGTATTTTTACTATAAAAATGTATTTTTATACTTTCATAGTGTTTTGCCTTTGTTTGGGGGTTCATTATTTGTCCATAGCTGGGACTCTATCAAATGTACCATCCCGGGGTAAGGGTGGACCTGGGAACAACAGCAATCAAGAGATGTTTCTACTGTCCTCAATATCTCCAATCTTCCGATTGGAGATCTTGCTGTCGGATTTAGTTTATCGTCATACCCAGAACTAGGTAACTTTGTCGAATAATTGTTTAAATATAAAATTTCTATAAACATTTATAAATAAAAATAATTTCTTTACGTCTCATTAAATTCTAATGAATTATTCTCTTTTAATTTTACCGGTGAGAGAAAAAAATTTCCCGGTAGGTTTCATTGAAGTTGAGATGGCTAAGGTATTTTTTGCACATGGCAACGATTCTCTTCTTTTCTAGATTCTTGTATTAAATCCATTTTATTTCCAGTGACTATCAGACCCATGAAAACCATTATTCTTTAATAATAATAAAAAATAATTGTTCATTCACTGATGGATATTTGCGTCCGTATGGATGGAAGACATTTCTTTGTGCTTTTTGATCTTTATTAAGGCTTGTAAATGAGGTTTTCTCTTTTTTATGTAGTGTGTCTCTTCAGAACGTGAGCAATCACGGCTCCCCACAGCTTCTTATAAATCTAACCCCTCTTTGTCTCCATTATTCCATCTATTCCCACAAACCCTTTAGTTAGTTTACTAGCTGTCTTCCTTTGCCCCTCCCAACTGCAAGATGCCCAGTGTGTATTAAGTTTTCCAAACCCACTTTCTTCATTATGTGCCCCAGATATTTCAACGATCTATTTCTGATTGTATATATATAAATGACCTTTTAATTGCGATTTTCTTTTAAAAAAACAAACAAAAAAAAACTACATTATTAAATTCAACATATTCTCAGCATCTCTCAGGTAGAACAAAAATCCTGTTGCTTCCAGTTGCTCTTCATCTGCGAGGAAACTGTGGTGCCTTCCCTGTCATGTAAAAAAGATAGATATGGCATCGAAGTTCAGCAATGTTTCTAATGAAAATTTCCAATTTCTTAATACTTTACTTAGTTTCTAGAAGGTATATTTCTCTATTACAATGAACCTCCCAAATTCTGAGTTACATTTTCTATCTCTCTGATAGTTAAATTGCTGTAAATGATTTTGACGTCTCCATTTCCTAGGTCACACATTGGGATTCCCTTTCGCTAACGACCAAATCATTCTGTTTTCATAAGGTTAATAGTTAGTCTTTTCTTCTCACATTCCTTTACTACTTTTTTTAAGAAAGGTTGATATATTGCATCAACAATAAGGTGAGAAGTGTAAGGAAGGTGGTGTACCACTTAAATAATAACACGAGACTTGAATCTTTCATACTTGACATTACATATTATTCTCGAGCATTGTGGGTTTAAAGCGGCCACCCGAAGCCCTGGCTTTATACGTGGACCTTACATTCACCACCGGCGGTGTGTGAGAGTCTACCATTTTATGTAACAGCGGGTTTTAAAAAATCTTGCTCATGTCTGCAGACCGGCCGCATGTGATTCCGCACTCGATGTCCAGGATTGACCTCTGTTGCACTCAGCTTTCTTAATATTTGGTAGAAATTGTGTACAATGTCTATTCTGGTGTTACATCACAAAAGTAAACTTAAATGACACTTAAAGATTTTTCTGGTCAAAATATGAAGCTGGTAATTTTAAGAATAACTATTTATACACTTCGTTGCGCGCATTAATACATTTTGTTCTGTGTACGTAAGATTCGAGAATGTCCGCATACATGCAAGTATATTATTACGGGGAAAAATGAAAATTACTACTCTGAATTCTCCGTTAACTGCAGAACGATATAAAATGCTTCTCTCCAGAATTAATTCAAGCCTGCATTTGAAAAAAAATCTTCGTTAAGTCTAAGTTTAAAAGAATGAACCATATGCCCGCCTCTAGGACAATGATGGGCGTAAAACGTACTACATTTATATATGACGTGTACATGTGTGTACGTATGCGTATGCGCGTGCGCGTGTGTGATCGAACCTGTCTAATGTCCTCCTGGAGAACAAAAGGTATAGCGAACGCAATTTCCCGCTGAATAGATTGCGTTTAAACAAATTTATACCAATCAATAAATAAATATTTGACATCAAAAAAGCAGAAACATGACGTCACATATATACACGAACTAAATCAAATGTTAAAATTCTATCAATCTCACATGTGCCTATGCAATAACAGAGCAGTCTTACAATACATATTCAATATATTTGTGCGCGTACACTCACACACACACACAGACACACACACACAGACACACACACATATATATATATATATATAGCTGGCCACTCGTATTCGAGGATACCCGTCTACTAGGGCAGCTACCCAATCCCCATTGCAGACTCTCGCTCAGGCACATTTGTGTTTGCTCAACACCCACAGAGCCCACTTGTGGTTTATACTGCAACTATTCTGAGCAGGACTTAGTTACAATTTTCGTGTTATCTAGTGTGACAAAAAATCTGAAAAAGGCCAGCACGCTCAAACCCTCGGCCACGATGATTTGTGGCTTTGTGCTAGCACAGCTATCGACGGACCACAAGAGTTTCGTTTGAATGTAGAGCCAAAAAACATTCCCTCACAAGGCTTCAGTCAAACCGTGGCATGATTTTCAAGCAATTTCCAAAAGTGCCCCGAAAGGTGCATCGCTGGGATCGACCTCGATCCAGTCCGATAACATAATGGCTATATATATATATATATATATATATATATATATATATATATATATATATATATATATAATACATATACATATAGCACGACTCGGAGTTTCATGGACAACGGAGACAATCTTTTTAGTATATACCAACCATTACGTAATTTAAATTTTAATCAAAATATCTGGTTATCGCAATGTTAGCTTACTTATATATTATACTAGGATTACAGTTTCTAATTTTAAAAACATTTTAAAAATATATGAACCAGGAACCTCTTTATAGGAATAACCCCATATATATATATTTAAAATAGGCTTATATATATATATATATATATCATAGTTGTAAATATTAATTTATTATATTAAGCATAAAGGAGATTACTTGTTCTTTTAAAAAAAAACATAATTTGAATTAAAAATTAATCTGGATCAATGTATTTAAACAAATACCTATTGTATGCCTACTTGTAGCCGTCAATTCATTTCTCTTTTTAATGAGCTAAGGTTATTTAAGTGTTTTAATATAACCAATTTTTCAACAAGATATAAATTACATCTATTTCCTTACCCGTTGTAAAATTTGGTACTTGCTACAATATCTCAGGTGATAATAGGTGTATTAGCACTATTTTTTAATTGCCAGAAATATTTAGAAAGAGCAGTGCTGTTTTGTATTTTATATTGCCTAGAGAGAAAGACGAAGATCTTTCTGTTTATACATAAATAGATGCATATAAATGTTTGTGGCTGTAGACTACACCTTCCTTTCTAGATGTGTGTATATATAAGTATCATTAAAGCGTAACTTACTTATGCAGTGATACGCAAGAGCGAGCCAGCAAATGATTATTGAACTCCCTATCACAGTAATTGCCTGCAACATGCGCTGAACCGCAGTCTACACTAGACGAACAGTTTATGTGTTTAAACGCATATAAAAAGAAGAAAAGGAGGTGCAACTAAATGCACCGAAACGAAGTTGTATCTTTGTAGTGAGTAAATTGTTTTTGTTTATATGACAAAAAAAAATTATAATAAATAATTATTGCTCTACTCTCAGTATTGAGCCCTCTTTTGAATTAATGCTGTGAACGTTAGAATTTATATTTTATTTTCGTTCTCCTTATATTCTGGTATATATATATATATATATATATATATATATATATATATATATATATATAAGATCCTTTCACCACAAGCAAGGCTGTAATGCCACTAAGACGGCAGGGGTTAATGAGTGTCAAAGAGGGTGAGAAGACTTTAGAAAGGACAATAAAAAAAACAGTGTTCAAGGAAGACAGATGATGGCAATTGATGTTACATTTTTTTTAGATCCTATGTTGCAAGGAAGCAAGAAACGGAAGAGATTTTCACATTGCATAGAAGAAACTATTATAAAACAACTTAACAGTAAAATATGATTTTCTAGGCGCTGTTTAGATGTGGCACAAGCTCGAAAGTATGGAGCACCTAAGCAGGCTCGAACTCACTCGTAATTGTTCTCGCCGGACAAGCTGATTAACCATTACACCACGTCGAAGTGCCCATATTTCGACCGTAAAAGATTGTCACTCTAGCAGTATCCTTAAATTCATGCGTTCGAGGCACCAAGGAGGAGACCTCATGAGAGCAATTGTGATGAAAATATTTTAGCAGAGATAAACGGGAAGCCACAAAACGGTGGGAGAAAAGTGAGAAGTGACAGGTCAGTACCGATAATATCACAGACCCTTCTTTTGATCTTGTCGAGAATCTTGATAGAATCCAGAGCAGGGGTACCAGAGCGAATATGACAGCAATATAAAATGCTCAGGCGAATGGTAGATTTATAAATGTGCAAAATGGATTCTGTCGGGAAAAATTATCTGGCACGACGCAGTGAACTAACACTCCTAACAGCAGAATGTTGTAGTAATAGGAGCCATAGAGGTGTGCGTTAGTGGTAGTAACTTTACAGCGAAGTAGTCGACTCTGCTGTATTTAGGTGAATTGAGATGCGGAACTGTCCACGGCCTAGACCTACCTCTAGCACATGTCTCCAAGAAATCGCATGGCCACATCCCGGTCAACGGCATCGATCTGCCGGCTAAACCGTGTAGAGGGTAGTCAAAAAGGTTTCCCGACCGCACCGATGAAAGGGAACGACTCTCGGCAACCCACCTGGCAAGCGGCCATCAGCCAATCGCCAGCTTGGGCGTAAGAACTGCGCCTCAGAGGGCAACGACTTTACTTAGCGGGCGGAGGAACTTCTGAGTTGAGAGATGCGGTAAAATCAATGAGACCGGTGCAAAACGAACCGACAAACCATTGCACTATTTTGCTTTGAATGTCATCATTAACCACAATTGGAGGAGAGTGGTGACCAAAGTGATGCAAAATGCGCTAACTGAATGAATGATGATGATGCTTAAGAACCATACATAGATATACTAGCCGAATTACTCGTTTCTTGCTGTGTGTCACAATTTTTATAAGAAAATGATGATTGATTTTAAATCATTATTATAATTTGTGGAGAAAAATTTCAATGTTACTCAATGATCTTGCGGATATGACCTCCATCTTCTGGATTTCTCCTTCTATACTTTGAATATGAGTTATACCTTTGTTCAAATTTAAATTTGATTTATATCAAAGGAAAAAAAATCCAATGGTTGGAGGTGGTTGTGCCCCGTGGGAACTCCCTTTGATCAAAATAAAATAGACTTATCCAAGTATCTTAGGAGCCATTCCCTTGTTCAAATTTAAATTTAATTCATAACAAAGGAGAAAAATTTAAGTGGTGGGGATTTTGCAAAGAGAACCCTTTAATTACAATGAAATATACTTATCTAAGTACGCTGGGTAATGTAGTTTCGGAATATATATGGTTATAGGGGTCTATCTCCAAAAAACTCTGGGAGGAGTTCGATAACAAACAGACCGACATAGGCTACAACTTTATATATATATATATATATATATATATATATATATATATATATATATATATTTATTTATTAAAGACATATTTTATCGCATTAACAAGTCTGCCAGCTTAAGTCAAAAAGGTTTTTAGATACAATGTCTAAGAAAATTTTCTGTTCTATGAAAAACAAAATGTATTAAATATTCAGGCCCAGGTAAATGTTAATTTAATGTTAAATGATCTGTTTCCATCTTCTGGTAAAATTTTCGTTCTATCAAAATTTGCTTAAATACATTCAGTATCTATAAAATAACAACGTTAAACATAAAAAATATGTCTTTAATAAATAAATTGTTATAGACCTTCTGTCCATTTCTTTAATATATATATATATATATATATATATATATATATATATATATATATATATATGTATGTATGTATGTATATACATTTTTATTTACTTGTGTAACGATGTTGAAAGTAACTCATTTCAGTTGAAAATTTGTTCATTGCATAAAAATCAATCTGTTGAGCAATGATTTTTCAGCTCATGAGTTATGTGCCTGTAAGCAAAAGAAAAAAAAATCACGAAAGAGACCGGAAGCGGAAGTGGAATATTGGTACGTGAGAAACAGAGAGAAATAGAGAGAGACAGAGAGAAAGTGAGAGATTTTAGTATATCTGTATTTAACACACCTTTTTCCACAATTGCTTCCAGGTCAGACGAATTAGTTTCACATTAGCAAGATCTGAATTCCGTACTATTTTTTTTTTCAAGGAAAAGAATAAAATTTGCGCAAGCGAGTTTTTTTTGTTCTTTTCTTTTTAAAATTATTTTGTTGTTAATATCGTTTATTGAAATAAGAGTTTCCTTTTTCTTCTTTTTATTCATTTTCTTATGATCCACACTCGAATTTAAACCGTTAAAAATGGTACAAATTATGTAAAAAAACAAATACATGAAGATTATTCGTTGTAAATCTGAGAACCTGACAGAAAATAGCGTCGAAATAATTCCTAATTTTTACTTCACCTTTGTTCGTTGTTAAAAATCGAATTATTTTTGGTATTCTTGTGTTATTGTTTTATTATTATTTATACTTTTCTGTTTGTTTTGTGGAAATATTTTTTTATTTCTCTCCACGAAGAACATCCAAACGATATAACGACAATTTGTATTTATAACGTGTATTTCGGCAGCAGTCTTACATTGATACGAGTTGGGCGTCTCGACGTGGTGTAAAGGTTAGCAAGCTTGTCTTGCTAGATCAGTTACTACTGAAAAGTGAGTTCGATCCTCACTGGGTGCCCCATACTTTCCGCCTTGAGCCACATCTAAACTTCGCTTGGAAAATCTTTGGGGCACCTCGACGTGGTGTAATGGTTATAAAGCTTGTTTCCTAGATCAATTACGACTGAGTTGTGAGTTCGACCCTCACTGGGTACCCCATAATTTCGGCCTTGTGCCACATCTAAGCTGGGCTTAGAAAATAAAGGGCCACCTCGGCGTGGTGTAATGGTTAGCAAGCTTGTCTTGCTAGATCAGTTACTACTGAAAAGGGAGTTCAATCCTCACTGGATGCCCCATACTTTCGGCCTTGTGCCACAGCTAAGCTTCGCTTGGAAAATCTCTACATTGATACGAGTTTGACGATAGACAAGGATTGGTTTTTCGTTTTGAATGTTCTCTTCTTTATAGATATTTCAGTCCAATCAATGTAAATCCTGTTTTGTATTCGATCTCTTACAACGGGCGAAGTGCATCTGCATTTGTTGCCTATATTAGTGCGTTCGGAAAGTAATTATGTTTTGCCAGAAAGATATAAAAATAAATACTATATTTTCCGGCTTACATTAATCAGTCGTCCGATTTTGTTTGTATGGCAATGACATACTAGTCAAGAGCAGAAAGTTCTGCAGCATGTTTAAGCTTGTGGCTCGGCTCCAGGAAGTCTTGGAAATACTTGTAACAGCTAAGCACTGAGGTTATATCATATAAAAGGCTGAATTAGATAGCTAGCTAGCATTATAGTGTAATGATTCAACATACAAATCCACGTCGTTATCAGTCAAACCAATTAGGTGATTGTCCAAGCTCACTGGGGCCTAGGCGTTGCCTTACATTTGTCTTGGAAGACGCACATGTTTTTTTCTTTGACCCTTTGTTTAAAGAAATCTGGTGTGGGGGGGGGGAGAGTAGTCCCCGAAAAAAAACTTCTTTAATTCTGAATGTTCGACCTCTTATGAAATTTTCTAGCAATCGATGCAAAAATCTATAGTGAATATGGAAGATGTGGAAGAATCTCTCATCCTAATGATATCATTTTTCCTGGAGCAATGTTTTCCTGTGTGTGCCAGGCTAGGGCTAGAAAATAACCTTTCATCCGTTCGCCAAAGCAGGAAATATTATTAGTAATGCTTCGTTTAGCAAATCAAATTGCTGGTAATGAACATCTGTAGTCGGGGTCCTTCCATGTTCCAACAACTCGTAATGGACGACACCGTTCATATTCTGCAAGACACAAAGCGAGACTTTAGCGGATGGAATCATGGTTTTGGTTCTCTTACTAGTTTATCTATCAGTTCACTTTCTGTTGATATACAAAATCAATTTCTTTCACCTATTACGATGCGACTGAATAATGAATGGCAGACACTCCTGGTTAGAAGTCTGCTGCAGATGATGGAATACGGTGTTCGCTTCTTAAGCAAACGCTGATGAGGAAACCAAAATTACTTCTTTGAAAGTTTTATCAATTAATCTATGAAATGCGACATAAAGAACACACCTTTGGATAGAAGTGGAAGAACCTCCCATCCTGATGATTTTTATTTTTCCTGGGGCACTCTTTTCTTGGGTGTGCCATTGCAATGCCGGCTAGGAAATAACCATTTTCGGTTCAACAAATCAGGAAACGTTGTTTGTAATGTTTCGTTTAGCAAATAAAATCGTTGGTAATAAACATCTGCAGTGTTGGTCCTTCCATGTTCCACTTGATCGTAATGGACGACACCTTTGATATTCTGCCAGACATAAAGCAAGACTTCAGCGGATGGACTCATGGTTTTGTTGCGTGTACTAGTTTCACTATTTAAAATGACTAATATCTTTCCCGAATAAAAACATCTTTAATTCTGAATCTTCGACCACTTATGAAATTTTCTAGTAATTATGACAAATGAAAATCCGTAGATGCTAAATTCGGCGAATACGAAGGGCGTATAAAAAACCTCCGTGAAAAACCCTCCTATTGAACTTTTATTTGTAGGAAGGGGTTCTTATTTGTAGGGTCTGTCGCTGCAATGTTATGCTAGATAATGCACCCTTTGCCGTTTACCAAAGCAAGACACTTTCGATGTAATGCCTCGTTTACTTGATGAAGTTGCTAGCAATAAACGTTTGATGGCCCTTCGTATTCATATTGCATCAGATACAAAGCAAGGATTTCGGTGAATGCCGTCCTGGTTTCCGAGTTGGCACTGATTTCTCATTCTGTGATAACTATTATCTTCGATTGATTTACAAAACTAATTTTTCATCTGCTGAAACGATGCCATACCAAAGATGAAAGTTTGCATTCCTTATTAAAAGACTTCTGCAGATAATGGAACATTGTTTTCGGTTCTCAAGCGAAATCTCATTTGGAAACCAAATTCCTTCTTTGAAAGATTTCCTAATTCACTTCAAATGTCCGTGGACAATTGAACAAAACGAAATAAGTTTTTGCGTCAGATCTCGGGTACTTTGGCGTTGATCCAATTCAAAAGCGTGCATTTCAGAGCTAAATGTCTTCCAGGATAATGCTTATCGAATATATCAGAATTGCAATTTTAAAACCTTTTAAACCGCCGATGATATGTTCTAGCACTCACTTCATCCATATTTACTGCTCAATGAATGTATTTCTTGCGATTCTCAGTAAAGGGAAACCATGTAGTAAGATATCGTGAATCGCTCTCATTTTTATAAAGTTATCATTCTACACAGGGTTAAAAATCTGAAATTCACGATAAACAATTCACTGTCGGATAAAAAAATGATAAATTAATGTCAATACTATTCAACCTTCATGGTTGATTGATTTATAATCTACAGAAGTGAAATACGCAATTAATTTCCGAACACTAATAGAAGAGCTGTTAAACTAATTCAAGAAGCAGTCTTTTACCATTCAACCATGATTCTGTCTTGGTCGATTGACTTATAATTTATAGAGGTACAATACGTAATTAATTTCCGAACACTAATATTTAAAACACCTGTCATAACATTGAACGTAATCTTATTTAGTTTATTTTATATTTAATTGTTTATAATTAATTTTTAATTTATTTCTACAGTCTTTCTTTAAGTTATGATTAATTCTATATAGTATACTCGTATTGTTTATAGTTATTTGCTGTGTGTGAGTAAAGGCGTCAGTATATCACGTGGTATCCTTTAATATGAATATTTTATTCATAATAATATTCTCATTTTCCCGATCGCAAAGCGTATCGATAACCGTTCTTCCTCGAGCATCACACTGCGAATTAATCAATTCAACTTCGTCCTATTGTAGATCAAAACCGAACTGATCATTTCTCGCAAATCGCCCGAGGATGATCGACGAAAGATCTTTATTAAAGAAATATCGAGACAAAAGCAAGCGTTGAAGATGAAGACGTTGGTCTGAATTAGTTCATGAATACTTTCCTTTCAGACATTTTTTTTTACTCATTTTCTTTTCTATTTAGAATTGCAATTCGTTTCACTTTCTCTCTGATAGAGAATTAAACCTCTTGACCCAGTTCTCATTGAAAAACAGTCACGATATGACATTTCCTGAGAGCACACTATCGTTTAAAGAAAGTTAAGGGAACTTACTTTTTTTTTAATGCCTAGTTTTAGGTTCCGAAATTGTTGCTGTACACAAAACTGTTTCTTGTGACCGTGACCACATACTCATAAAAAAAAATCAGCAAAGGACAGAAAATAACATCGAAAGAAATGAAAAGAAAAAATAAAGATGGCGTCATGGACTTTTGTTCTTCCTTTTGCGACCAATCAACTAAATTAGAAAGAAAAAAGACAGTTAAACGGGGACGCGCCAAAACGGAATGAATCAAATGAGAGAGGGAACGTGATCGCTGGATAAAAATCACAGGAAACGGAACATGTGGACAAAGAGAGGGGGAACAGAAGCAGTAATTAAAAGCGAGAACTTAGTGAATAGATAGAAATTTACGCGAACCGAATTACAAGATAAAAGCGCGGGAAACGGCTTGCTGATGAACAGCGCGGGAACTGAATAACTATCTAAAAGCAAAATTTGCTAAATCAAAGAGTGCGAGCATGATGTCTAAATAAAAGTGGGCGAATAAATTTAGTAATTAAAAACCAGAATCGCTAAATAATAGGCAGGGTCGGGTCTGCTGCTCAGGTGGTAAACGAAGTAATGTTTCGTAATGATTTTTTTTTTTTTTTTTGTTAATCGAAGCCTCAGTCTTCATATTGCACAGACGCTGCTGTCTGTATTCCTGAATACTTCTAAAATATCAAAGTATCCAAGATTATAAATAGGTGCTGCTAATGATAGACTGAACATTCTGGAGCCTATTCATCAAATCGTGTTTGAGTAATCGATGAACATGTGAATGATCAGCTTAAAAAGAAACTTCGATCACTGAAATAAAAGTAATAAACAGGCTCTCGCTAAAAGGCAAACTACTCAAGTCGTAGCAGGGAATTAATGGGAAAATACCTCCCTCTAATTACTCGCATTAGTTTGTTCCAGATTCTTCTTCTATGTACCATGTCTCATGAGGATTTGAAGGGATCCCGGATCTCCACAATTTCATATTCACTGTAACAATAAGCAACGCCTCTTTATTATTTTAAAGTATGTATAAAATGTTTGATAGAAAATTAAAAACAAACAATCATTATAAAAATTTAATAATTATTTTCCAATGCGATGTAGCCACGTGTAACCGTTTTAAGCCTAACATCGCCTATAGGTGTATTTGGATTAATTAGAATTCTAGCATTAAAAGATGACAGGGTGAAGCCGACAAAAGCCAATCTCTCGGACCAACGGCACCATTCTTTCGTTATTCTCCTCTCTTTTTTAGGATCATACACTCTTTCTTTTTATTTCTCTACTTTCTTTTTTTAATATCACCCATTCTTTCTTCTTTCTTTCTGTCTTCCTTTTATTTTATTTTTTTATTTTACTTTCTTTTTTCTCTTTTGATATTAACCATACTTTCTTTTTTTTTATTTACATTATTCGGACTATTGTCCTCATCTTTGTCGCCATATTTATCACAACGTTTCGGCCGTTGTACGCCCCGGCCTTCTTCAGGTGGTTGGAATGACGAACTGAACCCTTTATTTCGCTCACTGGGGTAGACTGTTCTAGTTCCACGTGCCATGCTTGATGGATGTCAGTTATCTCCTGTTAATTTCCCTCTGAATGTTCTCCACTGCCTTAACCGGGTATTGAACTCACACTCTTTGAGTCCTGTCACTGGATTTAACCAACGTCTTTATCCACTGTGCCATGTGTCCTTTACATCTGGGTATGAATTTCTGGGTATTATAAACTAAATAAAGGATTCAGTTCGACATTCCAACCATCTGAAGAAGGCCGTAGCGTACAACGGCCGAAACGTTGTGATAAATATGGCGACAAAGATGAGGATAATATTTTCCTCTTTTATTTTTCTTTCTTTCTTTTTTCAACTCATTTTTTTTTAATATTTTCTCAACTTCTTTTCTCTTTCTAACCTAAATTATTTATTTTTGTTCATTTTAATTATTCCTTTTATATTTCTAATTTTATCGTTAACGTGCATATATTGATTTTCCAAGCGTAGCTTAGATGTGGCACAAGGCCCAAAGTATGGGGCACCCAGTGAGCATCGAACTCACGGCTTAGTCGTAATTGTTTTAGCGAGACAAGATTGCTAACCATTACACCTCCTCTAGGTGCCCTAAAGAGCATATAATAGACTGATTGTGTCTGTAACTGCAGAAATATAGACTTCTCACAGGCCTGACGTGGCTTCTCTCTGTCTTTCCTCCTTGGTACCTCGACTGCATGAATTTAAGCGTGCTACTCGATTGACAATTAGGTCTCATCGTTTTACTGTTAAACTAGACAGATGCAACCGCATATTCTATTCGAATAGCCTTCTGTTCTCGCACTTCTCGCCTGTGGAAATCTTTTCCGATGTCTTGCTTCCCTGCCAACAACAATCTTCAAAATTTTAGATGCAGCACCAATCGTCATCTTCTGTCTTTCATGAATTTTGTTCTTTTATTGTCGTTTCTCTCCCCACCCCCATACACACACACACACTAAAGTCTTGTGATTTTCTTTCACACCTAGTTACTCCCTGCATCCTACTTGCATTATCAACTTCCTTGTGGTGAAAGGATTTTTAAAAATGTGAGAATAAAATTGTTATCCCTCGTGAAATTTCCGACGACGTTTGAGAGAAAATGGAAACAAAAAGGAAAACTTACACTTAACATCAGGAATTTCCGGGGCGCGTAATGAGGAAGGAGGGCTTAGAAAATCTGAAACTCACAGGACAGATTGAAGGAAAGAGGGACAGATGAAGGCAGCGCGTATCGTACTTGAATGGATTCAATAAATGGATGTTAGAAAAGGGTTTGGGAGAAATAGCAAAAAGACAAAACTTATTAAGAGCTACAAGAGACAGGACATGATCTTCTGCATACTGAAAAGACATGGAACATAAAAGAAAACGATCCAAAGAGTAAAACTCGGAATGGAAATAATTTAATTCATGTGGTCGACTTACTGACGTCTTAAGCCATTCACACAACTTCAACTTTTGGTACAGGACTGTTTTTCTTCAAAGGCTGATATGTTTGCTAGTATTTATATCTGTAAGAGCGGTGGTAAAAAAAAACTGATGTTGAACTTTAAGAGGATTTGCTGCAAAATAGTGAAAGAAAGTTTTCAGCTCTTTAAGCATTGAGCTCAACTGATTCATTTGCGATCGTCTTAAGCCATTGGCGCCGTTTTCGACATTAAGCACAATACACCGAATTATCGATTTGACCTTTTAAGACGCGAAGAAAAAGATTAACAAAAAATGAAACTGGTTGACCAACAAAAATAAGTTGTGAAATGTCCAAAGTTATGTTTGAAACAAGTCAGAAGTATCAGAATGTCAAAATAACAACCATTTTTTTTTTAATCGTTTCGCTCCAAGCAAGGAAATAAAGTCACTAGGACACTTTCCGGCGGGGCCTCTCCATGTTATGATGATGGGTAGTATTACGACTGTATCTCCGGACAAGTCAACCCATGCATGAATCCCCAATGTGTGGTTGTCTCACTGCCTACTAGGCATCCATCAAAACAAGAAAAACAAACAGGAAAGCAATCAAATTGAAAACGAAAATAACTAGCAAACAATCTAAAAAACAATAGACCCCAGATATATCATTTCCTATACCAATGTAAGGGGTTTATGTTCCAGCTTTCTATCTTCTTTAGTCTAAATTCCACCTCCTGTTCTTGTCTAAAATGGGTATAAATGCCTCCACCCAATTGCAGAAGCTCCCAATCGTGGACTACTCACCGATTATAACAAAATATGGCCATCTAAATCTCCACAGCCACGGACTCGATTCCTACATCAATGGTGTGTTTTCCTGTGGCAGGAACACAACAAACGAGGACCCTGATCTCCTGTATATATGCTTTCTGCGTGGCCCTTATCCATAGTACCACATTTGTCTTTGCTCTGTATCGCTCTCAGAATGAAGGGTTGATTATCTTCGATCGACTTAAATATACACCACAAAGAGTGGCTAGAACATTTGAACAAAACCGATGATGAAGGCAGATATTGCAAAGATTTCTCCATAGCCTATGATCTAAACAAGATCATGGAAAAACCCAACCTACTCCTGGACGCGACAGGACAGCAGGCGAACTTCCTCGACCTTTTCTAACGTCCTGCCTTGAGAAATGCTTAGCAAACTTTTTAGCACCCGCTCTCTACGCAGGTCAGACCATTCCCTAGTCAGTTTTCATATTGCTTCCAAACCAAGGACATCTGATTTGCCGTTGCACGGAACGGATCTTCGCTATGTGAAGGCAGACTGGGACTGCTTTTGGTCCTATATGACGGAATCTCTTCTCACAATGTTTTTCAAACATACTGCTCCCAAAACTGCTGCCCTATTCTCTCAAAAGATTCCTTTCCAGAATGGAGTGTTTGAAAACACGTATAGATTTACCACTGCAAGTATCCTGGTCTCTAATCTGACTGTCTCTGTATCTCTTTTCCATTTTCACCCTCTTATTCCACCTCTCGATCTCATCCCTCTTTCTCTCTCTTTCTCTATCTCCCTCCTGTCTCTCTCTCTTTCTTTATATATATATATATATATATATATATATATATATATATATATATAGATAACTAGACTCGTTTCGAAAAACCCTCGAATTTTTGATTTGCTAATCAAATCAATCTCGAGGAAAAAAGGTTTTAAAAAAGAAAGAGCTACAAACATGAACTTTTGCCGACAAAAAAAAATCGCACAGATGCAGGTCTGAAGCCCAAAGAAAAAAAACCCGATACAGTAACAACTAACTAACAAAAAGGTTTGTCTGACCTAGATACACCTAGTGAGCCAGACAAACCTAGGTGGTTTGTCTGGCTCATCTATATATATATATATATATATATATATATATATATATATATATATATATATATATATTTGGTTGGATAGATGTGAGTTTGTGACCCTGGGTTTCACCTTTTCTAATAAGTACCGCACATATATATATATAAATAATTATACATATATATATATTTATTTATATTTATATACACTTTTCATATATATATATATATATATATATATATATATATATATATATAAACACAGTGAGCCAGACAAACCTGCCCAGGTTTCACCTAAGCCGATCGTCAGGAAAGCTGTCCAAAGAGGCAAAAGAGAAACAGCATATGCCTCTTTAGCCAGCTTTCCCTGACGATCCGCTTAGGTGAAACCTGGGTAGAATTGTCTGGCTCACTAGGTTTATCTAGGTCTGCTCTACGGTTGTATTGGGCTCTTTTCTTAGTTAGTTGTTTACTCGTGTCTGGGTTTTTTCTTTGGGCTTTAAACCTGTATCTGTGCGATTTTTTTCGACAGACTTTCATGTTCCTTGCTCTATCTTTTTTAAAACCTTTTTTCCTTCGAGATTGATTTGATTATTGGCAAATAAAAATTCGAAGGTTTTTCGAAACAGAGTATAGTTATATATATATATATATATATATATATATATATATATATATATGTGTGTGTGTGTGTGTGTGTGTGGTCTGGTGCCCTGCTGTTCATCCAAAGGTCCTCGACAAAATTTAAAAGAGGGATCTGCAATGTAACAGATCTGGACCTGACATCTCGACTCCAGTCACTTCTCATAGACGTGATGTGGCTTCCCTCTGCCTTTTCTATAAATATTTTCATGGTATCTGCTCTGATGAGTTATTTTCACTGGTGCCCTGACTACATGAATTTAAGCGTGCACCTAGATTGGCATCTCGGTCCCATCCTTTTACTGTCGAAACAGTTAAATGTAACCGCCTCTTCTACTCCAACAGCTTCTTTCCTCGCACTTCCCAACAGTGGAATTCCCTTCCTCTTACTTGTTTGCCCAATAATTACCATCTTCAAAAACTTAGATTCAACGTCAATCGTCATCTTCTGATGCCTTGATCCCCGTTGTTCCTTTTAGCCTTTCCTCAATCCCCCCCTATACCCAGTCTTTTCCCTTACTTTCACTCTCTATAACCCCTACGTACTAGTGGCACCCCCTGCCTTGCTTGGGGCGAAATGCTTAATATATATATATATATATATATATATATATATATATATATATATATATATATATATATATAAAGAAAAGGTTATAGTGGTTCCAACGAGAGAAAAGTGTGTATATTAAAAAGAGAATAGAGGTGCCGCAAACGTTTTTGGTTGTAATGTGGATTTTTTTTTTAAATTATGTTTTATTTTCCATAATTTTACTACACGAGTTTCTGGTCTCGCGACCGTCTTCAGGTGAAAGGCGGAGATTTCCACATATTATTAAAAATAAATAATTTTTCCCTTATGTTTTTCAATGTTGAATATTCTCGATATGAGACATTCACTGTTTTTGTGTTAGTAATCCAAATGTCTTTCTTGAATTGGCAATGAAGAGTTCTGCACGAATGGTCATAAAACAATATACATGCATATATATATATATATATATATATATATATATATATATATACACTGGGCGCGATGGATTAATTGTTGTCTAAATTACGCAAAAATGAAAATCACACTAACATTTTAACAGATATATTTGCCATAATTATATAAAAATATCTTCAAATACTAATGAATAAATTTATTCACTAAAGTCCCCATTGGCTTCAACCACGGCCTCCAGACGACTTCGAAATCTCCTGCAACTCTTGTGGACAGTCTCTTTGTTTAAGTTGGTGGATGCTGCCATAATCCTTGCCTTCAGTTCATCTTTGGTGTTACAAGGAGTTTTGTTGGTCTTTTGCTCAATTGTGCCCCACACGTAATAATCAAGGGGGTGCAGTCTGGGGAGTTAGATGGCCAAATGTAAGGGGTGGTGTAGTCGCAGAAACTGTCTGACAGCCATGGTCCTCCTGCTTCTGTGGCATGGTGCAGAGTCCTGTTTCCAGACTTACGGTCTTCCAGCAACCACCTCCTTGACCCAAGGACAGTCATCAAGACATTTGATGTAGACCTTCGTGTTGAGTAGGGGTCCTTACGCGATGATGAATGAGGGCATAACGTCGCCATCACTAGTAATCACCTTCGTAATTACCATTAGACTCTTTCTGAATCCTCTGCATTCTCCTCCTCGGATTGACACCCAAACGTTCTGAAATGTTCGTATTGGAGCTTCCGGTCCGAATACAGTACAGAATGTCGTTTCCAAATTTCTAGCAGAGGGAATTGCATCATGGGGCTCTTTTTCTTCTCACAGATGGTGCCAAACTAACCCTACAATATTCTGCAATCAAGAAAATCAATAACAAACAACGCGCATGCGGGTAATTAAGAATATAAAATGGCGATAATTTACCCATCGCACCCTCTATATATTGAACCTGTTAGCATCTGGTGTAATATTTAACAGCAGTTCGTTATAATCACTTTCGTACAAATATATTGGGTGTTGAAACTTGACTAATGCATGGAATAATAATGCAACACAAAATGTACTTAGAACAAAATGTATTGAAACAAGAAAGTGTACACAATATTTACATATATTCTTTTGTATATTCCTGGTAAGACCGTTCCTGGAGAATGTGTTGACTGAGTCGCTGTCGGGCAGAGTCTCTGGTTGAATCTCTTGATTCCTCCCTCTCTTCCCGGTACCAACCATATTTATATGGTCGGTACTCCACTATGCAAATTAGGTGGATCCTACCACAACACCCCCCTCCCAATCCTTGGAATCCCTTTTGAATTTCAAACTGGCTTCCTATATGGGTTGATGATTATGGCTATTTCTTTGTAGATCCATTTACATACTTCATATGCATATGTCCATCCGCTTAATTTTAATATTTTTTCCGTTTTGGATTCACGTCCAATGGGTCCGTGAACTTTCGTTTCCTACCGGATCTTCACGGTTCAGGAGTATTCTGCGGAGGTTCTACTTGAAACATATCATACATTACCTCAATGGGATCTTCCACCTCATCCGGTATACTCTCTTCATGCTCTATAACGTAACATTTTTTTTCAAATCTCTATCTGATTTTATATTTGAATTTGTTTGTCTAATTCGGCTATTGACTTTTTTCGTTTTACAACACGATCCTTTGTGTCCATTCTTGTGGCACACGAAACATTTCTTATTTCTATATGGGCAATTTACCTCCCAGTGTCTTTCGTTGCAACGTCTACAATTATATGGTGGAACCTTTTTTTCCTCCTCGTTCTTTTCATTTAATTTTTCTTGTCTATTTTTAAAATACGCCGAATTTTTACTCCAATTTTTTGCTGATGGGCAATTTGACTGTTTTTTTTATTTTTTTAATATAAGCTTCTTCGATTTTTTGAGACTCTTTCTTTAAACTTACGGCCCGCTGACACTCCTCTGCTAACTTTTGTAGGGTAAGGTTTTGTTCAGATTCGAGTTTAGCCAAAACTCTACGTCTTATTTCGGCACTCTTACTGGATACCAGTCCTTGAGCAAAAATTAAACACTTGAATTCTTCAACCGTAATCTCTGCCAATCTGAAATTGTCACAATGTCTATTCACTATAGATGCATATGTTAAGTAATCCTGATCGTCGGATTTAGCGACATTCATGCATAACCATCGCTTATGTCAAAGCGACATATTTGCTCCAAACAACTCCTTTAGCAATTTCACTGTTTCCGAGAATTCCAATTCATTTGTTCTTCTCGGTAGAATAAAATCTACAAATTTGCTATGTTCTGCTGTACCTAGCTTTCTTAGTAATGGACTGACTTTTCTTGAATTCGACCAGTTTTCACAGTCTGTGTAGAAAATATCTTCATGTCGTTTAAAGTACGCTTCAAACGTTTTTCCTTCGTCTGGCACATAGTTGAAAGTTTCCAGCGAATTAAATATGATGTTATTAGAATATGAAGAATTTCCTTCATTTGCCTGATTGTTGTTTAATTTCTCCAGTGTTAACTTTTGAATTTCTAAAACCTTGATCTGCATTTCTTCCTGTTTTCCCAGTCTTTCCTCTTGCTTTTCTTGATATTTTTGCTGTCTTTCCTCTTGCTTTTCTTGATATTTTTGCTGTCTTTCCTCTTGCTTTTCTTGATATTTTTGCTGTGCTATCCACGGATATATAATCTGACCAGAAAAATCGAAACAACTTACGACTTTTTTATTTTATGTCTTGCTTTATAAAATATTGTTGAGCACCCAAAAAAAATTGTCTTTTTTAAAAGTTCGTTACTTTTCAAAGTCGACACGATGTATTTGTGCGCCTTTTAAATCCATGCATGATTTGTAGTCGGCCCGTTTTTTTTAAATCACCGTTATTCGATTACGACACCTTTCAAATTTTTCTGAGTGAACGTTCCTTTATCCTTAGTCGTCCTTTAACGAGTTCTAAATATCCAGAAATTCAGAATCCTTCGACGTTCCATTAGATGTTGGACTTTTAATTAATAATTTTTTCCTTCAGCCTGGGTTCTTCAATGACTTGTCCCAATTGTTGAAGGCTATCAATTATCAATTCTTTTTTTTTCCGTATAGTTCTTTCTACCTCGTCGCCATTGTTGAAACTTGACTAATGCATGGAATAATAATGCAACACAAAATGTACTTAGAACAAAATGTATTGAAACAAGAAAGTGTACACAATATTTACATATATTCTTTTGTATATTCCTGGTAAGACCGTTCCTGGAGAATGTGTTGACTGAGTCGCTGTCGGGCAGAGTCTCTGGTTGAATCTCTTGATTCCTCCCTCTCTTCCCGGTACCAACCATATTTATATGGTCGGTACTACACTATGCAAATTAGGTGGATCCCACCACAACGCTGGGAAAGGTATTGATCTATCTCTTCTCCTCTCCGTCATGAGCCAAATAAGAAGGCAAACTGGATTTTCCAGCCATGGTTGGCAATCAGTCTAGAAGAAGAAAAACTGAGTTCAAAACCGCATGTAACCCTGGCAATGCACATACTATGCAGCCAACGTAAATTTCACAGTGAAACTATAATCGCTACTCTGCTCGATATATATATATATATATATATATATATATATGGTGCGGAAAAAGTAACGCCTTTTTATATTTATTAACTCTTATTAAACAAAAATAAATTACAGTAGTTTAAGAAAATTTATAATTATTGTGGCATCAAAACTCCATAATTTTTTATAATTAATAAACTACAGGATACCCAGTAAAAAAACGGTAAATTTATTATCACTGTTTTATCTTTCAGGTATAATTGGACTTGAATAACCTTGAATAAATTTCTTGAATATTCATGACCTTGAATAAAGCTACTGCCTCTTGGTTACCAGGCTTACAACTTTGTGTTGAACATTCAGGCAAATATTTCGAACATCTACAATGATTGTTCAGTTTGTGAATGATTCGTGATAGCTAAATAAATGTCTTTCTGTATTTAGCGCTTTTTTTACTGACCACTTTGTATTTAATAGGTTCAAAAGAACATTGAAGCCTATCAGCAGCATTTTTACAAACTTGACACATTTATACATTAATTTCAGAAAATTTAAGAGGAATTGCTTGTTTTAATTCTGGTATTGTTTTTAGTACACACCAAAAGAATAAGTGTGGTGACCGTGATGGTCACTCACTTGATCTACGGCGTCCTAGACACCGCAGTTGAAAAAAAAGGAATTATTTTTGCCGCACCCTACAAACACACACACACACACACACACACAGACACAGACAGACACACAGACAGACAGAGTCACACACACACACACACACACACATATATATATATATATATATATATATATATATATATGGTGGCCTCTCCCGTCGTATTCGACCTATCAGGGTCAGCAACTCAGTTGCTAGGAAGCGACTGCCAGACACCAGCACATATGATTGGTTATAGTGGTGAAGGCTTTGTGCAGAACCAACCACAGCCGAATACAGAAACCTGGTGCCCAAACGACCCTCCTCAGGTTTTGAATTCATAGTGGCCCTAGGCTATAGAACTCAGTCTGTCCTGCTATTTATAGCTAGGGGGAGAAGAGGGTTAATACCTTTCCCAAGGGTAGAAGTGAATGTAATGGATTCGACTGGAATTTCGAACTCGGCTCCCCGATTCCTCAATCCGAGCCGCTATCCACTACTCCTTCCACACACACACACACACACACACACACACACACACACACACACACGTGTGTGTGTGTGTGTGTGTGTGTGTGTGAAAATCTTTATAACGCCGCGTTTCCACCTGTAGGACTTCATCGGCTTAAACTTGTTATGTTGGTGTGACAACGCATGCGCGAGGAGTGCCAGTAATTATTATTGTTTTCATCTAGTCATTTAGTTTTTTTTGTCAGATCTATCTATCTATCTATCTATCTATCTATCTATCTCTCTCTCTCTCTCTCTATATATATATATATATATATATATATATATATATATATATATATATATATATATATGCGTGTGTGTGTATGTGTCTGTGTATGTGTATATGTATACATGTCTCTCTTTGTATATATGCGTGTGTTGCTGTATACAGAGTGCTGAAAATTTCTCTAGCGAATTAAGTAGAGATTTCTTGGCGATTCCGATACTTGTACATTTGGTCAGAACAAGGAAAATAGATGGGACTGAGAGCTTTTCAGCTCCCCTTTTATGTCGGGACAAGAATAAAGACCGCGCCTTGAAAATAAGCTAAAAACGTCTTCTCTATATTGGTTTATTTTATCCATTATATATATATGTATTTTATTATTTATTTATTTTGTCTCTGCCGCCACTACCATCACGCCGAGCCCCACCTCAAGTAGTTTTGCTCTCATGATATCGTCTTCGACCAATGTCGATCAAGCCCCACGTGCCGCAGGTCCATCACAAGCAATTCAATTTTCAAAGACAAGGGTGGGGGTGCATTCTTTTGCTATTGTTTATCGAAACGAGTTGCAAGCTTAAATGAAAATCAGCTCAACCATT
Source organism: Acanthosepion pharaonis (assembly GCA_903632075.3). Taxonomy (NCBI): domain Eukaryota; kingdom Metazoa; phylum Mollusca; class Cephalopoda; order Sepiida; family Sepiidae; genus Acanthosepion; species Acanthosepion pharaonis. The sequence goes on along the minus strand of CAHIKZ030001635.1, from coordinate 432,379 downwards.
TTTATCCTTGATGTGTGCATTGATGCGTGCACTTGTATAGAGATGTTTTGCATGTGTTTTTGTATGAGCTTCGAGAATGTGTGCAACAGTATGTAGCTTTACCTATCATGTATATGTTTTTACATACACACAAACACACAGACATATATATATATATATATATATACACACACACACACAGTTTTTGTGCGTATGTATGCTTACTTGTGCGTATAGTGCATTGCATAAGATTTCTTTTTTTACCTGTTAGCGAATGTATGCATAGGCGTGTATGTGTGTGTGTGTGTGAGAGAGAGAGAGAGAAGGGGTGGAGAGAAAAAGAAGCCCCAAGAAAAGAACCTGAATTAATTTATGTGCTTGCACGGTTGAATACTGCGAATCGCGTTAACATAGCCAACACGACTGGACACCATTCCTAACATCAATTGAAAACTGATCAAGGGAGGCAACTCTTCGGAATTGATTTTTCATTGGTTCGACCGTGACTCGCCGCGTGAGTCCAGCGAAAGAAGCGAAACCTTCGGGCGCGTAATTTTTTTTTTTTTTTCTTATTTTCTGGCGATTTCGGCCAACTGTTGTCGACCTCTGTTGATTACATTTCTATCGGGTCGAAGAGAGTTCATACCAGGAGGTGTTGCGTTATCCTGGCTGCAACATGACTGTTATATCACTTCAATCCTTCCGTAATAATCTTTCTTTTTATGGTTTCTTTCTCTCTCTTTTTTTTTTTTTTTTTTTTTCAACAATCTATTCTTGCCGAACAAAATAAGAATTGTATTTCAATCAATCATGTTAGAGGAATATTTTTTGTATTGTCAATGGCTTTATATTTTTTTTATCTTTGATTTATTACCACCTTTTAAATCGACTGGAATATTGCGCTGGTGCTTTTATAACTTTTTATCTTGCATATTTTACATTCTTCGAAGAATATCTTAAAAGTAAGGTACAGACATTTGAAATAAGGAATTCCTTCTCTTCATTGACCACGGTCGGGGCCATAGAGTCGACAATCAATTGTGAAGTCTATAATATTTTTAATGGCTGTGAAGACAGTAACTTGTGAAGTCCATAATATTTTTTAATGGCTGTATACGTACTTCGGTAAGGCTACATAGTTCTATGATAGTTGTGTAATGGACAGTTACGCCACGGACAATTCCGTACCCGACAACTGCGTCCCTAGATAAATACGTCCCTGGATAACTGCGTACCCCTGATTTTTTTTTAAGCTTTTAAACGCAGTTACCATAAAGAAAGCATTAATAATTAATGTAATCATAAATTTTTAAAAAAAAGGAATGAAAGCCATAAAATAAAAAAATGAAAAGTTTATTTTTGTTTCAAATGCAGTGACAGATTAACAGTGTTGGAAGATCGCTCTACACATCGCTAGTATATTTTTGTTTCATCGACAAATATTTTTCCACCAGTGGTTGATTTTCGGAACTTAGCCATGGGTTCCAAATAAAAAATATAATCTATAAAATCCAGAATCTTTTAGATGTTTATGGTACGCAGTGCTGGAGTGAACTAAAACGGCTAGCTTAATATTCTCTTGCTTTAAAAAAGAAATTTTTTCACTTTATTTATGATAACTACCTTTCTGCTTGTTTAAAGGTATTGGTATTGGTGTGCAAATTTCTATATTAAACAACTCTTTAAAAAAAATGTTAACTTCAAAAAATTATCAGAGATATGCACTCATCCAGGGACGCTTTTATGTAGGTACGCAAATGCCCAGAGACACAATTACCCGGGATGCAAATATCTAGTACCCAACTCTCCGTCTACCAAGGCTACATATATTCTTTGCCTAGACTGGTCGCCAACCAGTGCGAAAAAGCCCAGCCTGCCTTGCTATTTAACTAAGAGATAGCGCGAGAAGCGATCGATTCATATATTCCCCAAAGGTATTTGTGCGAAAGAGATGAGAAATTAGTATTGGTATATGCCTTGCTATTCGAGTCAATATCATCCTTTTCAAGTGCCTGTCATTGTACACGGAAAATCTATCGAAAATATCGAACCACTTTACTACTCACCAATCGTCTTTAGCTTTTTGTTGTTTTTATTACTGCATGAATTTTACATACTTCCAGTCCCATGGATTGAACTCACAGCTGCAAAAGAACCAGACAATGTTTAAATTAATGTTTTAGTCTACTGGGTTACGTACCTCTTTTCTTCTTAATCAGAAGCTTCCAGATGGTGTTCATCTCTATGCTAGGTCTACTGAGCAGGTTGTCTCTAGCGAGCATATGAGCTGATTCTTTCAGTCGTTTTATCCTACACTGTTATTCACCATTATCTTGACTTAATTCCACAGGATTAATGACTATCCTTTTCCTTCAATATATCGTCAGACAGTTTTGACTCCAATGTATCACTCCGCACTACAGCCTTTCGATATTACTCCCTGCTTTCTTTTGGGGAATGTCGCATGGTTTTTTTTTTTGTATTTTTGTCACAACTTCATGTGATGGGATATATATATATATATATATATATATATATATATATATATATATATATATATATATATATATATATATTGTTTGCTTAGTATTATTTTGACCTGTTCTTATTGTTCCTTTTCTTATTGTTTATTGAGATCTTTGCCAATTCCGTTTGTTGAGCATTTTACCGATTATACTTAACAATGTTCAATTACTCCACCAGGGGTCAAGTATTTTCTGGAGTGGTATAAAGAGTTGTCCAGTTTCCGGTCATCTTGAGCATGTGTTTAAATTTAGTAGGTTATAATATGAAATTCATTTTTAAAACTACTGTTATTTTACCAATAACCTGTAATATAAATAGAACGCAAACAATGATTTCCATTATGAAATATCAAATTTAACATTGAGACATAGCTAGTGTTACAAAGATACAATGTCTAATGATATGTAAAGTAATGGGTTTTTCTTCAAGATGTCCTAACTGATTGTTTTTCTTAAGAGAAAAATTTGAATATTGTTCTGCTCGCACTTCTCATCTGTGGAACTCTGTTCCTGCTCCCTGCTTCCCTATTTCTTATGATCTTCGCAAATTTAATTGCAACATTAACTACCATCTTCTGTCTTCATTAATTCTGTTCTTTTATAGTCCTTTCTTCTCATTAAAGTTTTCTCACTGTCTTTCACTCTCAGTAACCCCTTGCGCCATAGTGATATTAAAAAAAAACAAAAAAACAATCGTATTGCTTCGTCTACATGTTATGGTAACACTCCCGACCTTTTGTTTTTGCCATATAGAAAACTATATAGAAAATATAAAACAAACAGAATATACTAGATTTTATTTACTTTATTTAATACTCGGACGGTTGTCGTCATCTATGCTGTTATAATCGCAACGTTTCGGGCCTTATATCTGTCGGCCTTCCTCAGCTACTTGTCGATTCGATTGACAACGGAACAATAGACAATCTTTTTTTTTTTACATCAATTCACCCTAAGCAAGGCGATAACGCCACTAAGACGCATGAGGCTACTGCACATGAAAGAAAAGACTTTAGAAAGAACTGGAAACATAATAATAGTATAAATTTCAAAGTTTAGGCGGTGAGGTTAGAAGAATAGAATTGAAGCAAGAACCGGAAACCCAATCCTAAACAAGAAACAGGGGATAAACCTCTACTCCTGTTCCAAAGACTGAAGACTAGTTTGGACATGGCGATAGGTGAACGTATCTACCCCGACTGTGGATCAAAGCGTTGGGTTTGTGAATTTGTTGATATAGTAATTGCGAGTTCAATAATCTGAGTTGGGTTCTGTTTGCAATGGAAATAAGGCGAGCAAAAACCAAACAGGATTAAGTTCTGGACGAGATATATGTAGACATAATTAACGAAACTAAAACTAATACTGTTTTCTTTGTTTCTAACGAATCCATCCTATATCTTAATACTTGATTTAGTCTCTGAAAAACATCTTTCACTCCACCGGAACTACAGCTTAGTCTAACAGTGAACTGTAGAATCTGAATATCATAGTGTAGGTACAATTCTACCAACTACTGTGGCTACTTATCTATAGGTAAGGTGTAGATTCTGGGTAGAAAATAATATCTCCATCTTGCAAGAGAAAAAGGTAAATTTCAAGTTATAATCTACAATGTTGCTGAGTTGCTTACTACACAAAATTACAAGGCTCAAGAGCCGCTCGCGGAAGAAGTTTACTGAATGTAAAGGAAGTAGAACGAAGTGAAAATTTATGATAATTATGATAGATGGCGATTGACCCTTGACTTGAAGAGATTATGATTATTATGAAGCATCCACGTGGGAGTCTTTTTCACAAAGAAGCAGCTCACGAGGAAAAGCTGATTGGAACTTCCTCCTTACAAATAGAATACGGGGGATGCAGGTTATCGTATTCCGTGGATGTGGCAAGGCGAGTCATAGCTGTAAAGGTCTGATCTGAAGATTGGAGCTCACCTGAACATTTGACATGGACATAGCGATAGAATAGTGATAGGCTTACATGGTCTGTAGGAAAGAGGCATGGTATGTGGGTACGTGTGACGGGGACCTAGTTTGATTTTATTTATCTTTAACAAAATTCGGGTGCGTCTTTGAGATCAAAGTGTTCCCGAAACCGAAGAAATCATCTAGCTAGCTATCAAGTAATAATTAATAAAGTACTATATAAATATTTGGCTAAAAAATATTTGGTTATAAAAAGAAAAAAGTATTTTCTGTTTTCATCTAATTCCAACAGTCTTAATGGTAGAAGTACACAAATCAAAACTTTATCAGAATTCCAAGTCTAGTCCTCAATCTAGTGCCCCTTTCTCCCAGTCGCGGTATTCCACCTTTCAATAAAAATATTAATACCCATCCTGTAGAAGCATTTTTTTATCTTCTCGGTCACATTTCAGTTGCCTCTTTCACCTCATCTTTATTGAAGAACCCTTATTATCTGGGTGCCTCTTGCGTGGGTCTAAATTGATAAAAGTCTAAAAGAACACTCACTACTGCTTCTTGGTATCCACTTTTCCACAACATTTGAGTCACCAAAAAACAGTATTAAACTGCGTTAATAGGCACCTTTAAGTTTTCACAGACTTTGGCAATAACGATTCTTCTGTCTGCTGTAAAGAGAGCATCAGTCGGTTTGGACGTATTAACAACAGCAGCTTGCCTGCCAGTGCGGAGCCTGTCATTAAGGTCAGTTTCTCCTTTGTCGCTAGAACTGATATTATGTTTGCAGGATTTTCTTCTTCCGAAAACAGAACTTCAAGGAGAGTTCTTTCCTTTCTGTGTGCTCTTTGAAGGGCAGCCATTTTGAAAGAGGGTCATGGGTAGGAAAAGATAAAAGTTCTTCCGCGGTCTTCTGGATATTTAACGGTTTATAGCTAAAAAAAAATAAAATAAAAAACAAATTCTAATACTGGAAAAATTAAATTAAAACAGGCACTACTTTCAGACCGCCTCACGTATTTTGAAGATGCCTGACATAAAGTTCTTCATTAAGGTAGTTTTATCGACTATTAATTAGTGTCACGGGTTCTATATTCATTGAGAGCTCCATTGTTGTAGCCTTATTCCAGACTAAGTTAAACGAAGTAAATAGCTTCACGGCTGAGAATCTATTCCTTTGCGTTTCAAACCCGCCATGCCAAGGTAAAAATACGGCGCGCATAAAAGCCAACTGTCAAAATGAATTTACAAATTCACGCCATCCTTATTTAAGCGGCACACTGAGAGAATAAAATAACGGTGTAGCTGCTCGACTTCAGAATCAAATGATAACTGCAATGGTTGCCAGAGAAAGAAACGCTATCTTGGCAGACAGCAAAGGTCAGTTAAGTAAGAGCCGTGCCGCTTTTAGTTTTATGCCTTTCTTTCATTATTGCTTACTTTCTTTCGCTCTTTCGTTTTTCTTTTTGTTTATTTTCTTTACCTATTCTTATATTCTCTCTTTTTCTTTCCTTAATTTTCTCGTTCCATAGTTTCTTTATTTCTTCTTTCTTTCTTTCTTTCTTTCTTTCTTTCACTCTTTTTGATTTTTAATTCCACATTTTTCTTTCTTCCTATCTCTTGCTATTCCTTTCTTTCCTTCACTCTCTCTCTCTCTCTCTCTTTCGCTTTTCTTTCATTCTATCTTTCTTTTCCTTCCCTTTAAATTTTTTCCCTCGTGTTTTCAGACTTTTAATTTTCATTGTTTATTCTTTCTTTCTTTTTCTTTCTTTTTCTCGTTCCTTTTTTTTTTTCGTTCTTTCATCCTTCTTTCATTCATTCTTTCTTTCACTCTTTTTGAGTTTTGATTCCACATTTTTCTTTCTTCCTCTCTTTTGTTATTTCTTTCTTTCTTTCTTTCATTCTCTCTCTCTTCTCTCTCTCTCTCTCTACTCTCTCTCTCTTCTCTCTCCTCTCTCTCTCTCTCTCTCTCTCTCCTCTCTCTCTCTCTCCACTCTCTCTACCACTCTCTCCTCTCTCTCTCTCTCCTCTCTCTCTCTCCACTCTCTTCTCTCTCCACTCTCTCCTCTCTCTCTCTCTCTCTCTCTCTCTCTCTCTCCTCTCTCTCACCTCTCTCTCTCTCTTCTCTCTCCTCTCTCTCTGTCTCTCTCTCTCTATTTCGGTCTTCTTTCACTCTATCTTTCTTTACCTTTTCTTTTCTTTCTCTAATTTTTTCCCCTCGTGTTTTCATACTTTTACTTTTTCATTGTTTATTCGCCCTTTCTTTCTTTCTTTCCGTTAAATATCTCTCTCTCTTTTGTTTTTCTTCTGATTCTCATCTTTTTCTTTATTTCTGTTAACACCTTGTTTGTTTTTTTCTCTCTTTCTTTGTCTCTTTCTTCTTCTTTCTTTTTTTATTTGTTGATGTCTTGCTTTCTTTCCTGCTTGTCCATTCTATTCATGTACATTCTTTTCGTCTCACCTCGGGATAAAATATGATTAATTACGAACAAAGGCTTAAAAATAAGTTGATCGAAACTAACGTCTTTCATATAAGCAGGGTAATTTAAAAAGAAAGTTATTCATTCTTCCCACCAGCTCCCCACACAAACTTACGTATGTATGTATGTATGTATGTATCTATGTGTGCGTCTGTGTGTGTCAGAAATCGTTTTTGTTTTGTGCCTTGCAACAAAGCAGGCCTTCAGCAGACAGGCCGAAACAAGGTTTTGGTTTTTTTGGTTTTTTTAACTTTTGTATTTTTTGGATTAGATTGGTTTGGTTTTCTATGGTTATTCATTTTTGTTTTTTGGGGTTTTTTTTTTATTTCATTTCAGAGAATTCAGCAAAAAAAAAGGCAAGAAAATGAGTTCTTAGCACTGGAAGAAATAGTTCATCCAGTTTATTCACTTTATACTGAGAAATGTCAGTGGATCGAACAGACACGCACTGGTTGGCCGCTAAAAATGGTGTGAAGAGAAAGACAGTGGCTATTAAAGAAAGAAAGAAAGAAAGAAAGAAAGAAAGAAAGAAAGAAAGAAAAAGAAAAACAGACGCGGAAAAAAACATTATATTGGAACAAGATGAACGAAATCAGTTATATAACACTCTTAAAAGAACAGAAGCCGTTAAATGAGCCTAAATATATGTCGAAAAATAAAATAGACGCGTAACGTCACACTCTCTTGGGAAAAGAGGCACGCGTAAAGTATAAAACATCTGCTTAGTCAGATAAGCCGTCCAGCGTGGACATGCGCACAAGATACAATGAATAAGCGGAATTCAAGAAATTAAATAAAGAAAACCAATATTAGAGCTCTACTACATTTAGAAATCCAAGAAAATTCACATCCAGCGGACAAACACACGCATGCACGCAAACATACACACACACACACACACACACACACATATATATATATATATATATATATATATATATATATATATATATATATATTTTTTATTTTTTATTTTATTCGAGGTGCTAAGGTAATATTTAATATTTTATATAAGCCCTATTTTCTTATTTTTAACTTAATATATACTGGGTGTAACAGCAAAACGGTTCAAATCGTGTAACAGCAAAATTGTCCAATTGTTTGATTAATCTCTGAACCGATGTACCTTAGAAATGATTAAAGATATCTTATTGGAATTTTCCGAGTTTTTTTTTTATATAACACTATAGGACTCTACTTTGAGCAATAAGAATGTATAATTACTCCCCAAGCTTAACAGAAGTATCGTGATGAAATCGATCATAAACGAGAATGACGTGTTCATCATTAATTGATCAAAGCTCATGAAGTTAATATATATATATATATATATATATATATATATATATATATATATTTTTGAACTTTATATATATATATATATATATAAAATATATATATATATATATATATATATATATATATATATATATATGAACTTAATTTCAATCCTTGCCTTGTTTCATTTCAAGTCTTTTCTTTTCACTGCTCTTTGAACTCTCATAGGCGAAACTCCTCTTTCACTCACCAAACGTCTTATGGATTGAGTTGGATCTTTTCTAATTGATCTCTTTAGCTTTAATTTGAAAAAATGATCCCTCTTGCTGTTCTTACATCCTGATCCAGTTTTCATCCCTAATGTTCCCTTTTTTAAAACTTATTCACCGTTCTCTTGATGTTTCTTGAATGGACTTTGAAGATGGGAGCCAGAGTATGAATGTTGGTACCATTATTAAAGATCTGAATGATCTTTTCCCTCTCACCATTGCTCAGTTGGGAAGGCAGTGGGTCTGACACAAAACGATTTTAACCTATTCCCTTTCTAGATGAATAACTGAAAAAATTTTTTGTGTTTTTTTTTTCAGTGATTCTTCCGATAAATAGTGTCAAGATTTCTAAACGTCTTATCTGAAATCCGGAAAAAAAAGAAACTCAATTAGTTTAGTGTTTTTAGATATTAAACATTTTGTGGCATGAATAATTATGCTTTTGCAAGATTTAAACAATTTTGCTGTTACACCCGATGGGTACACATTTCTTTCCGGGTCCCACTCAGAGACCTAAGGTCAGAAATGTCATCATGACATTTCCCACTGAGCAATTAAAAAATAAAAAATAAAATAAAAAATAAAATACATATTTTACATAGAGCCCTTCGTATAATGTGGGCTGTACTCGTGAGAACAATTTTTTGTATTTCTTTAAGGCATCGGCTACCAGGAATCCCTTCAATCAGTTTATTGGAATCTTTTCCAATTAATCCGATGTCTCCAACTACAACAGGGATTGTTGATGTTCCCATGTGCCACATTTCTGAGATTTCGATTTCAACGTCCTTGTATTTTGATAGCTTTTTGAAGATCTTCAAAGATACATTGCAAAGATACATTGAAGTCTGCAGAGACCGCCATATCAATAAGGAGGCATTTTTTTGTTTGCTGTGTATTATTTTTATTTCTGAAAATGTTATTTTGAGTGGCTACACGTTTGAATTGACGTTCTAGTTATTTTCAACAGGGAAGGTAATGTGAACCAGCTTAGAAATCTTCCTAAAGAAAAATGAGTGTCTCTTTTTCCATTAGAGGAAAAACACATTTAGCTGAACTGTACCCAACCAAATAAGCCATGGTGATGAAGCAAGGATCAATTAAATCACTGAGACCTTACAAAGTCTATATTGGTTAGCTTCATTTCCGTACGTGAAACGTAAAGAAAATAAACTTTAAATGGATTTCTTTTAATCTCATATTATTTATTATTACTATAAACTCCGGTTATCATTAATTTTCTTTTTGAAAATAACAGGGACCGTACGCCCAGTAAAACACCGTTTATTGCAGGAGTGCCTAAACTTGATTAAGGTAAGAGCCATATATGATAAAGTTCAGATGTTTGAGAGATGCAAGACATAAACAAAATTTACACATACGTTTTTGTTACAAACACATTACACAATATTTATTCATGTATGCAGTTTTTAAACTGTTGGTTGACTTTGTTTAGTGTCATATCTACTTCATGAGTTTGAACATAGATCGCCAGTGAATAAACACAAGCGATCCCATTATTGAATTAAGTAGATCACGTGACCATAGAGAAAACACGTATATGGGAGGTAGCGTGACGTCTAATTGATCATCATTTCTATTCTATCCTCTATTGCGATATGGATCGCTATTCTCTATACTATTCACTATACTATTTCTCTATACGGATCACTGTACAGGCTACTATTCGAGCTAGTATTATCGAGCAAGTACTATTAGTGCGAGTGTTATTCGAAAGAGTCTGACACCAGTATTCTTCAACGGCGTTACTGTAGTTGCATCTGTGATTACAAAGTCTCTAGTACAACGAGCATTACGAAAGTGACAACGAGTGTTCGTGGACACCACAAAATATTTTTACTAGCCATGAACATTAAACTTACGTTTTAATCCAATGGCGTCTCAATTTATACCCAGTAAATAATTATAAAGCTTGGATTTTTTTCTTATTTAACTTTTATATTAACTGTGATGAAAAAAGAAACCGCATATTAAAATATTAAAGGTCAAAGAGTCGTATGTGACTCGTGAGCCGCGGTTTGGCCACTTCTGTTTTACAGTAATATATATATATATATATATATATATATATATATATATATATATATATATATATATATATATATAATTATTTTTTTGTGTATGATTCCTTCGCTACATAAGAGCTTATCATGTTTCAAAAACAAGAGCCAAAAACTTCAATATAATTATTAAAATTAAGTTGAATTAAAGTATCAAGCTCTGTTTCATCCTCAACCGAAATTTTTGGAATAACTAATCTTGAAGTTTACGCATTTTTGTTGTGAATGGGGACATATTTTTTTGCACGAAATGAATATAATTCTTAGTGCAAAAAAATCTGCCCTCAATGGGGACCATTTTGGCATCACCATGGGATCTTTAGACGATGCAGAGTCTTCTGACCTTGTCGGTCTATTTATACTATACAACCTAACCGCGCACCGCGAGTTAGTCATTAAGGACATCGGGCTATACAGGGATGACGGGTTCATGGTAGTGAGGAGTTCCACAAATTTTAAAATAGATAAAATTAGAAAGATAATATATAGTGAATTCAGAAAACTAAATTTAAAAACTACAGTCAATACTAAATTGAAAAGTGTAAACTTCCTCGACGTAACTCTGGATTAAATGAACAACATATACATATACCTTACAGAAAACCTAACGCTAACCCCTTGTATGTACACCCTAAGTCAAACCACCCGCTATCTATAATTAAGCATATATACTCATCAATAGAAAAACGAATCAGCATAAACTCCGCTAATAAAGAAATATTCCAACAACACAGTAATTTTTATAACACAGCTCTAAAAAATAGCGGATATAAAAATGCTAACATTAATTATAGCAACAATTATACTAACCAGAAGAAAAACAGGAAAAGAAAAATCATTTGGTATACCCCTCCGTTCAACCAAATGGTTAGTATTAAGCTAGGACATAAATAGCTTTAATTGAAAGACACTTTCCTACTAATAGCAGACTTAGCAAGATCTTTAATAAAAACACCTTAAAATTAAGATACAGTTCCACTGAAAATCTAGAAAGAATCATAAAAAAACATAATAATAAAATCGTGGAAAAACACGCCTGCCAAAATAATATTAATAAAAACCCTAAACTAAAATTAGACAAAAATAATGAAAAATTATGTGATTGTACAAACCCTGAAGGCTGTCCTTTGGAAAATAAATGCCGGATAAAATCTGTGGTATACCAATGCACTATCTCATCCATTGAGTGTCCTAACACTGAAATAATATATATAGTTTCCACGAAAAATGAATTTAAAATTAGATGAAGACAACACAAAAGTTCCTTCAATAATATTAGAAATAGAAATCAGACATCTCTATCCAAATACTTTTGGTATTTAATAGAAATGAATAAAACACCAAAAGTAAAATGGAAAATAATAAATAGAACAAAAACTTGTAAAATCTGGGATGACCCATGCCCTTTATGCCTACAGGAAAACTACGCATTATTAAGTTTCTAAATAATGAAAATTTATTAAACCATAGTCATGAGTTAACGGTCTTTTTGCCGACATCAACAAATTTTCGCATTAAATAATTAGCATAAAAAAATTTAAAATTTCATAGTCTAATAAAAGGTTTAAAAGCTTAACCCAATCATAAGATAAAAAACACCCGCTATGAAGTCGTGAAAAAAAATGTAGTTCAGTGCGACGCGTTTATATACGAATAGCTCTTTTAGGAAAAAAAATCTTTAGACACTTAACGGCGCACAATGGTGCCAATAACTCTGTGTCGCTAAGACGGACTAGACGATGTGCGTATAGGAATGTCATCATTCGCTTTGAAATGGACACCCCGGCTCTGCCTTGGCTTGGCCTCTTTCCGAAGGTGACTGATATGTTGATACAAATTGTTAACCCGCACGCCCCTTATTGAAATGGTTGCTTCAGCCGTTTCCATAATTCTACGAATACATATGCTTATAAAGATGCGTAAACTTCAAGATTAGTTATTCCAAAAATTTAGGTTAAGGATGAAACAGAGCTTGATATTTTAATTCAATTTAATTTTGATAATTGTATTGAAGTTTTTGGCTCTTGTTTTTGAAACATGAAAACTCATATGTAGCGAAGTAATCATATTTTTTTAAAATAATTATAATTTAGGCTCTACTTTTGTATTGAGCACTGTTTTTTTTTTAATAAAAACAAAATTACTAAAGAACTGTTCTTTCCTATGTTTCTATATATTTACACTAACATAATCCCTTTCCTTATAAATACACTTAACCTAATATTTCTCCATTGAGCACCTACTTTCTACACTGTACTGTGAAACATTCCTATAAAGTTTCAGCTAATAACTGCCTCAGCCTTCTGACTTAGAACTCACCCTGGCCGAGTGTTTAGAACGTTCGCTTTCTGACCATGAGATACGGGTTCGAATCATACCAAGGTCGATATGTCAGGAAGGAGACTTCCTGATGTTCGGAAAGTGACTGTAGACCATCCCACAAGTTGACCCAAACGAGTGAAATTGAGTAGACGGAACACTTGGGGTCGTCGATAGCTGTGCTAGCACGAAATCACCAGTCATCTTGACTGAGGTTTTGAGTGTGCTTGCTTTTTACAGATTATTAAACATTCTAGATAACACGCTCTCTCTAAGATCTGCTCAGCATAGTTGCCGTATAAACCACAGGTTGGCTCTGTGGGTATTGAAGAAACGCAAATGTGCCTGAGCGAAAGTCTGCAATAGTGATTGGCTAGCCCCCCTAATTAAACGGTATCCTCGAATACGGGTGGCCAACTATTATATATATATATATGTGTGTGTGTGTGTGTGTGTGTGTGTGTGTGTGTGTGTGTGTGTATTGCAAGATACAGAGGATCAATGTTATTTATGTATTTCTACGCCCCATAAGAAACTGATCAAAACAAATTCATGAATAATTGTATTGAACATATCATTTACGTGAAATCTCTTTGATCATGGACCCATTTTCAGCACTGTTTCATGGCAATCCGCCATTTTTTTAAAATTATTTTTAAACTGACGTTACAGTCATAAACTAATAATATACATCGTGTATCTAGATGGCCGGTGCGTACTCCATGAGGAACACCCGACGAGGTTTAAGGCCGCAAAATGGTTTGTTTCAGTAGCTTTTTTTTTTTGTTTTTTTTTTGTTTTTGGTTTTGATTTTGGGTTTTTTTTTCTTGCTTTTTGTGCTTTTTTACTTTTTTCTACCTAAGTTATATTGTCAATCAACTAAATTAATCGCTTGGGCTTAGTACACGGAACCTCTCAGCCGCGTGGTGGTGGTGGTGGTTGGTGGGGGGCTCATGCCTACTAGTTGGGGGGAGCAGAAGTGCTAATTTCAGGAGCGATTATTTTTTAATTTTAATTTTCTTACTGAACAATTCTTTTAAATCAATTAAGAGGCTAATGTATCTTGGTAAAATCAATCATTTTTTTTATTCCAAGATCATCCACTAAAAAGGATGTCTAATTTTGTTTGTTTTTTTCACTCATAGTAATACTAAACAGAAGTTTTCTTTTTTGCATTTCTAAAAAGATAAGACCGAGAAAATGATCGCTTAAAAAGTAAAAAATCTTTAAGGAAAAATTTCTCCGAAAACTGAAATACTGTTTTTAAAACAATTTTTTAAGACAATGCCGTTTGTGCTCTGTTGAAATCTTTGTAAAACTTTTTTCCTTTTTTTTTTTTTTTTTTTTTTTTTTTTTTTGTTCAGCAGTGATGTGTCGGCGATTAACCTTTATGGAAATGTAAAAATTTGCGACTTTTTTCGAGTAAAATTTAGTCATGAAAATAGTAGTGTTTATTACAAAAAGAATAACATTTTCTCAGATTTAAAAAAAGAAAAAAAACTTATTCGTTATAAAAATATTAAATGAAACTGTACTAAAATTTTCATTTAAATTGAATATTTTCCTGATTTTTAGTAATTTAAAAAAGCGCTGCCCTTCCTCTCAATTTTCCTTCAAGGGTTTGTGACCCCCAGGATGGAAAACATTGAAATCGACATGTAGTAAAGAAGGGGTTCCGTATCAAAGCTTGGGAGGGTGAGACCCTAGTACCAACCTTGTAAGTGTATGCCATTAAGGTTAAGTCATTATTCAACATTATTTAATTTGTTTTATCATCCTGCATTAAAGTTCTTGTAGAGGAAGTAGGTTGCATAATGAAATGCAAAAGTGCAGATTAACTGCACTCTAAAGTAATACCAAGAAATGTGTTTAAAGATCAAGTATTAATTATAGTTTTATAGCTATAACTGATTAATGCACATCGTCCTCATCTCAGGACGTTGAAGATTAATGGTTTAATGGTACAAAATATTCCGTTAATCCATTCGTCAATTTTCTAAAATTAATGGTAAATTAAAAGTGGTTAATTACGTGAAACGTAGAGTTTTATAACAGAGAATATATCTCTTCGACTGTACATCTTTAGTGTTACCATACTGAGCTAATTATGTGAAACGTTTAAATTTATAACAGAGAATATGTTGTGTTACCAGAGTGAGCTAACAACGATGAAATCGGGCTTAATTTGAAAGGCTCTGCATTACTAAATTTTAAATTATTTTATTCTAAAAGGAAAGAAAATATTTCGCACGGAGAAAAATGCTAAATTTAGTAATACACACCCTACAACCCTAGCTCTATCAAGTGATACTCTATGATATCCAGAATCAAAATAATTTGAACGAAGTCAAACATTAAGTGCGTCCTTTGGGACTGACTAGAATCAGTGGTCAATGCTTGAGCCGAAATCAAAGCGAGCGTTATGAATGCTGGAATAAACGGACTAAATATAAAGTTCAATGCTCAATAAAAGTGACAAAGTTTGTTGCAATTAATGAAGAGGTTAAATCAATTCAAACATCACAAATTCAGTGTTTTAAATCAAAATAACCAAATGAACAAATATAGTAAGAAATCAATAATATGGAATCAAATGTTTATTGTTTCATATGGTTGAATATCGGTATCAGTTCCCTGCTTTCATTTTTAGGGCTCTGAAGTTTGCACAGATATGCGGCTCCTTCGCAGCCAGTAACAATAAATTCGAAGGCCCAGTTGCCGAAATGCAGGTTATGAATAGATTCTGGCGAGCACAAGAAGCCCATATAGCTTGGGGTTAGGACGCTGTAAGCTCTCCATGAAAATTTCGAAATTTGACTAAATACAGGGGAATTTTGAAGCCATATGAAATGGGTATGTGAGTATATTCTAAAACCAACATTAGCGACGTCAAGCCATTGGCCTTATTTTAATAACACTTTTAGGAAAAACATGAATTCTGTTAAAAAATTATCTCAGTAAAACAGTTGCTTCAGGAGCCCCTCTGTAATTAGGGCCCCTGAAGATTAAACTACATTAGTTTCATAGTAGATCCGTCAATGATTAGTATTTGCTAAGAGTAGATTTATATTATTTTATTACTAGTTTTACAGCATCTTATTAGAGTTAATTTCCAGCACATCACTGATAATAAGGAATAAAGCAGTTAGAAAAATAATAGTAATAATGAAGAGTACATCTTCTAAGAGTGTTGTACTACGAATGAATGAATATAATATGAAATATATCTGGTACTGCAATAATAATAATAATGATGATAAAAATAATAATAAGAAGAATCAGATGTAATGACGTGTGCATCATCTTAATTACTAATTATACATGTCGGTTAGAGAAGGAAAACAAGAAGAAAGGACTAAATATAAACTACAAGAAGACATAATGCATGGTTGTTAGCAAAAAAAAAAGATGATCCCAACATGCAAATTACAAATCGGGGATACTAAAATAAAAGCAGTACAAAAAATTTAAATACCTTGAAAGTGTTCTAATAGGGGTGGGGGGCGAAAAGTGCGACACTGAGATCCGAAGACACATTTTGGATGACCAAAAGCTAAGAAGAGCATTAAGAGACAGAAAAACTTCGTTAGAAACAAAGAAAAGAGTACCGAACTATTATATAATATCTGTCCTCCAATATGGCAGTGAATTCTGGACAGTCTTCTCAAAGATGAAGAAGGGATTTGAAGCAGATGAAATGTCGTTCTACAGAAAGATGCTGAGGATACCATGGACCAGACATATGAGCAACGACGAGGTTTTAGAGAAAATGGAAACAAAAAGGAAACTTATACTTAACCTCCGGAAGAGGCAGTTGAAATTTTTGGGGCGCATAATGAGGAAGAAGGGCTTGGAGAATCTGATACTCACAGAACAGTTTGAATGAAAGATAGACAAAGGAAAGCGTGTAACATACTTGATATGCTTGAGTAAATGGATGGTAAAACAGGGCTTAGCAGAAATAGCAAAAAGACGAAATTTATGAAGAGTTACAAGGCATAGGAAGATGGCCGCTTACCTCCTGAATGGACACTGTTGTAAAGAAGAAAGATGTGTCAGTTAAGAATAAATTTGGAGTATTCTAACATACTTCAGTTTTTGTACGGTAATGGCGAAATGCATAACGGATTAAAGAATAAATTTCTTAACCTCTCTAATAAAAAGATTAAAAAGTGCATTTACGTTACATAATGTTATGGGAGTTCAAGCAAGGGAATAACTTCCGTGGAGACATCTAGAAAAATGTACAGCGTTTATGGTTAAGGAGTCATAAGTGACCAGCAACTAAGAAATTGGTTTGCAAAGCTTCGTTGGGGGAGAAATGTCACTGGAAGAAGCCCACAGATCAAGACGTACTTCGGATTTTGACGATGACGTTCTAAAGTCAATAGTGGAAATCAACCCAAGGCAAAGTACTCGGGAATTAGTAGTGATGTTCCAAGCGTAGCTTAGATGTGGCACAAGGCCGAAAGTAAGGAGCACCCAGTGAGGATTGAACTCACTACTCAGTCGTAATTGTTTTAGCGAGACAAGCTTCCTAACCATTACACCGCCTCGAGGTGCACTACTCGGGAATTAGTAAAGCACATCACAATCTACCTTATACCGACACTTAGTGAAAAAATAATGAAAGTCAGCAAACTGAGTGTTTGGTTTCTACATAATCTTTGTGAAAATAACAAAGCGAATCGTTTATCCAAAGTAACACGTCTCCTTGCAAAACAGAGAAATGTACCGATATTCAGAGAACTTAAAACGATTACTTGCACACTTATTTTAATGCCACATTTTACTTACAATTATCGCCACGTGCCACAAACAATAGCCAGTGTAATATTTAAACAAGTTCAGTCAGTTATCTGCCATGCGGGATGGGATACGGGACCATCATGTATCTTTTGATACATGACTGACGATGCAGTAGGTTGCCATCTCTTTCTGCGGTAGACCAGTTACCATCCAAGGTTATAGAACCCGGTCTGTCCTGTTATTTACCGATAGCTGGGGGGAGAATAAGAGGATTCATACCTTTCCCAGGGGTATTAACACGTAACAGAATGTAATGGATTCAGCTAGAATTCGAACTCGGTTCTCCGAGTCAAGTTCGAATTACCGTAAATAATCAGCAGAGCTTTTTATAGCCATCTTTCACTTATATTATTGCCAACTAAGACTGTTTTTTTAAACTTTACATAAGTAGCGAAGTAATTGTTCTAAGTAACACGGTTAATCGAAATAAGTACTGCCAAACTTATTGTGATAGAGAAAATCTCTATTCCTAAAATATTTCCTAAGAAGTGATAAAAGATGTGTTAGATACAGCAATTTTCAACGCAAAAGGCAGAGGACTCATGAGAATAACTCATGACAATCGTCTCCAAAACCTGAGCTTCATCGACGAAAGTTAATGTTATATGTTAGATCGTCGGAGGATTATTCATTTAGACTTCTTAAAATGCAATGAGATATGCAATGCACATTCATACAGCGAACAGCTGCAGCATCTCTATAAAGCTTTCGCCGAAAAGCGCCTTGTGTTCTTCAATAGAAAAAATGCAAGATGGAAGACGGCAAAAATTTGGAACTCGGCTGGTCTGTTCTCCCCAACCCACGATATTCACTTGACTTAGTAGCAATTGATGATTATTTTTTTTTCAATCGCTTCAAAAAACACTTTGATTGGGAAATCATTCTCTAATGAGAACCAAATTTATGAGAAATAAATTCGTGGAAAAATTTGTCACAACAAAACCTGTGGAGTTTTACTGAAAACTTATCAAAAAATGGTTTGATAACTGGTAACAAGTCACTGCAAGTCATGGTGACTATATAGTTAAATAAAACATATTTCATTATTTGAAGGATAAAGTTTATGGAAAAAAACGGAAATTACTTACGAATCAACATAATAATAATAATAATAATAATAATAATAATAATAATAATAATAATAATGAAGAAGAAAAATAAGAAGAAGAAGAAGAAGAAGAGGAAGAAGAATGATATTTCGATAAATCCATTGTGCCAAAAAGTGAAAATAATAGTATGGAAAGCTATGTCACTAAAATAATCATTATAAAGACGTGTATATCGACTAAATTTTAGTGATATTGTGGTAAATTATCATTCTATCCAGCTTCCAGGAATTCATAATAAAGAATTCTCCACTAAACTACACCCAAGATTTTATTTTTCTTTATTTTCATAAACAGTGAAATTAATGACAACCGGCCTAGAATGAGAAGTCTTACTAAAAGAAGACTGCGCCTCCGACAATAAATAACGTTTACAGTTATAAAAAAATAATGTCGGATAAAAAAATCCGTTCAAAAGTGTAAGCGTGTGTGTGTGTGTGTGTGTGTGTGTGTGTGTGTGTGTGTGTGTGTGTGTGTGTGTGCATAACACCAACTAATGAGCAAGAAATCTGAAAATACGTATGAATTATGCAAAAACACTGCACCCTAAAATTTGTAAATGAATGCGACAAGTATTAGAAGCTTTAACCCCCCAAAAAATGATAAGAACGCGCGAGTCGATCAAATTTTATTCAATTTAGGAAGAAACGTACGAAATATATTTCGAATAAAGACGTGAGAATTGAAAACCTCAGACACCATCTTGTTGTTTGGCAAAACAATTTTGGTCTTTTGCGTCTAGCATGAAACAGCCTGTCGCCTCTGAGTGTTGACTTCAATCTTCACTTTTATATTTATATTTTTATACGCACTATCTCTGATACTGAGCACTTTATCTCATCAATATAGCACACCTTAAAACTATATTTCTTCATATATATAGGTTGATTTTATATATATATATATATATATATATATATATATATATATATATATATATATATATATATATATATAGGTGGATTTATATATATATATATATATAGATATATATATATAATAGGTGGATTTATATATCTATATATATATATATATATATATATATATTCATATATACACATACACATACACGTAGGTCTTAATGAATAGTAAAATAGAATAAGATTAATAATTATTTCTTTACAACTGACAACTTGGAATGAGATTCCTAATGAGGACTGTGCGACAGAGGTTTCTTTCTGGGTCAAAGCCGGCATCGATGCTTTTGTTCCGTCTTGGAAATATCACGTGAAACTCCAATCTTCTCGGTTCACACCGACCTGTTTTGCCACTATAGAGACCACAGGAACCACCTCTTCCGGCCGTTCCAACGTGATGCTTCCGATTAAAACAGAAGCCGCCTATTCGTGTCTGTTTGTAACAATTGTAAACATCTTCTCAAAGCGTGTCTTTCTTTGTGGATAGAATGCGAGATCTCATAGCTTCTAACAAGTTTCACTCCCGAGACAACTGGTGGCTCTGTAATAGCGTCTGAAATAAGAGTATGTTTTCTATCCCTCCTCTCCTCGCGCAGTTTAGGTGTCGAGGTGTTAATGTTTTGATCAGAAATTCTTCTGAAACTCTACACTTGACTCAACTGGTCTATCTTGCCTGACATTCCACTTAGAACTGACTCCCTATTGAGTAATATGCATCTAACTACGTCTATGGTTTCTGTTATCGTCTCTAAACTAGAACCCCTTGAATCATATGGACTGGATGGTATCCCTGCAATAGACCTTAAGAAATATGCCCTCGAACTGGCTCCTGTTCTCTCTAAACGATACAATAATTGTCTTAATGTTTTCTGCTTTCCTGTTGGTTGGAAATCCTTTACTGTAGTTCCTGTTTTTAAGAACTGGGCGAACCTTCTGATCCTTCTAACTATTGTCCTATCATTCTTATACCTCTTTTTGGCAAATTACTAGAGGCTCTAAACAACTCTGAACTAGTTAAGCATCTCACGTCGCAGTGTCTTCTTTCATATAAGCAACATGGCTTTCACTTCTCTAAGTCAACTGCTAATGGGGTAACTGTTATTGCTGAAAAAGCCTATCAAGTTTTAGATAAGAATGGTGAAACTCGGACTGTTGCTTTATATATCTCGAAGGCATATTAGACTTTCTCACAGGTTGAAAGTTTATGATATTTCTGTACGTATTTTTGAACTTCTTCAGTTTTTCTTAACGGATCGCGAAATGAATGTTGTCTTGAGAGGCGACTCTTCTAGATCATTTTACATTAATGCAGGCGTCCGCTAAGGCTCTATATATGAAGCTACGATGTTTCTAATTTTTATCAATGACCTTCCTGATGGTATCAGTTTCCCAACTTTATGTTGATGATAAAACCATTTATTCCTGACCTAATAGTAAGTCTGGGTGGTTTGATAGAGTCAAATTGGCAGCAGATCTTAAAAAATCATCTACATTCAGTTGTTAACTAGGGCAAAGGAAGGCTTGTTAATTTTAATGCCACAAAAACAAAATTGCTCTCTTTTAATCGTCTAAGAGAACCTTTTTTACTTCTCATCAGCATGGCTGATGCTAACCTCTAGGAGAGTGATTCATTGCGTATTCTCGGGTTAACGTTTTCCGCTGACATTAAGTGAAAAGATTATATTGAACCAGTTGCTAGGTCTGCTGCTAGAAAACTTGGTTCACTGTGTCGTGTTGGACAGTTTTTCTTGTCAGAATCTATCGTACATGTTTATAAGTCTACCATTCGTCCTTGCTTTGAATATTGATGCCACATCTGGTCTGGTGCTCCTGCTATATATTTAGAGATCCTTAATAAAATCCAAAGAAGAATCTGCAATGTTATTGGTCCTGACCTGGTATCTCGGCTTCAGTCACTTTCCCATCACCGTAATATTGCTTCCCTGTGTCTATCCTATAAATACTTCCATGATAATTGTTCTGATCAACTTTCCTCTATGATACGTAGGTATTATGTAAAGTCATAATACCTACGTATCATAGCGCAGTACTAGATTGGCGACAATGTCTCATCAGTTGAAATGTCTACAAGTAACCGTAAGTTCTATGCTAACAGTTCTTTCTATCACACTCGTCGTTTGTAGAACTCTATTCCGGCTTCTTGCTTTCCAGTCAACTTTGATCTTCAAAAATGTAAATGCAATGTCAATCGTTATATCCGCTCTTCTGAATTCTTGTTCTTTTATTGTCCTTTCTCCTTAATAGTAGTTTTACTCATACTCTCTAACGCTCAGTAACTGCCTTGCGTCTTAGTGGCTTTATTGCCTTGCTTGGTGTGAAATGATTAAAAAACACTTTTGGTAAGTATACTGCTTCTACAGAAAAAATAAATCTGGATGCTATAAATTAGTTTCAAACCAACAACTAAAATTGGGCTATTCTTGTACCCTCGCCTCATTTTTGTTGTAATGTTCAAAATCAGTAAAGCTTATATAAATTTATTCTACAAACTAAATAATCATTCAAAGCGTACTCAGAAAATCTGAAAAATAAATTCCCATTTATCAATCCATTCTTTTGAGGAAAAAAAAACTCTCTCTTTTGTCTAACTTAGACATGGTAGGTAATTCATTTAGCAATAAGACAACAACCAAAAAAAGCATGCATAAAAAATCACAGAATGACTTAAAAAAGAATCGTCTGGCGTAAATCGAAGTGAACATTCGTAACAGGAATTGAAAACTTCGGTTCATAAGCGGAAGCCTTTGAATGTGAAAGATGTTGCGTCGAACATATAAGTCGAGTGATGCAGAAGTTTTCTCCAAGACGACAGTTATTCGCCGTGATCGGTGCCAAAGAAAACTTAATTATTTGTTCAGAGAGACGAATACATATATCTTTAAGATAAAGTATTGGCAACTATAGAAATAAAGTAATTAATAACATTAATTATCTCTTTCTAATTATCGATTCACGTATTACAATGTTTTATTAAAGCTTACTGAATAGGAAATAAATGCCATAAATTCAAATTCACAATGATTAATAAAATAATAAGAAAATACTCTTGGCTTTGAGCACTTTCGGTTAAAACAATGTATATATATATATATATATATATATATATATATATATATATATATATATATATATATATATATATATATATATATATATATATATATATATATATATATGCACATTTCATTGAATACGACAGACAGGGTGCACCAGGTGTAACATACTCTCGGCTTTGAACACTTTCGGTTAAAACAATATATATATATATATATATATATATATATATATATATATATATATATATATATATATATATATATACATATATATATACATATATATATATACATATATATATATACATACATATATACACACACACACACACACATATATATATATATATATATATATATATATATATATTTTTAGTTGGATAGATGTGTTTGTGACCCTGGGTGAAACCCAGGGTCACAAACACACATCTATCCAACCAAATATATATATCCAATCTATCCAACCAAATATGTTAGCTCTATCTCTGATATTGAGCGCTTTCTAATAAGTACCGCGCATATAATATATAAATAATTATACATACTTATATTTATTTATATTTATATACACTTTTCATTGAATACGACAAAGTGCACCAGATGTAGCATCAGAATTGTCCAAATCATGTAACAGCATAATTATCCATCCCACAAAATGTTTAATATCTAAACAATCACTAAACTAATTGAGTTTCTTTTTTTTTAGGTTTTTATATAAGACATTTAGCCATCTTGACATCATTTGTCGTAAGAATCACTGAAAAACCCTTTGCGTTATTCAGCTAGAAAGAGAACAGGTTAAAATCATTTTGTGTCAGACCCACTATGTCTTCGCAACTGAGCAATAGTGAAAGGAAAAAGATCATCCAGGCCTTCAGTAATGGTACCAATACTCGTACTCTGGCTTCCATCAAAGTCCATTTCATTTAAAATTTGTAGATTGATGATAGCTTAAAGCCTGAAAGTGCTAGTCACCATACAGAATTGATTCCAGTGTCCACACTGTTGATATCTATGTATATATCTCTCTATCTATAACTATATAGAACTTCGTCAAATATAATTATTTTCTATTTTAAAAATATGGTTCCATGGCATATTTTTAAAATAGAAAATAATTATATTATGCTCTACTGTTTTGTATCGAGCACTGTTTTTTTTTTTTTTTTTTTTTTTTTTTTTTTTAATAAAATAATTACTAAGAACACCGGATTGTAAACTGTTCTTTCTTATTATTTTAATATATATCGATCTTCATCTATCTATCTATCTATCTATCTATCTATCTATCTATCTATAATCTGTTCATCTATCTATCTATCTATCTATCTATCTATCTATAGTTTGTTCATATATATCTATCTATCTATCTATCTATCTATCTATCTATCTATCTATCTATCTATCTGTCTATCTATCTATACATGAATACACACATAAACACACATACTTGAGTTAAAATGAGATGCAGAAAGGACGGAAAATAAAGTTATACAATGTAATGGGATAAAAGAGAGATAATGTTGTAAAGCGAGAGAGAGAAATAGAGAGAGAGATGGATCGATGAAACGATAAAAGAAATTAAAGGGTGCTACAGAAATAGAGTCAGAGGGAGAAGAAGCCACTAACGAAAAAGAATGTTCGGGAAATAGAGAGTGAGAATGTGCATGGGAGAGAGAGAAAGAGAGATTATCCCTCGTATCAACGGAGACATAACCTATGATGTCGATAGAATGCAGAAGAAATAAGTTCCAGAGACTCTCCTCACCCCTTATCCTTTCACTCACTACACCCTGCCTCTAATTATTCCAGTTTCCACTCGTTATCTGAGCAGGTATTGATTCTACCCTTCGCTCTAAAAGCTTGATAATAATAATAATAATAATAATAATAATAATAATAATAATAATAATAATAATAGCAGCAGAGGAACGGCGAAGAGCAAAATAATGTCAGGTAAAAATCATCCATCTGGCTTCTATTAAAAAAGAAAAAAAAAAAAGATCTGTGCGACTGGGTCAGTGCTTAGAATTGTCGGTCCGCGCCTGTGATGAGTAACGTGTAGAAATGCGTAGAGCGGAGACGTTGCATGGCAACAAGCCAACATTTCGAAAGATTCACCCCACCCCCCACTTCAAGAACATTCTTCTTCTTTTTCTTCTTAATCTTCTTGTTTGTCTGGGTGTGCGGGTGATGTAATGGCTAGCGATTTATAACTAGAAATTAGAGAGCTGAGTTCGAATTCCAGTTGAGCTCGTTACATTCAAATTACACGCAAATATCCTTGGATAAGGTATGAATCCATGTCTTCTCTCCGACAGCTATGGGTTAAATAGTAGGACTTGTACTTGGAAAAATCATTATCTCCAAAAAAATGATAATCTAATATTTACTCGCGAAGAAAAACAATCAGTCCTACAGTCCAAAAAAAATTGTTTCGGTTTTAAATAACCCAAAAAGGGTTGATAACCCGTAAAAACACAAATCAGTGTTTTTCAATCTCTTTTTCTCTCTGTTGGCTTTTTTGGACACACTAGTTTGCAGTTTATTTTCAAACTGGACAAAGAATACACACACAAACACGCACCTGCACGCAAACGCACGCACAAATACATCCATACACATAGATAGATAGATAGATAGATAGATAGATAGATAGATAGATAGATAGATAGATATGTTATATTATGTTATGCTATCTTATATACATATACAAAGTGTGATATTACAGACTGAAACTGAAAAAATTTAATCTCATTACGTCCAATGTGAAATCAATTCCATACCTCACAATTGTGGCCCTGATCCAAACTGAGC
The DNA here is from genome assembly GCA_903632075.3 of Acanthosepion pharaonis. Taxonomy (NCBI): domain Eukaryota; kingdom Metazoa; phylum Mollusca; class Cephalopoda; order Sepiida; family Sepiidae; genus Acanthosepion; species Acanthosepion pharaonis. Next base: position 406,800 of record CAHIKZ030001635.1, on the reverse strand, counting down.
TAAGCTCCAGAAAAAAAACTCATCACTAATGGAAAGATCAATAATAGCTACTGGACTTGAGAAAGCTATTTTCCTGAAAATCTTAAGAGGAATATTTTATAAATTTCAAACGATGAATGCCGAATGTTTCCTTATAATGTTATGGTTAATATTACCATTATGAATTACCAAGTTAGCTTCGCCGACCATTCCTACAAAAAGAAAGAAAGTAAGGAACAAGGAAGAGGAATGTGTTCACTGAACACTCAAAGATATTTCTGTGGTGAGTTTCGTCATCAGTGTAGACCACACATGTGGGATTGGTTTAAACTAAGCTAATCTGAATAAATATCTCTATTTCCGGTGTTGATTTCCATAATTTTCACAACCGGACGTGACACGCGTTTCTTTTCGTTGGCACGATTCATCCATTTAAATTTAAATCCATCCCGTTTTATTTTGCATTAAGTGAAATTTATTTTATAAAATGAGAGAATGCAAAAACTTCTGCAAGATTTTTGCAAAATATGGAAATTTTGAGAAAATACTTGAGAATCTTTTTTGTTCGACATGAAAAATGTTTTTGCTTCCAATGAAATAGCAAAAATTATAAAAGAAAGAATATGTCGCTTGTCTAAGTGAAGTGACTGACAGAAATCACACAAAAAGGAGAAAGAAACGATAAAATGAAAAAATCATTTACTCAATGTAAAAACCTGAAAAAATTATTTACTATTCAAAAAAATTACTTACTAAAGAAAAAAAGTAAGAAACGGTGTAAAAAACGAATAGGTCTCTCAATATTCGAAAGAAACCGCCTTTTTAGGGTTTGAATAGATATTTTTGCATCATATATAAAATGTTACTCAAAACGTTCTCTGTACAGAGGCTGGTTAGAAACGAGAATTTGTTGAACTGTTAGTTTTGCTTTTTTCCAGAAATATCTTCATCAAAATATCTACTGTTTTTGCTTCTTCTGAATTTATCTGCAGGAATTGTTTTCGACGTCGCTGAACAGTGCAGATAAATAAGCGAAAAATCGACTTTGTTTTTTTGTGAACAGTCACACTTAAGAAGTAAGCATCAGTCGTAATGTTGACTGTCGTTTAAAAATCTACGCCATTGGATGGTAGACTTATTGTCACTCAGAAGCGTCCTGCGTGTCGTTATCATCATATTTGTGTTGTAATTTATGCAAAAGTTGAACTCCATATATTTTGTGTGCGAATGTTTTTGATTGGTTTGGTTTGGTTTGTTTTACGGCCTATCAATCCATTGGCTGATTTAATGCTAAAATATAATATTTTTCTAAATAAAATCTCGTATTTAAACAGTTAAAAAATATTTTACATAGTAAGACTGCTTTTAGTTATGGTTATATTTTTTCCTTTTAATTATATTTTTGAAATCAGTTTAATTTCCTTTAGAAACTGGAATATGTAAAATGAACCAGTGGAGTAATAGCGGCTCGGATTGAGGACTCAGACAGCCGAGTTCGTAATTCCAGTCGAATCCATCACATTCACTTACGTGCTAATAACCTTGGGAAAGGTATGAATCCCCTTTTTTCCCCCCCTCAGCTATGGGCAAATAGCAGTCCGGGTCAGTCATGTATCGAAAGATGCATGATCGTCTAAGCGTGTATCACGCATGACTGACTGACTTGGAAAAAAGTTCTTTTAAGTTTGTTGTTTGGAAGCATTTAAGTTGAGTTATTTTCCGATTGTCTGAATTTGACTGTTTTTATCCTCCATTTGCCTTGGTTTTGCTCAAATTGTGAATACCAAAGGTTTTCGTCGTGGGTTTTGGGCGCAAATATCTGGCAATCATTCTTTTTCAAGATACTATTGATCCACTTTTATAGATATAGAAGAGTATTTGAAATGTTCTATTAAAAAAAATTTAAGATTCAAAAAAAGAAAACATTATTTTCATTTTTTAAACACTTTTGCTTTCTTTTTCGTCTTTGTAAGTTTACCATGTGAGAGAGAAAAGAAAAAGTAAATACAACTGAAAATATATGTCTCTTCTCCTGCAGCCGATACACTAAAGCATGTCTGTCTGTCTATACGTCTATGCGAAACATATCAAAGCGTGCAATGGACGCAGAAGACACTTTAAAATCTTCATTCGGGAATTCACACCGTAATAATAACTTTACCAAAGGGCCATAGCTTGTACTTCAATTTGTTAATATAGAAATGATTTAGCGCCTCTTTCCGTCATTTTTGTAATAACTTATTACATTCAGTCAGTCAGTTATGTGTCATGTGTGATACACGATCATGTATCTTTCGATACATGACTGACAAGGCAGGTTTTTCCGCAGTAGGTTGACATTTCTTTCTGCGATAGACCAGTGGCCATCAAACACTATAGAACCCGGTCTGTCCTGTTAGTTACCCATAGCTGGGGGGGGGGAGAAGAAAAATATTCATACCTTTCTCAAGGGTATTAGTACGAGCCGTTATCCATTACTCCACCGTGCCTCTATCGTTATTCTATTACTTATAGTATTAGTAAAAAATCATTTCCGTTTTTGTTCACCAAGTTTCTTCTTAAAAAAAATAAAATGCAATGTATATTTTATTCATTTATATATTCACCATTATTAGCCATTTGTTTCCTCTTCGATACCTTATCCGTAAAACTTCCGCGGGTTTGATGTGAAAATGATTTCGACGAACTGTTGAATCTTGTTTTCATCAGAAATGGTAATATTAGCCGTTTCTCTATAAGGAAACATTTCACATTCATTGGCCGATCAACCACTATTGCTTTCTATTGTAATTTATAGAATTTATAAAATCTTTCTCTTAAAACAATATTTCAAGAAAACTGATTTTTCAAGTCCAGTAGCTGTTATCACTCTTTCCAATATAGATGACGGTTTCCAACTTAACATTTTATTTGAAGTAGTGTGGAATGTCAACATCTTGATTATGTCATTCTCTCTTTGACTTACATGTGCCATTTTAGTTGTTGCTGTTGTTGGTAGTCCTCAAGTGATGGGATTTCTGTTATTTGGTAGAGTTCTTTGTTTGTGATTCTGTAACGCTAGTCCACAATGTTCAAAGCAGAATACTCCTCGCTAAAGCCCTCAGGTTACACTCGTTCAAAGCCATTTTAACCACTAATATTAGAAAGTGGTTGTAAACAGCTGACAGTTTAGATATTTCTGAACGGGTATGATGCCATGTATGACATCCGCATGAAAGTCTCAATCTAACGCAGCACCTTAAGCACATGACTCGATTTTTCTGGTTTACGTTTTGTACAAATTTGAGATGCTGGGTGAATGTAACTCTGGTGCAGCCTATTCTATGTTTTCTTCTCTCCTATACTAAATCTAGGACCCATACAGCGAGGTATCTGAACTGTTTTGTATTTAGTAATTCCACATCCTGAAAAAGGAATGGGGGGGGCGTTAGATTGCGGGTCAGGTTGGGGAATCGGAAAACAGAGTTCAAGTTCCAGTCAAGTTCATTATATTCACTTACTTGCTAATGCCCTTGGGAAAGCTACGAACCTAACTCTTCTTTCCACCCCACAAGCTACGGAAAAATAACAGGACAGATTGCATTCTATAGCCTTGGGTGGCAACCGGTCTAGGAGAAGAAAAAAACTTCAAAACTGCATGTAGCTCTGACGAAGTACATACTATGCAGCTAAATGAAAATATCTTTCACATTGACTCTATGATTCTGACTACGGTCGATATCTTGAAATTTTTTTATCCTAAATTCATCCCAATTAGTTCATGCGTTTTAAAGCGATCGAAACAAAAGGAATAATTAGTTTGTGAAAGCGGAATAATGTAAGTAGGGTAGACCAGACCAACTAAGTTCCAAATTTGGCTTCCTGGCTGTATTTGACCTGACGACGCCATGGAGAACAAAAACCTTATTCCAAATGACGATCACACGTCTCTTTTCGACAAAACATCCATGGACACGTTGTCACTGCTTGACGTCTAAATGTACATTTAGCATTAAAAATAAATAATACAGCTTTCTTCAATGGAGATCAGTTTTTGAAGATTTATTCTTATCAATCCATTACATTTTGAGTTGAATAATATTGTATGTATCCCACTTTTCAGCACCTCTGCTAATATATTTAAGGAACCAGATATTTGCCTATTGTAAAAAGAGGTTCATCTCTACGGACAAACGAACCGCGTTGTTCTTTTCGTTAAAAGCCCGTGGAACGCAGACACTCAGCTTGATGACTTTATCTTTTTTTATGGGGGATTGTGATGCGTTTAACATCTTCACTAAATCTCGGCTACTTCACCGTGGATTACTTTCAATTAATAATTTTAAAGCTTTATCATCGAAATCTGATGAACGCCTGTCTCTAATGACGTTTCAAACCACATTTACATTTGCCCATCAAATATTACTCCTTAGTCAGAGACGCTGTATATTTTTCTCCGTGTCTTCATAGCGTAATTTCCTTGCTTGAACTCCCATAAAATTATGTGAGGTTAATACACTTTTATGCCCTCTTTTCGTGAGGTTAACCAATTTATTCCTTAATCCATCGTGTAGGATGTCACTACCGTACAAAAATTAAAGCACGTTAGTGTACACCGAATTTATTCTTAACTGCCCGCTATGATTAGTAACTTAAATGATACATTCGTGATTACAATTGGTTCCCCAAAAAGGAAATTACTTATGACTCAATCAAATCTCATTGTTTCCTTGTATGTACGGCTATTACAATTTTCTATCTAGGATCAGAGTGAAGTAGCTGTATACGATAGTCGGTCCTTCTTAACTGAAATCAGGTATACCCCTTTGAAACATACATAATAATATATTCGGGTGGAGAAGGCTAGGAAGAAGAGGAAAGAAAAAAAGGTTGTGATAGAGGAAATGTAAGAGGGAAATTTAGAGAAAGATGAAAAGAAAACCAGGTGAAAGGAAAAAATAAATATCTATACAAACAGAGAGAGGGGGGGAAACTACAGTGAAGGAAAAAAGACAGTGACAGGGAGACAGAGCGACAATCAAGAGAGAACAAATTAAAGAATGAAAGACCGGGTAGACATGGAAAGAGACACATGGACACTGTGGATAAAGGCGTAAGTTAGATCCAGTGACAGGACCCAAAGTGTGTGAGTTCAATACCCGGTTAAGGCAGTAGAGAACTTGGAGATATCTGATAACTGACATCCATTAAACATGGCACGTGGAACTAGAACAGTCTACCCCAGTGAGCGAAATAAAGGATTCAGTTCGACATTCCAACCACCTGAAGAAGGCCGGAGTGTACAACGGCCGAAACGTTGTAATAAACATGGCGACAAAGATGAGGACAATAGTCCGAATAATGCAAGTAGCGTACATAATACCTCATCTCAGAAATATAAACAGATACTGATGGAAAGAGACATAAAAATTGTCGTACATGAAAGCACTTTATGGCGGGGTAGAGCAAAAGAAAGATAAAAGAAAAGATACCGGGGAATTGTCTCTACATCTCGTTTTTTTTTTTTTTTTTGCGGGGGGTTGTTTTTTGGGTTTTTTTTTTTTTACACATGCAGTCATTCCATGTATGCATCGCATTTAGATAAAAGCATGGACAAACATTGAAGATTGAAATGGATAAGGGATGGAATGAGAAAACAGAAGCGAAGCGTGAGAGAATAGCAAACATATGAGACAACGGAGAATCTTTGATGTCTATACACTTGGAATTTTCACAGATCAAGCATAATACGATTATTTTTTTCTGTTGCTAAGATCAACAACACACTTTGCCTGTCAACCAAAAATTGGTTCTCTATAAATCAGTTGAAATGTTATCTTCTGTCATTTTTAGTACATGCAGAATAAAAGTATCAATACCAGTACCTTCAAATTATGAAAACAGATGCAAGCACTCCCCCATATATATATATATATATATATATATATATATATATATATATATATATATATATATGTATGTATGTATGTATGTATGTATGTTTATAACGTTCGATTTCTGACCATGAAACCCGGGTTCGAATGTCACACCATGGTCGATTTGCCAGGAAAGAAGACTTCCTGATGTTACCGGACTGGGTCGAGGTCGAGGTCGAGGTCGAGGTCGATTCCAGCGTGCGGCACCTTTAGAAAGGGCCTGAAAAACCATACCATAGATTGACCCAAGCCTTGTAAGTGAAATTGGGTAAACGGAACTTTAGCAATGAAGCAGCAAGTCATCGTGGCCGAGATTTTGAGCGTGCTGGCCTTGATTAAATCGTTGATCACGCTAGATAACACGCTCTCTTCCAGAAACTGTTACTAAGGTCTGCTCAGCATAGTTGCAGTATAAACCACAGTTGGGCTCTGTGGGTGTTGAGCAAACACAAATGTGCCTGAGCGATCGTCTGCAATAGGGATTGTCTATCCGCCCTAGTAGACGAGTGTCATCGAATACGAGTGGCCAGCTATTCTTATATACGTATGTAAATATACACTGCAAATGCAGATAAAGAAAGCAAATAGATGTTATCTGGTCTTACGACATGCCAATCTATAGCTAGGATTTTGTACGAAGCACCTAGTGAAGATCAAACTCTCAACAAAAATAATTTCGCTAACAATTTCGCCAAGTCACGCTTTCCATCTCCCAGCACAGATAGATAGATAGATAGATAGATAGATAGATAGATAGATAGATATGAACACACCGAAAAAGAAAGAAAGAAAGAAAGAAAGAAAGAGATTTCTTTATATGATGTTTTATTACAATAAACATTTCTTTTTGCTTTAATATGATTTTCTATGTCTAAGCCAGTGGACATTATTCTTAAAATTTGAAAA
>CAHIKZ030001635.1:382500-390000 GCA_903632075.3 Acanthosepion pharaonis | reverse complement strand
CCCCCAGACGGATAGGGCAAGACATGAAGCTATTGGAGTAGAAGAGATGGATACATTTAACAGTTTCGACAGTGAAAGGATGAGACAGAGATGCCAACGTAGTAGTAGAACGCTTAAATTCATGCAGTTTGAGAACAAGTGAAAGTAGCTCGTAGGAGCAGTTATTTGTAGAAAAGACAGAGGAAAGCGACGGCACGTCTGTGAGAAAGTGACTGTAGACGAGATGCCAGATCAGAGCCAGTCATATTGCATATTCACTCCAAGCAAAGCAGTAAAGCCACTAAGACACAAGGTTTACTGGGTGTGAAAGAATTTGAAATCGAAAATATTATGATGGAGCGGAAACAGTAGAAAAGTAATCAGATAGCGATTGACATCGCATTTAATTTTTTGAAGATCAAAGTTGGCCGGAAATCATGGAACCGGAAGAGAGTTCCTCAACCGAGAAGTGCGAGAAAATAAATTCTTAGTCTAGAACTTGTGTTTATATCTAGCCAGTTCAATTTTAAATTGATGAGACCTCAACGCCAGTCTAGTACTGCGCTTAAATTCATGAAGTCTCGCTACCATAGGGAATAGTACATCCGTACAATTATCTTGAATGTCTTGAATCTGGCGTCTCCAAATTTCTGATTAACTCCATGGCGTTTTCGAGAGCAACTTTTTATCAGTTATAAAATATCTTAAGAATAAACAAACGAAAAATAAGAATGTTTAATAAAACATATTTGTAACGCAAAAGCTGTGCATAATTCTTTGATGAGGAGAGATGAACAAAATCAACAGAATTATTATTAAGACGTGCGAAAATGTTTACTTTAAGCCAGGCGCTTAATCGACTTAGACTTTTAAACAGAGATTACAATAACAAAATATCTTGACACAAAAACAATATCTAGAAACAGCTAATATTTTTTAACAAATAAAAAAAAAGGAATTAAATGCCAAACTGTCTAAATTTGACAAGGATGACATTTTATTACATCAATAACAATTCGATAGTAACTGCGATTTAAACTTCTTTTTTTTTCTTTTTTTTTTTTTTCAAAGCTAACTCTTGCTTTATATTTTCCATTCGATTACAGTATTTTTTTCATTGGACTATTTGCCTCCAGACAAAAAATAAAGTCAAAAGAAGGATTTAATGAATTTTATGCAATCTATATGGTACTTTGTTAGTGCCTGAGTTTGAACACCATTTAGGCTTTGCCAATACCTCATGAATAATGAACTGTTCCGTTTTGATGAAGTGGAAAGAGAGGAAAAGACACTACCAGATTCCAGAGAGACGGAGAGAAAGAGAGAATTAGGGAGAGAAAGAAAGAAGTGTTTAACGTCTCCTGCCAATACCTCATGAATAATGGACTATTCCGTTTTGATTAAGTGGCAAGATAGGAAAAGATACTACTAGGTTTAAGAAAGAAAGAAAGAAAGAAAGAAAGAAAGAAAGAAAGAAAGAAAAAAAGAAAGAAGTGAGTGAGTGAGTGAGTGAGTGAGTGAGTGAGTGAGTGAGAGTGTTTAATGTCTCCTGCGAATACCTCATGAATAATGGACTATTCCGCTGAGATTAAGCGAAAAGAGAGGAAAGATACTAGTAGGTTTAAGAAAAGAAAGAAAAGAAAGAAAGAAAGAAAGAAAGAAAGAAAGAAGTGAGTGAGTGAGTGAGTGAGTGAGTGAGTGAGTGAGTGAGTGAGAGAGAGTGTTTAACGTCCCCTGCCAATATCTCATAATGGACTATTTCGTTTTGATCGCGTAGAAAGAGGAGAAAAGACACTACTCGGTTTCAGTAAAAGAAAGAAAGAAAGAAAGAAAGAAAGAAAGAAAGGAGGAGAGACGTGTTTAACGGCTGTTTCAGTGAATTGAAAAAGTTTCAAATATTTTCATTCATATAACCTTTCTTCTTAAAATAACGACCAGCATTCATATTTATGAAAAGAGTACAAAACTGTTACGAGATATCTGTCCTCCTATATGACAATGAATGCTGGACAATCTCCACGAAAATGAAGAAGAGACTTGAAGCAATAGAAATATGGTTCTATAAAATGACACTGAGGATACAATGAACCGAACAAGTTTCAGAGAAAAAGGGAAACAAGAAGGAGACTTATACTTAACATGAAGAAGAGACAGTTGAAATTTCTAGTGCAGATAATGAGAAAAAAAGGCTTAGAGAATCTGATACTCACAGAACAGATTGAAGGCAAGAGGGATAAAGAAAAGAAACGCATAATCTACTTAATTAGCTAAATGGATGTCGGAACAAGGTTTCGGAGAAATAACGAAAAGACAAAAGTTATTAGGACCTACGAAGGACAAGAAATTGTGGAAAACCATGTCTTGAAGGAACAAGGCCCATAAAGTAGATCCTATGAGGACGTCTGGCATGTAAGCTTGTTCAAGAGGCGCGTAGATGTTGTAATCGAAATATATACATCGTGCATATAATTTCTTTCATTAACAACATCCGTAGCTGGTTTTCTTGTTGTCTTTATCGATCAATCTCGTGATATAACGAACAGATCGTGGATTTAACTTTCATAGTTGACCTGGTCAATTCTGACACCTCTAATCTTTCCACTTTTCTTCCACAAAAGCATTTTTGCTGAACATCAGCCTAGCAGCTATTTTGGGTAGCTGTTTGTGCAAATAAATGACATGTTCCTTTTTTTAAAAAAAAAAAAGAAAAAGTAGAGAGTTACTTTACACATGGCGCCATTTTTTTTAAATAAACATCTATACAAGGAAAACTTCGTCATAAATATTTTAACATTCTGTGTTCTATTTATATTCAAATTTATTTAAAAGCTCTGCAAGAAAAAACTCAACTTTGTTTACAAATATTTTAATGTATAGCAAGAAATAAACCTCTTTAGCAATGTTGAATTTCAGACATATTCATAGTTTTGTTTCCGAGGTCCCAGTGTCGTCGAGTTCAGTAATAAATAATACCTAATATCCGTTTCGATTGTATAATGTTCCACTTTTTCTTAATATGTCGTGTCCCTTCAGGACATGGGCGATCATGGCTCTCCACAATTTCCTGTTCTTCGTAGCCCTTAATAAATTTTATCTTTTTGTTATTTTTCCTTATCTCCGCCATTCATTTACTCAATCTCGCTAAGTAGGTTAAGCGTTGTTTGCCTCTATCCCTCTTACCTTCAATCTTTCTTATGCGTATTAGATTTTCCAAGCCCTCTTTCCTCATTATGTGCCCTTGAAATTTTAACTGTCTCTTTCTGATTAAGTTTTCTTTTTGTTTCCTTTCGTTTTTCTGAAACTTCGTCGTTGCTGATGTGTTCGGTCACTGGCATCCTCAGCATCTTTCTGTAGAACCACATGCACTAGAAAATATAAAATCTTGGTATAATATTTCTCCTCTTATATGCCGCAGAGCAAGTTTATCCTGCAGAATGCTAAAACTGGACGAATCTTTTCTCTTCTTTTTACCATTACAAAACTTAATTATCTCCTCTTGAGTCAACTGTAATTTATGCAGATGTCAAAGTGTAAGAAATGCTTCATGTGACAGTCTGGCCTGATGCGTGAGATGTAAATCGCTTGACCAATGGGAGCCAGTTGATCAGAGTGATATCACATCTACCGCAGAGATTTTTAGTTCACCACTTATAGCAGCGCGCATATCGCAGAAACAATGTACGGCCAAACTATCTCGCAAGTAAGACCTTCATTCACTTCTCTTTTCCATATTTACTAATACCCATCCGACCCGTTGCTTAAACAAAATATCGTCTAATTCAAGTTCTATAAATGTTTAGATAGAGTGTTTTCTCTCTAATGTTTTGCACATGTTCCTCTTTTTTATTCACGAACAAGTATGTGTTACTATATCGTGGATATATTAACACTATATTGAGATACTAAAACACATTTTTCGTCACAATTTATTACAATACTATTTTTCTTTCTATCAAATTACTGAAACTGAGGCAATCTGTTTCTGTGTAAAGCTTCATTTTAATAAAAAAAAAGCCTCTGATGGTCTTCATGCATGTTGTTGCTATCACAACGTTTCGACCGTAATGTCCTACGGCCTCCGTCAGATGCTTGTCGGCTCGATTACCTACTATTTAAGCAAGAGGTGGAGATGGATTCATACCTTTCCTAAAGGTATTTTCAGGAAGGTGTATATAATGAACCTGGCTGGAATTTGAACTAGCCTCATTCCAAACCGATGCTCATTACACCACTCGCGCATCCACATCTAAGAAAAAAGGAATATAAAAGGAAATATTAGTAAAAAAAAAGATAATATGAGTCAAAGATAAATAAATAATAGTAGTCGCCAATGCGTCACTTTATAAAAATAATGAAAATGAATACGAGTCAAAAATTAATAATAATAATTGACAATAATTCATCTTATAAAAATGGTGAAAATAAATTCGAGTCAAAAATTAATAATAAAAATTGACAATATTTCATCTTATAAAAATGATGAAAATAAATGTGTCAAAAAATAATAATAATTGACAATATTTCATCTTATAAAAATGATGAAAATAAATTCGAGTCAAAAATTAATAATAATAATTGACAATATTTCATCTTATAAAAATGATGAAAATAAATTCGAGTCAAAAATTAATAATAATTGACAATATTTCATCTTATAAAAATGATGAAAATAAATTCGAGTCAAAAATTAATAATAATAATTGACAATATTTCATCTTATAAAAATGATGAAAATAAATATGAGTCAAAAATGAATAATAATAGACTATGATTCATCTTAAAAACATGATGTAAGTAAAAACTAGTCAAAAATTAATATAAATAGTTGACATTGCTTCATACGATAGCTGTAACGATGTCACTTCTAATTTCGAAAATGGCTGTCTCTGCAGAGCGTGTGGTCATATGACAAGAAAACATAAGCTTCATTTACATATTGTCACAAAATCCCGAAGCAGCTGAAAGGAAATCCACAATGGGAAAGTAGAGCTTCCCGATTGTTGCCTATTCAATGGCGCGCGTGACTGATGCTGTCCCTTCACCTTGCAAGGAAACTAGTTTCACCATTTTTCTGCTTCTTTGTCTTTATTCTTAAAGAAAAAAAATGATAACTGACATCTCGCTTAAAGAAGTCGTATTCACGGAGAGAAAGCTGGCATTACCATTGCATAAAACTCCCCATTGCTCAGGCTTTTCCATTTACACGGGCGACATTTCAAATGGTCGACAGGGAATCCATTTATGATCCATTGCTGTTTTACTCGTAACCGCCATTTTCATGTATCGGTCAGATGTTACCATTCCTTCTCAAGCTTTTATACACGAAGGTGAATAGACCACAGTAGAAAAAAAAAGTGGAATTAAACGGAATAAAAAAAAGGGAAAATACTAATAAAAACAAAAATAAAATGAAAAAAAACGAAGAAAAAAGTGAGAGACGTGAATGGAAGTAAAGAAATATATATATATATATATATATATATATATATATATATATATATATATATATATATAACCGATTGAAGCTGGAAAGATAGATAGATAGATAGATAGATAGATGTTCTAGATAGAAAAAGAACATGCATAATCATCAGATTTTTAAAGGCGTTTCTTATGATTGAGAAGGGAGCTTATAAATACATACCTACATGCACATAACGAGAGTATATACCTATATATTCATATGTAAATATTCACTAAGATTAATATAACACAGCCAAAATTTTGAAGAGTGAGACTGTGTTGAAGAATTAATCATCCAATTTGGAAAGGCCTTCTTTCTGGAAAAAAAAAACAACCTTCGAAATTCGCGATTTAACCTGAGCTTGAACAGTCTCCATTACCTCAGCCATCAAACGGGCTCTATATGTGTGTATAGTTGTTGGACGCTCTGTCTAAAAGGGAGAAGATTCAGACAGCTAGAATGTGATTGTCATTCATTAACTCAGAGAGAAATGAAAAGGGGCAGAGACGTGAAAGGATATATCAGAAGAGATAGAAATTGAGCAAAGAAAGAAAGAAGAGAAAAGAACCATGGATGAAAGAATGAATAAGCGAAAGGGTTTAACAGAGACTGGAATTAAGAAAAACAAAAGAAAGAAAGAAAGAAAGAAAGAAAGAAAGAAAGAAAGAAAGAAAGAAAAAAAGAAAGAATGAATGAATAAGCGGAAGAGTTTAACAGAGACTGGAATTAAGAAAAACAAAAGAAAGAAAGAAAGAAAGAAAGAAAGAAAGAAAGAAAGAAAAGAAAAAAAAGAAAGAAAATGAATAAGAAAGAAAGAAACTGAAAAAACAAAAGAAAGAAAGAAAGAAAGAAAAGAAAGAAAGAAAGAAAGTTTAACAGAGACCATGGAAAAGAATGAATAAGAAAGAAACAGAAAGAAAGAAAGAAAGAAAGAAAGAAAGAAAGAAAGAAAGAAAGAAAGAAAGGACTAGGGAAAAAAAGAACGAGTAAGTGAAATAGTATAAGAGAAACAGAAATAAAGAAAAACGAAAGAAAAAAGAAAGAAAGAGAGAACTAAGAAAGAAAGTAGGGATGAGAGAAAAGTGTAAGAAAGAAAAGAAAGAAAGAATGAGAGAGCATAAGAGAGCCAAAAATAAAGAAAGAACAAAAAAGAACGAGAGAAAGCAAGAAAAAGAAAGAAAGAAAAATCCTAATAAAAAAAGAGAGAAAGACTGTAAAAAAGAAAAAAAGGAGAAAAGAAATCGAGAACTAAGAAGGAAAGAATGAATAAGTAAAAAAAATAAAGAAAAAAGAAAGAATAAGATAGTTTAAAAGTGCCAGAAATAAAAAAAAAAAAAAGAAAGAGTAAAGAGTCGAGAAGTAAAACACAAATAAAGATGGCTGTACGGTAAAGTACTTCCTACGGGGAAATGCGAAAAAGAAAAAAAATGTCTCTAATGGATCTGAAAATGGACAGTAACTTTTTCCGTAAAAGAAGGTCCATGTCTGTCGATATCTGCAACTAGCCGACAAGTACATACATTATCCAAAAGAAGAGCAGTCCGATAATTGGCTAACTGGAAGAATCTGAAGAAATTTTCAAGCGAATAGTTTGGTGATGGAAACAAGAATTGCTCAAACGCGATCTCCGCATTTTTTTACTTATTAACAGCGTTGACGTATTTTCACGTCTGTTCGAAATTTATAGACATGCACTACTACAATCATGTGGAGACATATTCAGATGCATATAATACTCTCAAGAGCACACAGCAAATGTAGACAAGGGTAGACATATATATGTATGTAGATATATCAATAAATCTATAAGCCTAATGAGAAAAGTATGCATATTAAACAATTTAATTTCCAATATAATCTCCTTCCTTATCCATGCATTTTACGGAATGTTTCTTCATAACTTAGAAAAAATGGACATTATACAGTAAAAACAGCAGATCAAAACTCATTTAATGACTGTATCTGGCTATGGAATTTTTGATCCAACCTTATATACACCGATACTCCGCCATATACAGACATATAAAAAGAACTGAAAATTTATTGGTCAGACCCAA
>CAHIKZ030001635.1:370000-380000 GCA_903632075.3 Acanthosepion pharaonis | reverse complement strand
GAAAATTAAAAATTACCAATTTTAAATTTAATGTGTATTAAGTTTAAAATATAAAGAAATTATTTAAAGAAAAACTGAGGAAACATCGTCAAGTGACTTTAATATAATGCTACGCCTGTCTTTTACAGTGAGAATGACGTGTCTTCCCACAAACTAAACGTATGTAACGTTATCATGAATAACGTCTAAAAAGCCTGCAAGACTAAATCTTTTATTCATTATATTATTGTTTATTCACTCCTGAACGTTGTCAAAATAATATCGGCCCTGTGGGTGTGTAATTTCGACAGCGACAGTTTGTATCTTCTTATCGCAATTATGTCAGGGACTCACGGATGAGGCATGTATATAAATTTGTGTCCTTCGCTTGTCTTGTGTGTGTATCACATAAATTCAGCTGTATTGAATTCCTGTTTATATGTCATGACAGCCATTGACATGCTTTGAGGCCCGACTATGCACTTAATGTCTATGAAGACACCTTCGAGATCAACCCTCTAGAAGCCCTAGATCTTTCGAAACACAACACATACTCTGGTATAGCTTAAAGGAAGCCCAGTACACCTCTCAAAACAATAAATTTTATTCAGACTTTCTGGCATTTCATGGGGTCTAAATCACAGACTACATTTATTAATTCATAAATCTCTGTTTTTACCTTGCTTTGAACACTGAACGGTAGCATTAAAATTTTCTCTTTTTGTGTGCCTGTGAATGTGTGTGTGCGCGCCCACCGTGTCCATTCTGGATGTGAGCAAGCATGGCTATCCACAAATCTCCTGTCATTTGCAGCTCTTAGTAAAGTTTGTTTTTTTACTATTTCTCCAAATCCTTGTTCTGACGATCGTTTACACAAGCCTCAGTATGTCCTGTTAGTGTCAAATTTTCCAAGCCCTCTTTCCGCATTATGTGCGCCGGATATTTCAACTATCTCTTTCTGATTCTAAGTCTCCTTTTTGTTTCCATTTTCTCTAAAGCCTTGTCGTTGCTTACATAGTCGGTACTTGGTATTGCCAGCATCCTTCTATAGAACCACATTTCTGTTGCGTCAAGTCTCTTCTTCACCTGAGAGGAGATTGCCCAGCATGCACTGCCATACAGTAGGACCGATATTACGTAACAGTACAGCACTCTTTTCTTTGTTTCTAACGAAATTTTCATGTTTCTTAATATGTTGCTTAACTTTAGAAGGCACCTTTCGTTATTCAAATGTGCTATTATTTTAATTCTTACTTCTCGTTTTCATTAATTAACTTCTGTAGGAGTTCATATCATTTTTTTCTGTGTCTGGTGTCAGCACACTATCATGTGAATACCTAATTATATTAAGATTGCGGCTGCCAATAATAAATCCTGGTAGGACTTCTAATTCTATCAGAATCGCCTCACTGTATTGGTTGAATAAGTCCGGTGAGAAGACACATACTTGTCTTACACACTTTCTATTTTCGTATATTTAATTTTCCATCCATATGCAGGCAATTTGCTGCCAGTATATGTTCTTGAATATTCTAATATCCATCCCAGATAAATAAAGCTTCCCTAGCAGTTCAAATAGTTCTTTGGGACGTATCAAACGCTTTTATTTTTTTACCAATACTTGACAGTGTAATGTAATCAACTCACTCCTAAATCAAATCTTAGAACGCATTTACACATTATTGTGTCTATATGCATTTGCTTTTCTAGTTTTGTGTGTGTATATGCATACATCTGTGCATGTGTGTATCAGCTGAAAATTGTGCGCGTGCATGTGTCACTGTGAAAGTTTGTATCGCCATAGAATTCTATGCGGCTGCTTAAAACGCATATCAATTCCATTTGGTCGAATAAAGTGGTATTTATACGACCAGGCCCGTTACTTGTTACTATAGCAACTATCGATCACATTGGTACATCCGGGCTCTGTTGACAATCTGAGAGAGCGGGAAATTGTTTCAGGGGTATTTATTGGACAAGACAGGAAAACGATAAGCCGATCAGACAGCAGCAAAAAGAGGACGGGGAGGTAGAGAAAGAGGCTGACTTGGAATATCATTATGAAAATGTGAAATGAAGAAAATGGAAAATGGATGGACAGAAAGACAACAGAGAAGGCAGAAAGAATTTCTGGAAACAAGAATAAGATTTTTTTTTTTATCTAAATTTTAGTGTAATGTTCGCTAACGATAATGTTGCTTAGGCTTGAGAGCCTGTTGTGCAAGGAGGACTAAGCTTAGTGCAGTATGACAAAAGTCCAAAGGGGAGGGAAATGATAGACGATTGCGTTACACCAGTCTTCAAAAAGGATTTATCGTGCTTGTATAGAAAATCAGCGTTTGATATCCCGGTTTTTATTAGGCTACCTCTGGCAAATGGTGGTAAAGATGGAACTATTTCCACCATGAAGCAGATTTCAGAACTGAAGAGATTTTTCACGATGGTGTTTCACGTGACATTTTATGAGCGATGCGTACAATAGTTTCATTTATATGCGGTTTCGTTTTCCGTGGTTTCAGTTATACGCGCCAAACCACAGAAATCATCATTACATAGGATTTACATAAGGATGACGGCAAAGAACAAAATTAGTAATAGAATTCGGATATGGCAGAGAGAAGTCATGAAATATTACCTCCAAGTGAAAAGGTGAAGATTATTGATATAAGAATTTCTTTATAAAAATCGCTTCTAAGAGCTTTCTAAGCTCGAAGGCAAGAACGATTTTTTAACTCGTTCTATAACCTTTATTACATTATTATATTGTTTTAATTCTCCTATTTTATAAGTAGTCTCTTTTTGTTGTTTTAATCGTGTTCACTCGAAGCAAGGTAGTAAAGTGACTAAGACCAAGGGGTTACTGGGTGTGGAAGTATTAAAAAACAGAAACATTACTAAGGGGGGGGAAGAGTAATCAGGAAGACAGTAGATAACTGTTGTAACCTAGGGAAAGTTACTGAATAGAATAATCAAACGAAGGTTGGTAATGAACGATAATGCTTAGGACAAGAACAACTCATATAAGATTCGCCAGCGGTGCGTAGAAGTAATAGTCAACTGCTAGAAGTAAGTCAAGTGAATTCCACAATGAATCTCCAACTGCAGGATATCTACCAACCGCCCCACGCGGTCAGATGTAGCATAAGGCTGAGTTTATTGTGAGGTATCCGATCCCGTAGGATCGGCCAAAAATTCCCTGTAGACCCTGTATAAAACGGGGTCGCGTAGCTGTTTTCAGAGACGAAACTCTGCCCTTCGACATAGCCTCGTCTGGGTATCCTTTCTGCCCGGTTGCAGAGAGATTGACCTGTACAGCTGGAGGCGAATGTCCAACTGCAAGATATCCGCCAACCGCTCTACATGGTCAGATGTGGCACAAGGCTAAATTTAATATGGGGTATCCGAGCCTGTAGACTCGGCCAAAAATTCCCCGTAGATCCTGTTTTCCGAGACGAGACCCTGCTCTTCGACATAGCCTCGTCTGTGGATCCTCTCTGCCCTTGCATGGAATACTGCTGCCATATAATGGTCTGTTGCCTCCGCTGTTCATCTCGAGGTCCTCGACAAAATCCAGAGAGGGATATGTAATGTGATAGGTCCTGATCTGACATATCGTCTACAGCCATCAATGAGATTTGTACATAGGAAATGTTAATATATATATATATATATATATATATATATATATATATATATATGTGTGTGTGTGTGTGTGTGTGTGTGTGTGTGTGTGTGTGTGTGTAATTAGAAGGAAGAGTCCACGTGTGCTTCTTATAGCGTGTAAAATAGATAGGTTGATTAATAAAACAAGGGTAAATGAAAAGGTATCAACGTGTTCTCATATCAGAATAAAGGGGATTCTCATATAAAGGGGAGTCTTCCATTAGAATAAAGTTGGGTCTTATATCAGAATAAAGGGGAGTCTTCTATCAGAATAAAGGAAATCCCTGTATCAGAAGAAAAGGAGGTCTTGTATCAGAATAGAAGCGATTATTTTATCAGAAAAAAGTTGGATCTTGTACCAGAATAAAGGCGATTCTTGTATCAGAATAAAAGCGTGCCTTCTACCAGAATAAAAAGAAATCTTTTATCAGAATAAAGGGGAGTTTTGTATCAGAATAAACAGCTTTATATTAGAATAAAAGAGTGCCTTGTGTCAGAATAAGAGAGATTATTCTGTCAAAATAAAAGGGAGTCGTGTATCTGAATAAAGGGGAGTCTTCTGTCCGAATGAAAATCCCAAATAGGTGCTCGTGCAATTTCTGTCAGTGTTATTTAGACAATTTTATTAGTGTCAATTAAAGAATTAGAAAATCCGAATATATGACCGCTGTCAGCTTGACTAGAAGTACTTGCAAGATTAATCTATTTTCCTTGAATAGCCACCTGCCTACACGACCGGCAAATACACCTCATGGCGGGAACTGTCAACTTTAGACATTCGCCACTGTTCAAAACTATCCAAACACAGGTGTTGAATGTTTTATGAAATATCTTTTAACAAACGAAGCTCAAAGTTGTTTTTTAATCATTTCAGCCCAACCAAGGCAACAAAGTCACTAAGACACAGCGAATTACTGAGTGTGAAATTATATAAGAAAAAGAAAAACCTTATTGAGGAAACAGAAATCATCCTATATCTATCTATATATGCGACGGCTTAGTGGTAGAATCTCCAACGGACGCCAATTCAGCCGGGTTTTGATCCTAGCTAGAGGCACCCGGACGTCTAGCCACACTTAAGAGCTGTGATATAGCGAAACAGTCTGTCTGTGGATGACAAAATATAGGCTCCTGAAAAATTAATTTCGGGGGGAAGTGTGAGTTTGTAAACAGGGAACTATTATGGCTATTATAGCAAGACTCTTCCGTAAAGCGAATCGAGTCCTCTCAGTCACTGTTTATCTAAAAAATAAATACGCTAAAATTCACCTTCATCCCTGCCGTGCGCCGACGGCAATTCATCCGGGTTTCGATCCTAGCTAGAGGTAACCGGACATCTAGCCACATTGAAGAGCTGTGATATAAAACGAAACAGTCAGTCTGACAATATATATATATATATATATATATATATATATATATATATATATATATATATGTATATATATATATAATTATTTATTTAAAAATATGATTCCAACGCTACATAAGAGTTCTCATGTTTCAAAAACAAGAGCCGAAAACTTCAATATAATTATTTGATTTACATTGAATTAAAGTACTAAGCTTGTTCCATCTTCAAGCGAAATTTTTTGGAATAACTTATTCCTGAAATTTACGCGAATTATAAGCATATTCATATATATATATATATATATATATATATATATATATATATATATATATATATATATATGGTATTTTAAACTACCTAAGTACGTGACGATAAATCCACATAGGTAAAATTATTTGAATATATCTTCTGAGTGGTTAGAACTTTTCCAACCCTTAGACTCCAGTTGGAATCCCATCTTGGTCGATCAGCTATGGAGACGACTCCTTGATAATATCCACCCTTAGGCGATCTTGCTGTGAGGCACGGTTGGGAATTGTCTGGAAACTACGCTGCTGGTTAACCCCAGCATTGTGAGTGAAATTGGCTAGGCGAAACCGTTCGGAAGCTGTCAATGTTTATGCTAACACAATGCCACAAGTCATCGTGACTGAGGGTTTGAGAGAACCGGCCTTGTTCAAACTTTGATCACCCCAGATCATGCGCTCTCTCACAGAAACTTTAACTAAAGTCTGCTCGGCATAGTTACTGTATAAACCACATGTTGGTTCTGTGGATGTGGAAACACAAACGAGCCTGAGCTGACATCTGCAATAGGGATAACGAGTTGCCCTTCTGAAACTAATAGATGCCTACTACCATTTTTCTATATTCTGCATTCATTCAAGATCATTTTCCCTTTGCTAAGGATCCTGTCCCTCGTTTCGCCATCCATTTACACAAGCTAGTCAAGTGGCTCGTTGCTTTCCCCTATCACTCTTCTCCTCAATATGTCCTGTTGTTTTTCAAAGTCCTTCTTCCTCATTTTTTCCAAGGAATTTCAGCTGCCTTTTTCTAGTTCTGAGAAAAAGTATTTTTTTTTTTTGTTTTTTGTTTTTCTTCGGTTGCTATTTACTTTAAGACTTCATTTTCCTTATACGCTCCATCCATAGAATTTTCGGTATCCTCTCGTCGAACCACGTTTCTGCTGCTTTTAGTTTTCTTCTCATCTGCGGAGAGTTTTTCCAGTATTCACTGTCCCATAAGAGGATGGATATCACATAGCAATTCAGTACTCTTTCCTAATAAAATTTTTCCGTTTCTCAGCACCTTGCTTAGATGTAGGAATGCGTCTTTAGTTAGTCCAATGCTTGTTCCGTTCCCGGTGTCGCTTGAAGATGGAACAGAGCTTAGTACTTTAATTCAATTTAATTCAAATAATTATATTGATGTTTTGAAACATGAGAACTTTTATGTAGCGTTGGAATCATATTTTTAAATAAATAATTATATATATATATATATATATATATATATATATATATATAAAGAAAGAACAGTAAAGATATAAAATCCGGTGTTCTTATAGATATTTTTATTTTTACAAAATAGTGCTCAATGTAAATTTACAGAGCATTAATATTATAAATTAATTGATTTAAAATATGTTTTTTTTCTACACAGTTCCAACCATGTTTCAAAAATAGAAGCTAAAACCCTGAATTTAATTTTGCAATTAAATTAAAAGCATTAGTTCCATTTCATCTTCAAGCGAATTTTGGAGTAACTTTTAAATTACCGGGTTTTAAAGACACAGCTAAAATCACGTTTCCATGGTTACAGAATATTCTACTTAAGTTTTTCTACGGGGTTTTTAGCTTCTATTTTTGAAACATGGTTGGAACTGTGTAGCGAAAAAAAAAACATATTTTCAATCAATTAATTTATATATATATATATATATATATATATATATATATATATATATATATATATATACGCGTAAATTTCAGGAACATTTCCCAGATATTTAAACTCTTACAACCGCTTCATGTTGGTATCATCGATTTTTAACTCATGTTTTAGGTATTTTTCTTGCTGGGTGACCCATGCATTCTGTCTTCTTGCAGTTTGTTGGTTAGACTTTTTTTGTTTCTCACCTTCTTCGGCTACCTTGTCTAGAAAAACTGTAATTTTCTTTCCGAATCGGTCATCAACACAGTGTCATCTGCGTATCCGTATATTGAGTCGTTTTGAATTTTATCGAGACAGGAAAATGAAGGCTGGTCAACTCGCGCCGATATATTGAGCGACAAGCAGTATGGATTTCGATCGGCTCGGTCCACTGCTGATATGGTTTCATTTTTCACAGAATCGGTAGGCACTAGACAACAAATACGTCTTTAGGACGATCACATTAGACATTTCAAAGGCATTTGGCAAAGTGTTGCATAGAGGGTTACTGCACAAGCTGACTAGCTATGGAATCACTGGAAGAGTCTCCTCAAGTTTTTTATGACGTTACATCTCACCGGGAGAATACCAAGGGAATA
This sequence comes from Acanthosepion pharaonis, assembly GCA_903632075.3. Lineage (NCBI taxonomy): Eukaryota > Metazoa > Mollusca > Cephalopoda > Sepiida > Sepiidae > Acanthosepion > Acanthosepion pharaonis. Next base: position 372,473 of record CAHIKZ030001635.1, on the reverse strand, counting down.
AGGAGCGGGGTTCGCTACAATGTGCATGGCGTTAGCCGTGAAGATTAGGTCTGGTGGAATTTAGGAGGGTGTGTTCATCTGAACCCTCTCCATGGAAATACCGATAGAGCAGCGAGAGGTTTGCGATGTCTCGTCTGTGTTAAAGTAGTTACCGGATGGAAAACAATTCGTCGCCCACAACAACGGGGGGGGGAGCGAGACACTTTTGGACTACATCGACAGTGGAAAGTGTAGATTGGCCAGCTTCAGCCCATATGTGGTGGCAGTACCCGATTTTTGGTCTGATCTGGCTCTTGTAGACGATAGAAGAAGGGGTGAGGTATTTGCTGGAGTGGCACAGTAAACTAACTATTTCTTCAGCATCTCATGTACAAGTTCCAAGGCCTGGATTGAGTTTCAGTCGCAATAAGGCGCTCAAGGAATATCAATTCATCACGAGTGGTGAAAGCTTTGAGTCTGATCGGAGAATGGTAGATCACTAGTTTGGTCTTTGATGCATTGAATGTGACCAGCCAGTTTTCCCTTAGTGCTAGAACTAGGTCAGAGTTGGTGCACCCATATACCGTTATATCATCAGCATAGATATTCATAAATGAACGGAGTTTAATCATCATTTATGTAGAGGAAAAAGAGGGTTAGAGCGAGAAGCAAACCTTGTGGGACGCCCTCGTTGATCGCCTGGTACTCTGAGGATGAGCCATTAACAACTTCAGGGACCTACTCATTAGGAAGGAGAAGACTCTTCCAGTAACTCCATAGCTATAGGACTTGACCAGTAATCCCTTGTGCCACACCTTGTCAAAGGCCTTTCAAATATCTAATACGACTATCCTGAAGATGTATTTGTTGTCAAGTGCCTCACTAATTCTAAGATATCAGCAGTGGATTAGGCAGATCAAAATCCGTACTACTTGTCGCTTAAGATGTTGTACCTATTGAGGTGATTAACAAAATTAGGGTCTCCAGTTACTTAGGATAGCCTCACTGTAGATGTTGAATAAATCAGGCGAGAATGCACATCCTTGTCTCACATTCCTTTGTATATTTGTGTAAGTACTTCTTTTTTTAAGTAATTCTTTTTTCTACTCCTATAAGAAAATGAAAATATGCCAATCTTGTATAATCTTCGTTTTCTGATACAATTAGACTGTAGGATGATGCCAGTATAGAAGTGGTAGACTATCAAAAAAGCGAATCACAAGGTTGATCTGAGATTCCCTAAGTGAAAGGTGAAGATCCACGACCCAACCGTTGTTAGTGGCGACCACGAGAGATGAACACCTGTAAGAAATGCAGCGCCTGATATGTGTGAATATTGAGAAAAACAGTTAGATGGATAAAGGAACAACCACTCCAAAGTAGAACAGGGAAGTCTCACACAATGAGAAATGAGTCACCATATTATATATGAGTAGACACCGTATTTTAATATTTTCTTATTAAGGGTATGTTGAAAAAGGGGAATGTTTTGTACGTTGGACAGAACTTAATGAACATTTGAGAAAGAAAAGAACTTCCTTGCAGCAAAAACCGATGTTTGAAGCAGGAACTCGAGTTCACTTGTCGCAGGCTTAGAGTCTTTCCAAGGTGGACAAAATTACTATGTTATGGTCTAATTTCCTCGTAGAAAAGATTTAGGAATTCGGCTTTCGGCTCGTTTGTTGCCGGGAAATGAAGTCCAGAATGGCGCCTTAACGTAAATTGTAAAACCATTTTGCTTAAGAAGATTACATCCGAACTGAATCGACACAGACCTAGGACAGGCCGACAGAGTGTGATTCGGGGCAAGAATTCGTCAAGCAAGGGAATAGGCGGGAACGGAAGACAGCTGAAGGAAAAAAGATCTGGAAATATTGATCCTAATATTTTAGCTGTTAAAATTTCGGTGATGTTCCATAGATAGATAGATAGATATGAATAGACTGAGATAGATAGATAGATAGATAGATAGATAGATAGATAGATAGATAGATAGATAGATAGATATGAAGAGACTGAGATAGACAGACAGATAGATAGATATGAATAGATTTAGATAGATAGATAGATAGATAGATAGATAGATAGATAGATGTTGACTGATTTCTTGGTTTACTTTCTGTTGCTGATCAATCCTTTGCAGGTTACCTAAAGGCAGAAAATATTTTTAGATTGTAAGATTTTTTTCCGTGCGTGGAGATAATGATGTTTTAAGGATGCAAATCTTCCTAATTAACTTATAGTTTGGAGAATTAAATGTATATTAGGATATTTGCACATAAGTGAATATAAAGTAACCCAACAGAAACTGGAACTCGGCTATCCAATTCAAATCTCAATAAATTCTCCATTAAACTATGCACATATCCAGGCTTACAGCACCTGGTATTCCCGAGCGGCGGTTGTCTATCCAGGTACTGACCAGGCAAGATGTTGCAGAACGTCTGTAATCGTACAGGAAGCAGTATTTCAATGTGATTTGGCTGTAAGCCAG
>CAHIKZ030001635.1:185000-367500 GCA_903632075.3 Acanthosepion pharaonis | reverse complement strand
GATATGTTTTTAAGACTTTTTACTCTTTCTCAATTTTCCCTTCAAAGTCTTTTTCAATAAATATTTATTGTATAATAATTTTCGATAACTTCTTTCAAAATATACTAAATACTATGAATTAAAATAGGAATATATAAAAAAAAGAACATCGCTCGCCAGTAACAAGACGAACTGAACTTGTTTGCTCCACACAAAAAGCAATCAATGGCCAAAGGCAAGGCATAAGAATAGAAAAACGCCAAAGACAGTGAACGACACCCGAGGTTCTTGGAAATGTTGCTGCATGTGTGAGAAATAGAGAAGGAATTTGAGCAGCCACGAATTAAAAATGGCGAAAATCAATCCAACTAAAAACGTATTTTAAAAAAATGGAAAATTCTATAACATTAATTAGTTTTTCTATTGTGCAAATGAATATACTTATGTAGATTAAAAGATTTCTACTCTAATTAAGAACTAGCGGATATGGCACGCAGATGTAAGATAATCACTACTATGACTATAGAAAGGCTGTGCCGCGCTAATCCCTCAAGTGCAAAGAAATTGACTGTCTTTAAAATCAGCATTCGAAATCTTTTCCCCTGAGTTCAAAATCTTCCCCCCTGACTTAAAATTTCTATGTTCATCTTCATATATTCGATTCTTAAAATTTGAGGAGGCCATCTTTCTTCACAAAATCTTTACAGACACTTTTGAACAAAACTAGTATCCGAAGTGTACCAACAAGGTCTGCATAGTCCAACGTCTTGTGTTATACTGCTTTAATGCACATGGCGTGTGTGCGGTTGAGCCTAGACTCATTCAGCCACCTGTGACCACACTCACCCCCCTCGGCGCAACCAAATCTTTAATCCCCTTATACTCATAATCTGTCTTCCGACATTCCTCTATAACACTTGCTAACCATAAATTTCTTTAATCCTTCTTCATCCCACCATTGCTTCCCTTAGCAGTAAAAAACAATATCTCACTCAGATCTAGCATTAAAATTAGGATTTAAACTCTTAAATATTTTTACTAACCATGAACTTTAAACTTACGTCTAATGGCGTCTCAATTTATACGCAGTAAATAATTATAAAACTTGAATTTTTTCTTATTTACCTTTTATATTAACTGTGATGAAAACATATTATCAGCCAACATATTATCACGACCTGCATATTAAAGGTCAAAGAGCGGCATGTGGCTTGTGAGCCGCAGTTTGGCCACCCTGACTAGATATATATATATATATATATATATATATATATATATATATATATATATATGGTAAGAGTACTAAATAGAAAAAGCTGTTTCCATACAGGAAATCTTAAACATTCATTATCTAAACAGTTAGCATTACTCTTGGTTAAAATTTATAAAATCTTTTCCTTAAATGTTTTTCCAAGAAATAAGACGTCTCAAGTCCACTAGCTGTTATCGCTCTTTCTAGTATTGACAGAAGTTTCCTTCTTAGCCTTTTGTTTTTGGTAGTGTGAAAAGTTAACAGCTTCGTTATATCATTATATTCTCTTGGTTTTACATTTGTTATCCATATTTTTACAGTTGCTGCTATTGGAAATGTTCAAGTAATGTCTTTTTATATATATATATTTTGTAAAGTTCTTTGTCAGTGAATTCGTAGCGCTAGTCTATAGGCTCTGATAAAGTATCTTCTTTACGATTTTAAAGGTTTTATTCTTTTGAAGTGATTGATCTAAGAAAAGGGTTGGCGTTTTATTAGTGCCATTTTAGAGACACCAGTTCTATTGTTTTTTGTTTTTTTTATAAGAATGCATGCGATTAGAGTCCGAATCTGTACGGCATTTTGCGGCCTTATTTAGATTATTAAATAAAAGGCGGGATATAAAAGTATGTGCAATTGCCACCAGATTATCTCTGACCAAAGTTCCCTCAAAATCGATTTTAATCCCGCCATCTAAAGCTATACAAATTATTCGATTTCCTCGGCTTTTCTTCGAGGATAAATCTTATCCGAATACCCGACCGTTTTTCATCGGATGCTGTCAGGTCCGTTTACCCATCCTTCTGTCTGTTCGGCCGTCAATCTAACCGACTGTTCTTTCGTTCATGTATATAAACACCAAATAGACAAATCTTGGTTTCTCGAAAATAAATAAGGTTTCTCCCCCTGTGTATTGTGTCCCTGCAGAGTTTCTCTCAGGCTTTACTAATAGCTAATAATAGCAATAATAAGAAGAACACCCTTGTCGAAATGTAACGGCATAAAAGAAGGCGCTTCGTTGGTTATTAATGGAACGTGGAGAAAAGAGTTCTGACCTTCTATGTGATATCAAGTCTCCTCCTGTATGACAGAGCATGTTGGATAATTTCCACACAGATAAAATTTCTGCGACTTGAGGCAACAGAGATGTGGTTCTACGGAAGGATGTTGAGAATACTATAGACAGAACATGTGAGCCAGCGAGGATGTATTGAGAAAAATAAAAACAAAAAGGACGCATACTAAGAAACAGAAAGAATGTTGAAATTTCTGGAACACATAAAGAAGATTTGGAGAATTTGACATTGACATGAGATATTCAAGACAAAAGCGATAAACAGGGAACAAAGAGTAATCTACTTAACGAGGATTTAATGGATTTATCTTAAACCGACATTTGTATTAAAACATTATTACAGTGAATATTTGAAATTGACGCCTCATTTACACACACACACACACACACACACACACACACACATATATATATATATATATATATATATATATATATATATATGATGGGGGGGGGTATGCATGTTTCATTAAAAACGACAGGCAAGGTACTATGATTAAGCTTTTTATTTAATTTTCCTACTGTTCGAAGAGCATTCTTTTTTGGACACAGAGTTTGTAGAAACTGTCCAAATATTCTATAATTCCGAGCACTTTCGGCTATACTTTTAGCCATTTATCAAGGATGATTTTATTTTTTCAATTTAATTGGATGTGTGCATTGTGTGTATGTTTTTAGTGTTATAGAGATGTTTTATTTTCCGAACACTGTTAGCACATTACAGCCGTGTTCGTAGTTAATATTATTATGTGTTGGCTTATTCTTTTTTATTATTAAGGCTTCCGTTATTTTTATTCTTTATTTACAGGTGGATGAGGTTATTATGTTTGAATGTTCTACTAGTCGGTATGTAAGAAGTTGAAAGTAAAAATGGAGTCTTTAATTATTTAGGGCAACTTTACAGCATTCCTAGTTCTATGATTTTACAAAAGTTAAATTGAGATGGAGAACTGTGTAGCTATACTCTGATATATTTCGCATCTGAGAAACACACACACACACACACACACACATATATATATATATATATATATATATATAATGAATAAAAAAACAGGGGAAAAATATTCTTAGCCGACGTGTTTCGTCCTCTGAGACACTTTATCAAGGCAAATATGCCTTGAGAAAGTAAATCAGATTTTCCTTAATAAAGTCCCCCAGAAGACGAAACGCGTTGGCTAAGAATAGTTTTTCCTTTTTGTATTCATTTTGTACACACTATATGAGAATAATTTACACATATATAGAATGGCAAAAACGGGTAGAACCAGGCATAAAGTTTTCAATCAGCCCAACTCAAGTTTAACTTATGAGTTTTCTTTCTCTTAGACTGGTTACCAACCAAGGCGAGGGAACGCAGTCAGCCCTGCTATTTAATGATACTTAATATCCATAGCTTTCCCATAGACATTTACGCGAAAGTAAATGTAACAAATTTGGCCGAAATTAAATTCGAAAAAAAGGCCTGCTGATTTCTCCTTCAGAGCTGGTATCTTTTAGATGGTGCATATATATGTAAGGACTCTCCTTTTGATTTCGGCGGATGAGGATCCAACAACCTCATCCAGTTTTTATGTTTGTGTTGTATGTGACACTTCAATATTTGTAGTCATCTGCATATAAGTCGACATATTATGCAACAGCGAGGATCTTGTGACATAGCAACCTGATTATTTGCTAACGATTTTCGCCGTTGTCTTTCGTCTCTTAGCCAGTCAATACGACCGATTTCGAAATTTATGATAGCAGTCTGGCACAAATATCTACAGTTACTTCTATCCAGGGCAACTCGCTCGAAGTTATTATGAGGCACGTTGACAGCTGAGACGTTACTCTTTAACTTGTCTTTATAACTGAACCACGGCCCTCCAACTGTCCTTTGTCCATTGTCAAGCTGGTTATACATGAGGACCTTAGGTATTCTATCGTCACTCACCCTCGAAATATATTCAGCCCAGTGATAAAAATACAATTTTAAGTTAATATAAACACACACACACACACACCATACAAAATACATGTAGTTGCTGTATAGATTTCGTTATCTATATCTATAAAACAGATGTATGTGTGTCTGTCTGAGTGGTTGTCTGTCTGTGTATGTGTGTGCGTATGCTATTTATGCACGTCTACATTTCTTAACCGATTTCGTTGAAATTGTACACACATGTTCCAAATTTACTAAAATACATTAAGACTAACTTTTTAAACTCCAGCCCTACCCCTGGGTTTGGCAGAAAAATCAATAAAACTAAAGATAGCGACGACTTTTTACAAAAACCAAAGCAAAGTTACACCAGAACAAAATTTTTGCTGGATGAGCTGATGTTCTTCGTACTAAATACAAAACATAACTCATGATGCGAGGTTTATGTAGAGTGTTTGATAAATTTCCTGCGACATTGGCTTCACACAACAAATTGCAAAAACTGTGAAAAAATTGTTTTTTTTTTGTACTGCTTAAAATAAAAACTTAAATAACCTCCTCATTTTTTATCCAATTTTCTTCAAGCATGTCGCAAAAATCTTACCATCATGCAAGAAATAAAATAGTATGGTTTTAGTTCTGATCGCTTCCCGACGTATAACGGAAAACCATGAAAAACCACTCAAAAAGCCCGTTCTTCGGCCATAACTCCGTTTTTCATCCGATGCTTTCCAAATTTGTCAAGTAAATTACATATGACACACAAATTGTCTTGCATGAATGTTTGGTTTAGATTATTTCAGTTAAGTGGACGAAATCTGCAATAACTACATCCAAAATCGTTTTTTGCCATTTAACCAATTGATTCTTCATATGATTCCATCCTAAATTGGCATTCGAACAACCTTTGATGCAAAGATTGTTTTAGAAGTATTATTGAAGTGTTTAAAAGGGAAAGATTCCCAAAGAACCTCTTATTAACTCCAGCTTTACAGTAAATGTGCAAAGAAGGAGAGGGTCGTTCATGCGTTTTCACTTGCAGTTGAATCAAGCTCTGAGGCTTCATCCCTTTTCTTTTGATTAGATTTGGGAACAATGCCATACTATTTGAAAGTTATTACGGCTATAAGAAAGTTACTGAATATCTAAAATCTTGAAACAATTAAACCCCGAGCAACGACCACACAACATTTTATCGACCACACAAGGTTTTATCGATGGAATCCCTTTATTAAGAACAGTGAAAAACTTGCGAAGGACATACCGTAAAAAAAAATTAGTGGGGGAGTAGCTTAGTATACCAACGGATAATGCATGCAAGCGGGGACGCAGGCAGACATTTCTAGCCAGGGGTAAGGGTATACAGGAATGGGGGTTATACAACTGCAGCCATGTACACCCGGGTAACGCCGGGTACCTTGGTTAGTAATAATATGATATATAGTATATATACATGAAGAACGACTATATACACACATACTGGCAAAAAAAGCACTAGACGAACCCCACGCACACACACACACACACACACACACACACACACACACACACACACATACGAACCCTACACACCTTTTATGTATATATAAAAATGTGTGTGTATGTGTGCGCGCGCGTGAGTGTGTGTAAATATATAGAAAAATAGGAAAGAACTGTTAGGTTAATAATCCAAATTTCTTTAGTATTTTTGTTTTTATTTAAAAAAAACAGTGCTTATTTAATTTTTATAATCAAATTGAAGTTTTTAGCTTCTGTTTTTGAAACATGAAAACTCTTATGTAGCGATGGAATCATATTTTTAAAAACATTTATATATATATATATATATATATATATATATATATATATATATACTATTTCCTTGTAATAAAACAATATGTATGAAGAAGGAATATATATATATATATATATATGTGTGTGTGTGTGTGTGTGTGTGTGTGTGTGTGTGTGTGTGTGTGTGCAAAAAGCACACACAAAATACACAAAAAATGGAGAAAACTTTCAAATGATATAGAAGACATAAAAGATAAGATCAAAGACATCATTCCTTCACCTTTCTCTGACCAATCCTAATTGTTTTATTATGCCTTAAGCAAAGGAAATTTTTCCACCAGTCCAAGAAAAATTTGGATTACTGCTATTCACAGAAATGGTTAAACATAAGAAAACATAAGGAAAAATCAATTCCTTTTAATAATATGTGGAACTAACCATTCTTCGCCTGATGAAGATCACAAGATCCGAAACCTGCGTAACAAAAAATATGGAAAATTAAGTATAATATATATTTTAAAAATCTATATTATAACCAAAAAGTCAGCTGATTCTCTTTTCAATATATATATATATATATATATATATATATATATATATATATATATATATATGCATGTGTAAAAAACGAATAAGTGCAGGATAATTATAATATATAATTATTGAGATTAAATATAATTTCTTAATATACTATATTAGTAATGAATTATTGTTTGGATAGATGACTGATTCGTGCAAATTAGTTCTTAGGGAGGGGGTCTTTATTCAATAATAAAGACCCCCTCCCTAAGAGAATTTCCTTAACTGCTGCGACGTTGTATTCCCTAGAAACGAGCCTTCAGCATGCGTTTAGCAGACCACGACGACGTTGACAATCTGTCTCTTTTATGATTCACTGTGTATCATGTTTGTCATTTTAGGTTGAAAACAGGTTTTTCGTGTTGCAGGAGATTGTCTGCAGGCGATATTCGTAAATGAAATTTCGTGTTCAAAAGTGGAACCTCTCAGTTGCCGGAAGCAAACTAGCGGCACTCGCTTCCCGTGGCAACTAATCGATACACGATAACGGTATCTGTCGTCGAAGGAAAATATTGTTAATACAAAGAAATTCTTTCGGTTTCTTTCATATGCAATACGATGCTTCCTCATGGCGTTCGATACTCGATTGATCTTTATTGCTCGTCGGACTGCAGTGGTTCACGTGTGAATATCGATAGCTATTAAAAGCAATCTTGATAAAAGATCTACTAAGCTATTAAGTATGGCTGATACTTCCGTCATTCGCAGTTTAGCCATAGAACTGCAATGAATGAAATTTCCGTTGTCAGTAGGCTAATATGGCCTCATGTAAAGTTCTGTATGATAAAATCATGTCGAGTAGAGACAAAGGATGAATGGCGCCAAAATTCAATCTTAATTATATTTGTAGAAATAATGAATTATACGAAGAGACAAAGAGACGATAAAAAAAACGGGGAAAATTAAGTTTCCGGGTTAACAAAAATAACTAGAAAAAAAAATGTTACACAGGTTTCAAGGATCCTAAAGATTAAGAACTTTCCGGCTGATGAATAAAATGCTTGAGACAACAGGGATATGGTTCTACAGAAGGATACTAAGAATAATGACGGAGCGTGGAAGCAAGAAGAAAGACTTAAAATCAGAAAGCCAGTTGAAACTTCGAGAGCACATAGAGTAAAAGGCTTGGAGAATTTGACACTCACAAGACATATTAAAGGAAAAAGGAACAAAGTTTGGGTAAATGACAGAAAAGGGGGGGTCCGTTGGAAGCAATAAGACAAATACTGTTCAGAGCTACACAGTATCGGAAGCTATTGAAAGCCATGATCGCCCACGTCCTGAAACGATGCATCCCAACAAATGCACAGAGAGAAGAATAAATAGAGAGGCGTGTTAGTGTTAGGCTATAAAGTTACACCATCGCACATTTCTGCAATGCACGCGTCATAAAAAGTGGGATAGGTGTATCGAGTTCAAATTCCGACCAAGGTCTTTGCGTTCATTACGTACAAATACTCGTCTACTCTACCACAGCCATGCATTTAAATAGCAACGAAGGCTCTAGCTTTATTTAGTAACCAGTCTAAGAGAAAGAGAACTTAAAAGTTTCAATAACGCTAGAATAGGTGTAACAAAATGCCCGCCCGACTGCGAGGTGGCATATTTAAATGGATAACACATTTAAAAATAATAATAATACGGCAGCCGACAATCTGGTCGGTTAAGGTGGCACTTCCGGTGTGTGTGTGTGTGTGTGTGTGTGTGTTGTGTCACGTGTTCCGTGCCCCATTAAAATCGCAAGGCCAACTTCGCAGTATGTCATAAGCCCATCCCGGGCGGCTTCTGAATTCCGAATTTTCCTTCTCCTCGACTGGTTGCCACATCAAGGTGAAGGAGCCAAGTTTTTCCTGCTATTTAACAAGTGGCTAGAGGAAGACGGTTTCACGATTTTTCTAACACGACAGAATCATGCAGGAATTGAACTCGGGACGGCAAATTCGCTTTTTGCGTCGATAACCGATAACTATACGCGCTTCACTATTTGTGCGGATACTTATTGCCAAATATGCTAATTAAGTTTCTTAGACGATAGGTGCGTATTACCACGTATGCCACAAGTTCTACCAGGTACACCATTACTACAAGTAGAGAAAAAAAAAACTTGATTCTCAGCATGTATTTTTCTGTATAAATAAAGTTTGCTGATCAGTGGATACGTGGATTCAATACATTGCGCTTTATGAGGGGACTTCTACTTGAATTTCTACTTGAAGTATACATTTCTAAACTTTCTTACTGTGATACGATGATAATCTCTTTATTCTCATTGTAAAACGCGCGGACGTTTTTGCTTTTGAACAATGCGTCTCACAAAACCATATAATAACTATCAATGTGTATTTATTCATATATTTGATGTGTATTTATATATATATATTTCCTGTCGGAAGGGAGCTAAGTTAATAAATCCATGACTGATTACTTAGTCGTTTTAATAATCTATGTAAATAAAATATTTATTGTCATTTAGGCAAGATTACTTACCGAACAAAATCTAACGTTTAATTTATTAGTCCCTTTACTCCTACGTTTTTTAGATTGCAGTCTTATTTGTTCAAGCCTTTCACCAGAGGCTCTCAGATACCCTTGTCTGTTAAGTGATCGTCTTGCTTCAACTTGGTCCTGAAATAGGCTTTGTTGTCGCCGTCTTTGTCGTTCTTTTGCTATACTTTTTTCTCCGGGTGATATTTCCATTCCACTGTTATATTAAATACATCGAGCAAAAAAGCGATCTTATATAATACCAGGAGTAATCAATGAAACATAAATACGAGTGAAAGTCTAAAAAATATAAAAGGAATTAATTAAATGGTTCATTGGCTTCTCTTTTAATCGTGAATTCTTTATCTCTGCCTTATTGAATCTCAATACATTGTTTCAAGACTTTTGTTTCATCTTACTGTCAAAATATTCCAACAATTGTCGTCATTTTTACAGGACTGGCACACTACTATTAAACAAAGGCAGATTATTCAGTTTTCATTTCACCAGGTCACTTATACTTAGAATCAGAGAGAGAGAGAGAGAGCAATGAATGCTGAATAATTTCCAAGAGAGACTTGAGGCAACAGAGATGTGGCTCTACAGGAGGATGCTGAGGATTATAAATACGAAATACACGAGCAATAATGAAGTTTTAAAATGAGAACAGTAAGGATTCCTGTGCTTCGGATTCGAAAGAGACAACTGAGATTTTTGTGTCAGATAATGAGGAAAGAAAGCTTGAAAAATATGAGACACTCGGGGCATAATGCAGAGGGGCAGAGGGAAACCTCATGCAAACTGCTTAATAGGCTTTCGTAAATGAATGGCAGGATAGGAATATTTGCTTGGAGACGAAAAAAATGCGGAAGAGAGCTATGATTGTCCACGTCCTGAAGGAACACGACGCATAAAATAAGGATATTCATTAGAAATTACAATGCTCGGTCTTTTGAAACAGGAGTAGAGGTTTATCCCTTGTTTTCTATATAGGATTGTTTTCCGGTTCCTTCTAAAATCGTGTTCTACTATTTCACTTCCAGTAGGCCCTCGTGTCTTGGTGGTATTATCACTTGGAGACATTATCACTTGGATTGATGTCTCTTATTCTGTAACTCTCTACCTTGAGTGGCTCTTGAGTCTTTTATAGGGTGAACATCATGGAAAAAAAAATACAATGTATTGCTGCAATTCCCCTGCCGTCAAATCCAGAAAATTCTTTTTCTTTAACTTAAAGTCTGAGCTAAGAATACAATTACAAATTTAGAAGTTTAATATTCTTGTAGTATGTGACCTTATTTGCATAATTTCTGCATAGTTCCTACAAATTTGGGTCATACTCTTTCCGAAAATGAAGAACTTCGAATGTTTTCTTTCAGTTTTGCGAATGTATTAATGAACAGATGTGAATGTATTTAGTTCTCAGAAACTCGGTGCTGATGAGGTTAGACCAATATTAATGTAACTTAAAGCCTGGCCGAATAATTGTCACTAACACCGTATTCCCTTGCTGTCACCGGAAATATCTATATTAAATTAAACGGTTGAAACTCCCGAGTGCCAAATAAGGAGTTAAAAGTTCTAAAATTATAGTTGCTTACTTTGGTAAAATAATATCTCAATTCGATCAAAAACTTGAGTCGGTCGAGTAAATTGGTGCAGTTCGCTATTTTTGGAAGCGTTTACAATTTTTAAACATGGAAAAACGAAAACACAAAGAATGACAATAAATTGGAATTAGCAAAGAGGTAATACTTTAGTTATATATATTTATTAATTCATTATTTTAATATTAAAACTTTTATTATAACGATTTTATTATTATTTTATCATTACTATTATATTATTCTAATGACAAAAGTACGCAGGGGTAGTCTTTAATAAAGCTTTATTCAATTGAGAATATAGTGTCCTTTTATAGTCTCAGTAAAGAGAAATAGTTCTCTCAAAGAGGAAGGTAACAAAACACGGGGAGACCACTCTTTATTATTTTTATTTATTATTACATTTTCATCCTTATTATCGGAAGTAACCGGACAAAATGGAATAAAAACATGATCTTTGAACTCTTTATCCACAATTTACAACCGAGTCTGCAAGAATGTATTCGAAAATTAGAAAAATACAATAAAAATTGAACAGTCAAACTTTATCGGTTATATTTAATAAAACTTGTTGCAATGAATTGATGTTGACTAATAAATATATATAAACCCCTGATCCTGTTCTTTTCAACCCCCCCCCAAAAAAAAACATCATCGGGAAAGCAAATGAAAGAAGAAAGAACGTGTCAGTCAGTTATGCGCCATGCGTGATACACGCTTAGGTGATCATGTCTCTTTCGATACATGACTGACGAGGCGGATCTTTTTCCCGCAATAGGTTGCCTTTTCTTTCTGCGGTAGACTAATTGCCATCCAAAGCTATAGAACCCGGTCTGTTCTGCCATTTACCCATAGCTGGAGGAAGAAGAGGAGGATTCATACCTTTCCCAATGGTATTAGCACGTAAGTGAATATAATGGATTCGACTTTGCTCTCCAATTCCTCAATCCGAGCCGCTACCCATTACTCGACTGTGGAAAGAACGTGTGAAGGGAAAAATGTAGAAGATAAGTAAGAAAGCGGGAGAAAACCGAAAAGGAAAGAGAATGAAAAGAAAGTGGGAAGAAGAGATGGAGAGGAGATCGAAAGGAAAGAAAGAAATTTGCTGGCTTGAGTTTTATGACTACCTTGGATCTTTAAAAAAAAAAAAATGGGCGAAGCTTTATTTGATATATCTTTTGACGTGTAACGAAGGCCAAGAAGGTAAGTGGTAATTAATATAAAAACGTAGAGGTGACGCTGATACTTTTACCACAGTCGAACAGTGAAGTTCCAATTCCAGCGAGATCAATTGATTTACATAACAAAACAGAACATCCATCATAAAATTTAGAAAACTTAAAAAAAAGAGAAAATTATATTTGATATCTAGAGTGCTTATTCGATAGGAATATGAAAATAAAACTTGAAAAAAAAAAGGAATATTTTATTGGAGAAGTGTATAAACAACTTCTGTTTGTTTTTGTTTTTTTAAATTGGCCGCTTATATCACGTTAGAAAAATATTAATGTATGACAAAAACAACTGGCTTGTCTTTTCTTATATTTGTTATATTTTAAACGTTTACTTATCATTTTTTCAGAGAGGTATCTGTGACTGATGTTTTTTAGTAAGAAAAAAAAATAGTTTTATGCTGGGGAATTTGATTCTTTTCTTGAAAATTAATCAAATCTCTTTCTTTCATTTGCTAAAATTTAATTCCCACAACTGAATCCGAACTATGCCTTTTAAGTTGTGCAGTAAAGTAAGACCTAACTGCCACTTATAAGAAGACAGAAAGTATAGACATTAACAAGAGGGATAACCCAAGATGTGAGCTATGAATTAGAAACGTTAAAAAACAAACAAGTACTGAGATTGAAATATATGGGAAGACGATGGAAAAAGTGATACAGAAATCCCAAGGCGAACTGCAATAGAAGTCTTTTAAGAGCTAAGAAACATATAAAAAAAAAACAGAAAAAAATTGTTGAAAACAAAGATAACACAACTGTTATGAATTCGTTTTTATTTATTTTATTTGTTTGTTTTTTGTTTTGTTTTGTTTTGTTTTTTGTTTTTGTTTTTTGTTTAAGAAAATTTCGTTACAAGGAAAGAGTTCTGAACTTCTACGTAATATGAATCCTCCCACATGACAAGGAATGCTAGACAATTTTCTCACTCATAAAGAGAAAACTTCAGGCAAAAAGAATATGGTGCCACAGAAGGATGCTGAGAAAACCATGGATGACACATGCGAGCAACGAGGAAATTTTCACGACAAATAATGGGAACGGAATGGACATATGTCATTTGAATCAGAAAGAGACAGCTGAAATTTCTGGTATATATATCATAAATAAAAATAAAAAAACAGCTTAAAGTAGATGGCAATATACATTAGACAACAAAGATCATCCTCTACCTGACATCCCCACTCTAACGGAGCACAAATCTCTCTCTTCACATGGAAAAATATCCAAATTCATAAAAAGCCTCGTCTCTACGTAAGCTACTGATTCAGATAAAATCTCTTGAGTTTGTTCTTAAGAACCTTAGCCCAGAGTTATCGCTACACTTGACAGTGTTGTTTAGTCACTACCAGGAGGAGAATTGTTTCGCAATTCTATGTAAGCTGTTAGCAGTATGCCTTGTTTTTACAAATATTGGTGAGCGTACATCCCCGTCGCAATATCGCCACATTCTATGTCAACGGATTCTTTTCTTGCAATCCCCACTTGTGGTGCTCCCTTCCGACTCCATCCTTTCCAGTCAGCTTTAATCTTCAAAAATTTAAGTGCTATGTCAATCGCTATCTATAGTCTTCCTGATTACTCCTGATTCAGTTGTTCTCGTTCCTTAGTAATGTTTCTGTTTTCTAATTCTTCCACATCCAGTTCTCAGCGTCTTTACTGCCTTGCTTGGAGTGCCTTCAGTAAAAAATATATTAACGATCTTCCTAAGAACATTATTTATTAGTAAATATCGATGCAGATGATGCCACGTGTTTATGGGCACACCTCCCCAAAAAACATCTAAATGACCAGAGGCTGGCAGCTGATCTCTTCTCTGACCTAGCTCTAACATTCACGCAGAGGTTTGGTTTGGTTTACGGCATGTCAACCTCAATGGGTCATTTAATGCCGATAACTTTTTTTCTCTGGTAATATTTTTGTTTTGTCAAAAACCTATTTCTGTTAATATTTTTTCCTCAAAAACGTATAGTTGGTAATATTATTTTTTCAAAAACGTACAGCAGGCAACATTATTTTTTCAAAAACGTATTATAAGAGGCCTTGCTGTTGGACGTAGTTTATCGTCTTACCTAGGACGTGGATGCAATTTATCGTCATATCCAGGACGCAGATGTAGTTTATAGTCATACCCAGGACAATTCCCATAGGGGAAAATGGCTTTTAACAATCAATAAATCCCAAAGCAAACTAGTATCTTTTCATCATTACCGATCAGACACTGAATTCTTTTTCTTGCCATGATGACTAGTTGCCTTCTCTCCGAGTCTGTATGCTTTGAACGTCTGTTAGGATTCAATTGACCTCCATGCCTCAAGTGGAACTCATATATACGACCCATCGCTAAAGAGGCTGGAAAAATGGTCGTTTTCTTTGTACCGCTCTAGAAAGTACCTGACTCCTTCAAGCGTACTCTATCTTTACAAGAACTAGATCAGATGAAAAAGAAATGGAGTATATGATGCTATATCTGGATTGGAGCTGCTTTATACTCTCTTTTCATCTTTGACATAGTTCAAAAGCGTCAACCTGGCCTTGTTGGTGATGAATTATTTTCCACCCTTGAACCATTCTCTCGCAGACAAAACACCGCAAGACTTTCGCTACTCTATTGCTATTTCCGTGAAAAATGTTTTGGCAAGTTACATTCCATATTTACACCAATTCCGAATTCCACGGCCAAGATCCATCATGCCACCTATACCGGCTCGAATTATCTTCGTTCCCTTCGTATTCAGTTGTTAAGGAAGTTCTTCTCCCCATGAGTTGCTACTTTGAAAAAAACTGACTCCCGTGAGGGTGCTTCCTCGATCAGCGCAATCTTAACTTCAAGTTTAGGAACAACTACTATCTACATTCAACAACCTCAGTGATTAATCCTCTAGCTTGAGTGGCTCTTGGACATTGCTAACTGAACAGCAGTAAAGAAATAAAGAGAACATTTTGAAGGCAAGACGAACAGCGGGAAACAGCAAGGAACCTATATCCAAATCCGACTATCAAATGGTTATTATCGAATTTGATTCGAGCCAAATCACGTTATTTATAATAAATAATTTAAGTTCAATAAATCTTGTATATTTTTTAATTATCTATAATTTAATAAGTTAAATATTTACTCAGATTCATTATCATCATAAGTCCCATAACTGGCTATGGTCATAGGTGCGCTGCGTAAATGAGCACTGATCAGTTCCATCTTTATCTGGGATGAAAGTCTAAGGATCACGGTCACGCTGCAATAGAGTTGCTCCTGTGGATTCAGCAGCATGGAGGTTTTACGGGGTGGGATTGTTAGACCCACACCTAATCGGGAGTCCACTTTTCTACAATGATAACGATTACGAAAATCCATATTTATATACGTGGGTAACACGAATTTTACACGTAGACAGATAGATTAACTAGTACCAATTATTTGAGAGTAAAGATTTACTGATGATTAAGATACAAGCTTAAAAATTAACGGTATAACAAGTTCCCTTGTTTCCTATTTAGGATTGGATTTCCGGTTCCTTCTCGTAATTTCTTCTCATTCTCTTTCACTCTCAGTAGGCACATGCATCTTACTAACATAATCGCCTGGCTTGGGATAAATTGATTTAAAAAATTAATTCCGATGAAATATTTTTGCAGTTTATTTCTCTTTTATTGAGGAGGTGTTATTCATTTTAGGAATACAGTATTTCGATGTCGATTTGTATGATTTTTGTTTAGATGGCGTTAATAAACATGCGCTATTTTGAAAATGAAAACTGCTGCTTGATTCACCAGCAATTCTTGTTAATAGATATGTTTTTTCGGAAATCGTTTCATCGTTGAGTCTTAGAATATTTCTTTACAAGGATTTTTCAATTTTCTCAGAAAAGGGAATCTAAGATTATTTTATAAAAAAGAGAAACAAGAAAGGAAAATGTCAAGGTAGAATTTGGAAAGAGCGGAAGCAGTATTAGTTGTAATGATAGTATTAGTAGGTGTGAGAGTTATAGTAGGGGTATGTAGAAGATAACGAAAGAGAAGGGTGGAAGTTACAGAAGAAGAAGAAGAATGAGTAGGAAGAGAAGAAAGAGAAGAAAAAACATGAAGAAGAAAGAGAATAAGAAGGTAGAAGAAGAAAAATACAAAAAAGGAGGACTAGTAAGTGAAGAAGAAAAAGAAAATTATGAAGAAGGAGGAAGAGGAAGTGAAGAAGAAGAAGAAAATTATGAAGAAAGAGGAAGAGGAAATGAAGAGGAAAAATTATGAAGCAGGAGTAGGAGGAATTGAAGAAGAAAAAAATTATGAAGAAGATGAAGTGAAGATGAAGAAAATTATGAAGAAGTAGAAAATTATAAAAGAAGAAGAAGATGAAGAAGAAGAAGAAGCAGAAGAAGAAGAAGAAGAAGAAGAAGAAAATTATGAAGATGGAAGAAGAGTAAAAAGAGCAAATGAAACAGAAGTTGTTGGAGAAAAAATTGTGAAATTTCTTAGCAGAGGCGAAAGAAACCCGAGACAACAAAATGTCTTCCAAGAGAAAAACTAAAAAAAAAAAAAAATACGACTAAGTGTTTCTAAAGACAAAAGAGAAACGTTGTTTGACGTCTGAGATAAGAAAAGGAGGAAACAAGACAAAGAAATTCCACAAGAAAAGAAAGTCGAATCTTATTGATAACAAAAGTTAATTAGCATTATTACACGAGCGCCAAAAAAAAAAAAATAGACCACTTCAGAGGTCAGAGGTCAGTTTCACAAACACTTTCATGCACTAATCCATATATATATATATATATATATATATATATATATATTCTTTTTATAGATACAAATATTTGAGTAAATGTTCTGTTTATAATAAACAGTATTAAACAACATTTACTGGCCTGAATGTCCGAGATATTTTCACAGACAATATTCGTCCTTTTGTATCTATAAAAAGAATGTATAAAACATAAAAATGTCTTAACATAATTGTCGGACTTTGTCCATTTCATAATGTGTGACGTCATATATATATATATATATATATATATATATATATATATATATATATAGTCACCTATATATCACAGCTCGTCATTGTGACTAGACATCCGATTACTTCAAGCCGGCATCTAGACTCGACTGATTTGTCATCACTCAGAGATTCTACCCCTAAGCTATCGTCGCACGGCAGAGAAAAGGGACGTTTTAACGCATTATATACGTGATGTATACAAACGCCAGTAGCCAAGAGCGCTAAATTCATAATTGAAGAGCGATACGTTAATAGCAGCAGCAGCCACTGTTTTAAAATTAAATATATATATATATATATATATATATATATATATATATATATAAAGTTTTTCTTTATACAGAAACAGTGTTATAGATTATGATCTCTACTTTTATTCACGTGAATGAAGGGGAAGTTTATAGCTCTTATTTACTAAGTTTAGCCTAGTTCTGACACGAGACCATTCGACTATGAGTCACCCAATGAAACACAAACCCATTATTCAGTAGTAACAGTCAACTAGACTGGTGTGTATACTTATACAGACTAGGGCGTTGACCATTACTCGACGTGGTGTAATAGTTAACGAGCTTCTCTAGTTGACCATTGCTGATGAATAATATGTTCGACCATACCTTGTGACCTTGTGCCAAACTTGTACGGAAAATATTCAAAGACAACACATGACCTGATATGATTATATTCAACCTTTCCTTGTGTAAAAACTCGACAAAGCTTTAACAATTAGAAAAATTTCGTTAAAAACAGAAAAGGAGTAGTGAACTTCTATGTAATACCAATCCTCCTATAGGCTTGCGGCCGTATCCAGTCGGAAAAGTTAAGCAACGTCGAGCCTGCTCAGCACCTTGAAGAGTGACCGCTTGGGAATACCAGGTTCTGTAAGCTTGAAAGTGCGAGTGTTGTAATAGATAACGGCTCGGAAAAGTTGTTAAATCCTCCTATGCTTGTGAATTTTCTCACTGAAGAAGAAGAAGAGATTTGAGGTAAAAGAGATGTGGTTCTACAGACCGATACCATGGGCGGACGATGTAAGCAACGAAGACGTTTTCAGGAAAATGAGAACGAAAAGCTCATTTTACTTAGAATCAGAAAAAGACAGCTGATATGTCTGGGAGACATGGTGAGGAAAGAAGGCCTGGAGAATTTAACACTCACGGGCCACATTGAAGGCAAGAGGGATTGAATAAAACGGTTAGTGAACTACCTAACGAGCTTGTGTAAATAGATGTCATGACAGACTGAAAGGAATGGTAAGGGGACATATTTTGCTTAACGTTACAAAAGATAGGAAGTTGTGAAGAGCCATGATCATGCAGGTCTTGATGGGACACATGAAAGGAGATTATCCACCTATTTGTAATAGACAATTTTCAATGACTACAAAGCGATAGTAAGTCTTTCTACTACTCTTACATTTTTCTCGGTGGCCTTTCTGATTTAAGCAAGAGTATCGTTCGTTAAATTATGTTTCTTTGACAGAATCCCCGGAGTATTTTTTTTAGGGGTGGGGGCGAATATATTTGCAACGTCCTTCTGTTCCAAAAGCGCTAATAATAACAGACACTATCGCCAACTTCATGTTAGTCCCGCCATTTTTCTTTTTTCATTTCTCCTGCGCGTTTCATATATTTTACCAGTCTTTTTCTTCCAATTTTACTCTGTCGTCTGCTGGAACATCGACATCCATTATCTGCCAAAGTTTTTCTTTCTTTGTCTTTTTTTCTTTTCACTTTTTTTTTTTTTTTTTTGGCATTTGTCTTTATCTTTTCTTGGCTCTGGTGTATGTATTTTGCAAATCCCATTTCAGCGACTTGAACACGTCTTCGATACTGAAGTGCCATCTTTTTTCTGACGTTCTTTGGCTTTCATCTGAGGCCATCATTTTTTGACGCTGTCATTAATTTTCTGGTTCACTATGTCATCGATTTCTAAATGTGTATCAAAAGTATTTTCGTTTTTTACAGCTCTTTACTTTAAAGCTTATTTCATGTACACATCTAAAAACTATCAACAATATTATTAATATTATTATTATTAAAATTATTATTATTATTATTATTATTATTATTGGTGGTGGTGGTGTTGCTGGTGCTGGTGCTGGTGGTGGTGGTGGTGGTGGTGGTGGTGGTAGTGTTATGTCTTGCCTTTACTTTGTGTAGTATGACTTGCCTCAAATCTTATGCAGAGAATTCAAGAGACAAGGAGTTTTTGCAGATCAGAAGATGTAATCAGATGAGGTGCCATGCAACTTGAGATATATATATATATATATATATATATATATATATATATATATATATATATATGCAGCTCTGGTCACTGCATAGAGAGAAATCGATGCAAGATGTGAAAACTTACCAATGTCAATGATTTTTACAATTCCCATATTTTAGAACTGTCTAGAATTTACTCCATATATTTATTTGCTCTTTTTGATATAATTTCCGGAGTCCAAATGACAACAGAGTATGTTGTCACATTCTACAGATTTCTATCTCGAGGAACTTGTATTATTATTATTATTATTATTATTATTATTAAAAGTATTTTTGTTTACAAGTATTTATTGCAAAACTTATTTCAGGTACACTTATAACGACAATCTATGTCTCACGTATATTATTATTATTATTATTGTAATTGTTCTTCTTAGTTTTCCTCATTGGTACCTAAACTTTATAAATTTAAAGATCCTACTGTATTGGCAGCAATGTCTCATGATCTTAAAGTAGAAATCGTTAGATTTAACCGTAAGTTCTATGATAACAGTTTCTTCTTTCGCACTTCTCACTTGTGGACCTGTCTTTCGGCTTCTTGTTTTCCGGTCAAGTTTGATCTTAAAAAATTTAAATGCAATGACAATCCTTAATTTGTATAGTAATTCCTGATCGTTTATTGATCTCTCTCTCCTTAATAGTGTTCTTTTTTCTAATATTCTCTTACACCCAGTAACAGCTTATTGACCATATAGCCTTGCTTGGGGTGAAATGATTTTTTAAAAATTGCAGTTTTTCTTATTTGTTGTTTCATTCAATCCTTTACCAATTCTTTTTTCAACTGAGATTCTTGAGTTAAAGGAATTTTCTTAGAAAAATGTTGAGCTATTACATAGAAATATTTTTTCTCTAGGTAGATGAGTGGTACATATGAGCACAATCATTTGTATCGCAGATACAGTTTTCTGAGATTTTCTTAACTTATGGATCGCGGCAGAATTAGAACCAAAATAGGACACGAACTGTGCGGCTACGTTAGAAACACTGGAACAAGGAATATAATATTTATGCTCGAAATGATATCCGAAGAAACCATGCAAATGCAGAAGGATTTATACCTGTTTTATAGATTATGCAAAAGTGTTTGATAAAGTACGTTGCTAAGAACTGTTTGAACTGTTAGGTGAACTTGATTTATCTGGAAATGATATTAGAATAAAAAAAACTTATATCGTGATCAACTCGTCTACATGGGGATAGGAAATGAATTAAATATATACACAAAAATAGAAAGGGGTGTCAGACAAAGATGTGTCTTCTCACCAGATTTATTTAACCATGACGGTGACGCAATCCAGAGAGAATTAGAAGTTCTATCAGAACTCATTATTAGTGACTACAATCTTAACAATATAAGATATGCAGATGACACAGTGTTGATAATAGACAAAGAAAGGAAACTACAAGAACTCATACAAAAGGTAGTAAAGGAACGCAGAAGAAAAAAACTAAACATAAGAAGACAAAATGCATGGTTGTCAGCAAAAGGGCCCGCTCGACATGCTAATTACAAATTGGAGATACCAAAATTAAACAGGTACAATTTAAATATCTAGGAAGTGTTTTAAGAGAGGGCAGAAAATTCGACCCTGAAATTCAAAGGTGCATTGGGACAGAGAAAGAGGAAAAGCTAAGCAACTTATTAAGAAACAGAAAAATTTCATTCGAAACAAAGAAAAGAGCACTGAATTGTTATGTAATGCCAGCCTTCCTATATGTCAGGTGAATTATAGAAACGTGCTTGTTCAGAAGCATACGGAGAACACTGTGGATTGAACATGAGAGCAACGACGAAGTTTTAGGAAAAACAAAATGAACCCTTATATGTAACATCAGAAAAGACAGTTGACATTTCTAGGAAATGAAGAAAGAAGGCTTAGAGAAATCGGCACACACTGGACATATTGAAACTAATATGCACAGAGCAAATCAGCGCCTAACCTGCCTAAAGAATTTGTGTAAAAGGTTGGCATAAAAGGGATTAGGAGAGACAGCAAACTGACAAAAGTGGAGAGCCATTATCGCCCACGTCTTAAAGATACACACCAAATAGAAGATGTGTGAATATTCTTTTTGATATTTCCTTTTCTTTTATCATTACTGAATTAAGGGTTGTCTTTAAATTCCGCATTCTTACAATTTCGACCTAATTTTCAATATTTCCTCAGAGATAATGGTAATTAATGCATGATAAACGGTCCAAAATCGGCAACCTTAGATATCATGAAATATTCTTCTGGTTTTGTTTATCACATTTTGGATTATTCTTGCCAGTTCTCAGATGGCTTCTTTTCTGTAACAGTTCCATTCGGCAATCAATGCCTGTTTTCTTTGTTCCTGTCTCAATTGTGTCAGTAACCGTACCAAAGACACCAATGTCAACTGGGATGATTGTGATCTTCTTCATTCTCCAAAGTCTTACGAATTTAATCTACAGTAGGTCAGAATTAGTTATTTACTTTTCTTCTATCCTTTATCAAAAGTGATTAGACGGCTTAACAGCTTTTGACTTGGTGAACTAAAATTTGTATTTACTCAATTCCCCCACGACATCAGGTTGTGACGCAAGGTCGGTTTAATGTGGGGAGCCAGAGCGCGTACACCCGGGCTAGGAACAAAAATTACCCGAGCCCACGCAAACGTCGGTTGTGCTGGCCTAGGTTCGTGCACCGATTCTCTGTCTCTGTCTGTCTGTCTCTCTCTCTCTCTCTCTCTAGTGCAATGAGAGGGCGAGGTCTCGGGCAGCTATTCCCCAGGGTCAGGTATGTATCAGTATAATTTTTCTCATTTGCGACTTTTGATGTAGCCGTCCCTGAGCGCACTCTGCCCAAAGACAGAGACGCAGCTGAAAGATGATAAACAAACGTGTTACAAACTGCTTTAGGGTAACTAAAATGGGCTACAGTAAAGTACCACAGGTTTGCTTGTTGCATGTTCATAACAAGTTAGGACATTTCCCTTAGAGGCTGACGCACAGATAGACTACGTATTATATATATATATATATATATATATATATATATATATATATATATATATATATAAGCAAAATAAAATGATATACATAAATATATATATATATAAATATATATATATATATATATATATATATATATATATATATATAAGCATCTTCTCCTTCATAGACAGATATATTACATATAATATATGTATATGCAAAATATAAGGATATATATTAATATTTATATATATATATATATTTGTATATATATTTGTGAAGCATCCTCCTGGGAGTCTGTCCACAGGGCAGTGGTTTGTGTGAAGAAGCTGTTTGTGTGGAACTTACTTCTTGCCGATGAAAGTGTTCCAATTTTCAAACTAATCCAGTTTATATATATATATAAGCAAACGTTTCCAGTTTATATATATATACAAGCAAAATAAAATGATATACATAAATATATATATATATATATACATATATATATATATATATATATAAGCACCTTCTCCTTCATAGACAGATATATATATATATAAATATTGATATTATTATATTTTGCATATACATATAATATATGTATATGCAAAATATAAGGATATATATCAATATTTATATATATATATATTTGTATATATATTTGTGAAGCATTCTTCTGGGAGCCTGTCCACAGGGCAGTGGTTTGTGTGAAGAAGCTGTTTGAGTGGAACTTACTTCTTGCCGATGAAAGTGTTCCAATTTTCAAACTAATCCAGTCTGTTCATATCTATCTATCTCTCTCTCTCTCTCTCTCTCTATATATATATATATATATATATATATATATATAGACAATTCATTATATACTTCGTAATTTGTCTGTTATGCGTCTTGACATTTTATAATCGTCTTACATCTCGGACAAATTAGGGGTTCTTTCGTAATGGTGGTATCGAAGTTGCATATTCATCTTTCAAAATTAAGTTTTTATTTCCAATCTGATCTTTTAGATTTTTTACTAACATCCATCCAATACAAGGCTGAAGAGCCACTCAAGGTAGACTGTGTGGTGTTTTATGAGTTTAAGTAAAGTCAAGAAATTAAGTTTACAAGGTTATGTAGGAATCGGTTATGCCTAGACTTGGAGAGGTCAAAGTTATAATGATAGGGAAAAACGCGTCACCTGGAGTCTGTTTCACAAAGTAGCAATCCCTGGGAAGAAACTATTCGCGTGGAACGTCATCCGTACTAATGAAATGCGAAATAAATAAGGAGGATCCATCCTTGTGTACGTCACATAGAAGGTCACGGCTGATTGATCAACCCCGAACCTGTATATGAATGATATGATGCCCGTTTATAAATTACTGAGAAGTAAAAACAAGAACAAAATCTACTTCCATACCTGATGATGTCTGTAAGAACAGACGAAAGCTTGTAAAAAATTAAAAAGACCTTATGCAACTGGAATTTATAAACAGGGATCATATCATTCATATACAGGTTCGGGGTTGGTGTATCTTATTGAAATTGTTTGCGACGATGTATTCTCGCCATTTAAATCATTAACCTCTATATTTGTTTTTTGTATGAATGATTCATGAATTTATAAATTATATTTGCACCTTTTAATTGAAATATATATATATATATATGTGTGTGTGTGTGCATAATCATATTATTTATATATAAATATGTATATAAGTACCTTCTGCTTCAGAGAAAGATTACATATAATATATATAAGCAAAATATAAGGATATATATAAATATATATATATATATATAAATCACATTATTTATATAAAAAAGAGAAAGTGCTGATATATATATATATATATATATATATATATATATATATATATATATATATAATTCCTCCTTCACGAACAGATAGATTACATATAATATATATAAGCAAAATATAAGGTTATATATAAATATATATATATATATATATATATATATATATATATATATATATATATATATAATCATACATATATATATAACATTAGTTCCATTTCATCCTCAAGCGAGTACTCCAAAATTCGCTTGAAGATGAAATGAAACTAATGTCTTTAATTTAATTGCAAAATTAAATTCGTGGCTTTTAGCTTCCATTTTTTGAAATATGGTTAGAACTGTAGCGGAAAAAAAACATATTTTAAATCAATTAATTTATAATATTAATGCTCTGTAAATTTACATTGAGCACTATTTTGTAAAAATAAAAATATCTATAAGAACACCGGATTATATATCTTACTGTTCTTTCTTTTTATTTAAATATATATATATATATATATATATATATATATATATATATATATATATATATATATATGTATTTAAATATATATGTATTTATATATATATATATATATATATATATATATATATATATATATATATATATATGCAAGACCCTTCTCTAGACAGATAGATTACATGAAACCCATCCAATAAATTCACTTCCAGTGTAGTACTAAGCTTAAAGTAAGGGGTATATATTGGCCCCTATTCTGTCATTTTCCACCAACCCGATGTCTCATCTGCCCTTTTCATTATATTTTTTAGTGGAAACGAAAGAAAGAAATATTCGGAAGAAAGATGCTCGGTCGCCCTAAATTTCATTCAAGCAAGCACTTACTTCATCGCCATGTGTCGAGAAAAAGATACCAAGATGCTGGCAGTACGTTATATGATAGTCAATAAGACCGGATGCGAGTAAACTTGAAGAAATAAAATGACTCCATTAAAATGCCACGATATCATATAGATGTTTTCTCTCTATATAATCTGTTAGACAGACTCACATTTTTGAGACATGATAAGAGACAGAAATGGAAGGTTGCTAAAAATATATATATAAATAAATAATGAATTTTTATACACCAGTTCTTTATTGTTGGTTGTTTGTTTGATTAAATGATAAACCGAGACACCACAGTCACCTGAGAACTAGAATGTAATATGGCCGAAATGTTATGAAAAAATAAAGATGAAGTAATTAGTCCGAACCAAGCTAAATACAATAATTAAAACACTTCTTCTAACAAAGTTCGGTCAAGAACACTAACTTATCATCATTTTTAAAAAAAAAAAACATAGGACGTCTCATCAGCTTATCTTTGCACTTTGAGCGAACTCAATATCCAGACGCCATTGATGTTTAGTACTTGGTTTATAGGATTTAATCTATGAGATTTCACAGAAATATTTTTTCTGATTGTAACGTTATCACTTATTTTTTTAATCCTTCATAATAGCTTGTTGGGAAAAATAAGTCCACTTCTAGAATCTACTTAAGATAAAATAATCAAAGGGTTTAAAAGCTGTCATATCGGCTTTTTACAAAATAAAATATTTTCATAACATTACAAAGGGTTGCAATGATTGTGGTAGATATTTAAACAGATGGGAAATGGGGTCTTTTTTTTTTAAATATGCCAGACCAAACACTGTTTCATTTATCGCAGTCGACGACCACATTTTAAATACGTCGAGTAAAGATCTTTTTCACATAAACGCGAACGTTCCATTCTCTCGTTTCATAGGTTGACAGAAGAGAAGACGCCATTGAAAATATTTCAATTAGGAATTGAAAAATTTATAACTTCTTTTCCTAGTAGAAATACATTAGAACTTATAATATAAATCCATTTTTTTTTTAAATTAAATTCCAACGTTTAAAATGATACTGAATTACTTTTAGGTGTGAATGCAAAAGTTCCCAGCGCTTTTGTTTTCGTAAAATTAGTTAATAACAACTATTATATATATATATATATATATATATATATATATATATATATCAGTCATCCAAATGTATTTATTGACTTTCTATGACCTTGTCCAAACGTTCTGGAAGCTTTCGGATTTTATTCGGAGAAAAATGACAGTTAAGGCAATAAATCTGACGATTAAATTTTAAACATCGACGCCATCTTGAAATTTTTGACAGCTTAAGAAGAATGCTGTATTGACAGAAACTCACAACCAATAGTTTATGCATCTTCATGATCAGGCATACGAGCGGATCTCCGTTTTCCTCGAACCGAAGTTTGTGATGACACGTATCCATGCGACGATAAAAATCAACAAAGGTTGCATGACTCGGCGTCTTTCATTCTGGTAACGCAATATGATACAGCCGTGCATCCTCGCGTCCAATACCATTCGCGCGGCCGTATGTAAAAATCATATCTGTTGGCTCATGATATGAATATTCTGCCATTGTTAAACAGAACACTTCTAAACTATCTCACTACTATACATGTTAATCGTTGAAGACAGACTCGCAACAAATGTACACGAATGACAAATCTAGTCTATATGGCAACACATCGGCATCTGCCGTAAACTTTGTTTAAACTTAATAACTCAAAAACGAAGGATTTGCGGACATATGTTTGTGTGCCCTATTTTTTTGTATTGGATTTAAAAGTTTATTTTATTTTTTGTGTTTGTCTTTTGCCTTTTGCGAAAAACAAAAAATCTATGCTTGGGTTTTCGAAAGAAATTTTAAAGGATGGCCAACTCAGGTTGGCTGATCGTTAAAAAAAGATTTATTTAGTGGCGCTGCAAATGCTGTTCAACGGGGCTAAAATAATGATGTGGTTCCCCCTAACCACCACAACAGACCACACAACAGGAAAAAATGCATCTTCCATCTTTCAAGGGAGGCGCTTACAAAGGAAAAACAAATGTATCAGCCCCCGTCGTGGAGTAGAAGAAAGACAACGAATAAAAAGAGAAGTGGCAGTAGCAATATGTTGGCGTAAACAGGCAAATAAGCCGGTGTAGTAGCCAGTGAAGTTCCCTCTGTATGGAGCTACCCCGCCGGATTGTAGAATCAACATGTGTTCCAAGCAGTACACTCATCTGTTCATCGTATCTTCTTCTGGTAGACCGAGAGCTGATTACAAAGAAAACAGTATCGGTGTTTGTGCTCGACAAGCAGATGCACAAAATTAGTCGGTGTCGGAAAAACACAGTGCTGAAGTCGCTGACTTCGTTGGAGAGTGAAACTCCAACAGATCGTGAAGAGATCTTTTTTTTTTTCATGTCAGATATATTGTTGTCTACGCCGGAGGACGTGTGTGGGCGTGGATCCCGGGGTTTGATCACGAGGGGCCATATCATCCGTAGAGAATACCAGGGATGGCGCAGGACCAAGGTGACGGTCTACGAGATTCTCGACTACATTCTCGGAGAGCACTTGGGAGTGTATCTCATGCAGTACGGGCTAATAGTGATTGTGTTGTGGTACGATCCACCTAATTTACATAGTGGAGTACCGACCATATAAATATGGTTGGTACCGGGAAGACGGGGGAGGAAGAAGAGATCCAATCCAGAGACTCTGCCCGACTGCGACTAAGTCAACCCATTCTACCGGAACGGTCTTCCCAAGAATATACCAAACTATCTGTAAATATTGTGTACACGTTCTTGTGCCAATACATTTTGTTTAAGTACATTTTGTGTTGTATTATTATTATTCCATGCTTTATTCAAGTTTCAACAGATTGTGACCCCTGAATACGAGATGGTGGGTCGAAATAATGTTAGGCCTAGTAGCCTTCACTGTCCTCTCCAACAGCTTGGAGGTAGGCTGCAAGCATCTCCCTGCCGAGTAGGAGGTGGAGAAGAATAGCAGGTCGTGACCAGAACGAGGGGGAACGCCCCAGCCCAGAAATCCTAGTCCTTTGAAGCCCCCAAGAGCAAAAGTTCAGACAATCCCGTTTCCAAAGGAGGGGGACTCCAGCTAGCTATACCGACATGTTTCAAGAGCTGAGCCAAAAATTCGCCCCAGGTTACGAAAAGTTTTAGAAAATTAAAGAATTCGAGAGGCAGCTGAAAGATGTAAAAAGTATGACCAACTGGGCATGTGAGCGGGGTCAGTGCACTTCTGTGTCTGCGCCGTCTTCCTCCAAAAAGAAAAATTCTCCCCAATGACCAGGCTGTTGACCGTAGTAACCCTTAGATGGCGGCCTACATCTCCTGGCAAGAGAATGAGCCTACCCGAGTCGTTCGTTTCCGCCTCTGCTCCGTCTTCACCACCAAGAAAATCTCCCCTTCAGTGACTAGCTTGCTCACCCCGACCCCTGTGAAAGCGCCTCCCCACTCGAGAGGGTGCCCACCCCTTATGCATCGCAGTCTTCCCATCCTGTCCAATTGCCCCCAGCCCCACCACAAGACAAAAAAAAAGAAGCATAGAAACCCGTCCATGGAGACCAAAGAAAATAGGAGAAAATCCAAACTATCCTACAACTGCGGAGATGTCTGCCGTGTGTCGCCGGCCCAATTGTAGAGAGCCAAGCAGTATGATAACTGGATAAAGCCCCCAAAGTACTTGCTGTCGATCCAAAAGTTTCGCGACGAGGAAGTGGACGACCCGCGCAAATTTCCGAACGCCAAGCGGATCCTCACCATCGTCAGGACTGGTTCGGGTACTCGGCAGACTTGGATGATGGTGGAGTAGACCAACATGGGCTTCAACATGACGCCTCCGCTGGCGATGGTCGAGAGCGACCAAACCAAGATAATGAAGCATTTCTGCTCGGTGATGGTCCCAATTTTTGTTCACCCCTTCCTATTTAGGACGCTAAAGTTAACTTTTCCGTTGGATGCCGGGGCCTCGAGATGAACGGTCACATCAAGACTGAGATGTACAGGAGAGTCGTTTCTGTCTCTGGCGTCTGTGATTTTGTAATGTCAAGGATGTTTAACCACTTCTCAGATTATTATGATGGCCGTGCTAGGCGGAGTGGGAGTTCTCTTAGCTGATAAAACGTTCCTTTGAACGCTGCGTGTGTGCTTGTCTTCGCGGATCCGGCGGGCAGGCCTTGCGTCGGGGATATCACTATACAAATTTCGTTTCATTGGGGTTTATGCGCCCAACGACTCCAGGGAGCGGACTGCCTTTTTTCAGTGGATTGATGGGTTCTGTAGTTGGGGAAAGTAGTGGGCTCACCTTAACTCTACCTTTAAGTCATTTGCTGCTGATTATAATAAGCGGATCAACCGAGTTAGACAAGCGGAGCAAACGGCACAATAATCCAGAATAGAGAGATCTATACAATCGGGAAATAGCGAGGAAATAACCTCGCCTAAGACAGAGTTGGTCTCCTTGCTTATTAAGAAGGACCAAGCTCTGGTATCAGGGCTAGCTTAAAAAGAATGTCTTCTGAGGCAACAAATTTGGCCGCTGAATTGAAAGCTGAAGAAGTTCGGCGTATCTCAGACCGATACATCGCTAACGTTACATTGCCGGATGGTTGTACCGTGACCACAAACGACGTCATATGTGAGGCCATCCGCTTTTATTTTCAGGGTCTTTTCAATAGGGAGACCGGTCTGAACTCAGTTTGACACATATTTGGCTAGCTTTCCTCGCCTCGAAGTGACTGAAGCAGCTGGGTGCGTGAATCCGATAACAAAGGAGGAAATCTGAGATGGTTGAAGCATGTCAGCAGAGACAGGTCTCCGGTTATCAATGGTCTCCCATAGGAGGTGTACTAGAGGCAGTCGCACGTGTTTGTCACCCCACTGCTGGCGCTGGTCTCTAGCCAATCGATGAGAAACGGGAATATTCTCGAGCGCTTCACTAGAGGCGTGATCAAGTTGATTCGCAAGGATAAACACAAGAGGTAGATGGGATTAATAATTTTCGGCCCTTGACTATGTTAAATACAGAGTTAAAGATTTTGGCCAAGATACTAGCCAGCTGTTTGCAGATAATCTTGTCTCGTCTGAATGGAACTCGAGCAGACTTACGCTGTGAAGTGTAGGGCTATTCAGGACAACCTTCATATGGTGTGCTTGATGTTAGAACAAGTCTACCGTGTGGTCGCGTTAATCAGTTTGGACCAGTCCAAGGTATTTGATAGGATTGACCATCGGTTCCCAGGGGCTCTCCTTGGGTCGGCTGGTTTCGGGTCGTATTTTGATCATGGAACCATATCTTGTACAGGTCCCCCAATGTGATGGTGGAGGTGAATGGCGTAAGGTCAAAACCTTTCATTTTGTCCAGATTTATTCGTTAGAGTTATCCGCTTTCTCCGATGATTTAGATTCTTGCGTTCGAGCCCTTCCTTCGCAAATTAAATGCGAATCCGGTTCTACACAGAATTACCCTCCCTGTTGCGTCCACTCGGACCAAGTACTCCACCTATGCCGATGACGTGACCACGTCCGCGAAGAGCATAGCCGAGATCAACGAAGTCGGCAAGAAAATCAGTAGATATGAGACGGTAATACCAGCCAAAATCAACACAAAATTGCGGTTGGTGTGTGGAAGGGAGTCTCTCTTACCGGACTCTTCACTGAGACGGATGGTACTCTCAAGATACTTGGTATCTGCTTTGGCCCCAACCTCCTGTTGGAAAAGAATTGGTTGGAAGTCAGAGAAAAGGCCGATGTTGCAGTTCGTTTGTGGTCAACGAGAAAGCTTTACTTAAAGGGGAGTACGGAAGGTTTTGTCTTTCAGATCTACCAAAACCTTCTTTATCGGCCCCTCGGTACTTCCACTCCCGTGCGCCAAGCTAATTTTGTTGATTCGAGTACTCTTTCGCCTCTTGTAGTGTGACAAGGCTCCTAAGGTGTGTCGTCATGTCTATTTCTTCTATCCGTCTGAAGGCGGTCTGGGAATGCCCGACGTTGCGGCTCAAGTTTCTAGATTAGAATATGTACGCAAGATGAAGGTAACGGCCTCTTTTGGAAGGTAAACGCTAAGAAAGCATTTCTGTCTTTAAGAAATGTTCATGATGGCGAGGGGGAGGCCCGTCGTACTCCTCGAACCGAGTGCTCCTTCTATATCGAGTATCAACTGGTTCTAAAGGATTTCATACGGGTTAAGGGAGGCCTATCCGACACAAGTCTGTTGTCTTCTAAGGCATTATCATGTGTTAGGAATGAACTCTGTTTGACGCGTGAGGAGTTTCGCTCTCTGTCGCCTCGGACGTTCAGGTGGCGCTGTCTGAACAAGGACGAGGCATCACTTATCTGGATGACGTTGCGAGAGACCCTCTGAAGCGGCAAAAAGCTCTGTGCAGCGAGGCTTGCTGTTACGCCAAAATGCGTGCTTTGAGGTGGGGCGGATAAGTCTCTGAGGCACACCTTTCACTGTAGCGTTTTGCGACCGTTATGTGGTCCACATCCTGAGCGGAAGGTTTTTTTGTCCTCAGGGCCAGTTCCGTCTACAGCAATGTTGTACCGCAGCTGAAGAGGAATGAACACTACGTCTTCTTGTGTTTAATCGACATCATAAGAGCCGTTTGTTTGATGACACGACAGGAGGAGTTTTATGGTGGGGTGGGGAGTTTTCCTCTTCTCAACAGCTTAAAGTCAAGATTAGAGCAGAAAGGAGGCGACTCTCTTCTGCAAATTTCGGCAAAAGATGGTTGAATGTTTCGCGTTTGGTCCGCTTGACAGGGGCTTATTTGGAGTGGCACTTGGAACTAAGCTAAGAATGAGGATATTGGTCACCTGATTTAAACTTTTGTCAGTCCAGTCCAGTGTTAGGTTAGTTTTGTATCCTTAAAGAGGTTACAAACAAAGGTGGTACTCGAGTGAAGAAACAGCAACACGCGCGTAGATGAAAGAAGGGCGGTTTATTGCAAAAGAGAATACACTACTGAAAAACAGGAAATCGCATGGCAGGCTAGTAATTCCCGAAGCAAGCCCCCAGATATATCCTGTGCTCACTATATATAGCTATTAATATAGTCAGTTCACATAGACGATAGGGAGTGTGGGACATTCCATTACAACAGTTAGCTTAAATGTTTTTTTTTTCCTTTTTGGTAAAAGTCGCCGAATTTAACGTAGCTAGGGTATGAATTGACCCCCCACTCGCACTTTAATTTTGCCCCCAATTATATCTTTGGTTTATTCATTTTCCCCACCCTCTTTTAGGTGACAATGATTGCAATTCTCTGGTAAACTGTAGGTCATTTTCGTTATTGAGTTATTAATCCTGCAGTATTTTTCGCCCAGTTAATTGTCATCTCTGCTACCATTAGACTGTGGGTTGCTGTAATTAACACTGTTTTTTTTTCTTATGTTTTGTTTTAGTTGTTTAGATTATATCTACATTTTTACCCCATGAACATTTGGGTTTTACATTGTTTAGAATTTATCAACCTAGCCCTCCACTAATATTGGGAATTAGGGGATTAGTTTAGGATTTCTTAGAGTAAATGTGGTATTTTGGTGACTGCGTATGGCAATATTGCGTGGATGAGATGTTTTGGTGAAAGGGACAATGTACAAAACGATTGGGTCAGTAACTGAGGCTAGCAAGGTTAACGATAAGATAAGTAAAGACCAGCCAATCCCCATTCCCGATTTTGTCAATTCAAATAGTAAACAAGTAGAGAGAGAGATTTAGTTTATGTGCTTACCACCTATTTCAGCAAGACTACATCGACTTCAAGCGGTATACTACTTCTTGATTGTGTTATCTTCATTCAATGCAATGAAAGCAACAATGGAAACGAGGATTCGAATTCATACGAAAAAAAATTATTCCTAGATAAGGACGACTTGTACGAACTAAATATAGTATGGAAGAATTGAAGATAATTATTCAGCAACAGCATGAATTCCATAAGGCATTATTACAACAAATGCAAAAGGAACGAATTGAGTAGAAAGAACAGATGAAAGCAATTTTGAGAATGCAAAGAACAGACACTGGTTCAATATAATTTTCCCCGGACTCAGTCGCTAATTCAAATAATGAATTCAATTACCTTCCAGAAAAAAATTACATTCCTATCGTACTTCAGATGGTAAAAAAGCATTTTCAGAAAAAAAATGTCAAGGATGATTGGATGAAAAGAAAGAAAAAATTGTCCATTTAAGGCACGATACAGCAAAAAATCGATCAAATTGGCACTACAGAAGTACAAATCGTTCGGGAAAAGAGAGTAGTACCGAAAGAAAAAATCCAGAATATAAATACTGAAAAACTTAAGCAATGTTATGGCTGTGGTATGCTTCATCTCAGAAACGACTATCCATTTAAAATCAAAAAATGTTTTAATTGTGGAAAAACAGGTCATTTCTCATTTAACCTGGGGGCGTTGAAGCGAAGTTTGATGTTTTTCAAGTCGAAAAGCAAAAGAAATACAGAAATTAACTTGCTGAAAGTAGTGCTGCCAGCTAAAAAAACTGGAAATTTAAAATAATAGAAAATTCGTGACAGTACAAATGAATAACGCTACGGTGAGATTTCAATTGGACACCGGAAGCGATATTACCATTATTGATGAACTAACTTGGAACAGAACTGGCAAGCCTAACTTCAGAAAAACCGACAAAGTAGCATGAGGAATCTCGGAGAAGAAAATTTTTCTTGGGAAAATCACGTGTAACATCGCTCTTGTGGATAAAACTAAAAAGCAGGTGTTTACGTATTTAAAAACTCCAACTCGAATTTACTAGGTGTCGATTGTTTAAAATTATTTGAACTATGGAATTGGCCGATTAATTGATTCTGTGAAAAAAATTAATTGTTCGTTAGAGAAAAAGATTACAGCTAAAGAAACACTGTGTAAACTAAAAAATAAATTCACAAATATTTTCTCAGAGGAGTTGGAAAATGTTCAAAGTCAAAGGCATTTTTTTTTTAAATTAAAAGAAAATGTGATACCAGTGCTTAAACATAGAAGAAATAGACTTTTTGATGTGTTGGTGCCTATTTACATCGAATTGGATAGATTAGAAAAACGCGGAGTTATTTAAAAAATAGATTATTCAGAATGGGCCATGCCAGTGATTTATATTAGAAAGAAAAATAAGATTCGTTTATATGCAGATTTTTCAACTGGATTGAATCATTGCCTTCTACCACAAGCATATTACCAATTTGCAGAGGATATATTTTTCCAGATTAAATGGTGGTAAATCTTTTTCAAAAATTGACCTTTCTGAAGCATATCTTCAAATCGAAGTGGATGCCAGAAGTTTTTGACTATTAATACGCATAAAGGACTCTGCAAGTTTAAAAGATTAGCCTTTGGTGTAAATGTTGCTTTAGGTATTTTCCAGCAAATAATGAATCCAATGTTGACTGGACGAGACAGTGTTGTCACTTACAGAGATGATATACTTATTAAGAGTGCTACAAAAATACAGCACGTAAGACTGATTCAAGAAATATTTCAAAGACTACATGATTACGGTTTCAAAACCAGTGAACAGTAATGTCAAGATTATAT
This sequence comes from Acanthosepion pharaonis, assembly GCA_903632075.3. Lineage (NCBI taxonomy): Eukaryota > Metazoa > Mollusca > Cephalopoda > Sepiida > Sepiidae > Acanthosepion > Acanthosepion pharaonis. The sequence continues at coordinate 333,149 of CAHIKZ030001635.1, read as the reverse complement.
ATTTAGGTGAGATAATCGACGAAAAAGGAAGAAGACCAGATCCCGCTTGAGTAACAACCATTAAAGACATGCCTCCCTCGAAAGATTTGGTAATCCCTACAATTATTTCTCGGATTAGCGAATTATTATAATATATGCCAGAGATATACAAATTGAGAGCAGCTTTGAATAATTTACTTAAGAAAGGTACGAAATGGAATCGGTCGGCGGAATGTCAAAAAGCTTTTGAAGGAATTAAAAAACTACTAACTTCAATGTTATCGCTGACACATTACGACCCGTTGGGACAGATAATAGTAGCGACGGACGCGAGCGAATACGGCATAGAATCGGTAATAGGCCATAAATTTGAAGACGGTACAATGAATGCAGTCGTTCACGCTTCAAGATGTAAAGAAATTTCACAGGATGATATAGAAAGAAAATTCATACTGTAAACTGATCATCGTCCATTATTATGTATATTTGGTTCTAAGAAAGGGATTCCTGTTCATACCGCAAACAGACTACGATTTTGTTGAACTACGATTTCTATATGGAATTTCTATCGTCAAAGAAATTGGGACACGCAGATATCTTATCCAGATTGATACCGAAATCTAAAGAAGATTTTGAAGATACTGTGTTTGCTTCGCTGGAATCCGAAAGCGACATTAAAAGCCTAGTTTGTAAGACTATTAAAAAATTGCCGGTCACGATAGACGATATCAAAATTAATTCTAAAAAGGATGGCCCAGTGGATAAAAGCGTTGGTTGAATCCTCAAGAACGCATGGCGCAGTGGACAAAAGCGTTGGTTAAATCCGTTGACTTGACCCAAAGAATTGTGAGTTCAATACTTGGCTACAGCTGAGGTCAACAAAAACTTGGAGAGTTGAGTTAAAGGGAGATAACTGATACTGTAGACATCCAGAAGAGGCATGGCACGTGTAACTAGAACAATCTACCCGGTGGAAGAAATAAAGGGTTCACTTCGAAATTCCAGTCACTTGAAGAAAACCGGAGAGTACAACGGCCGAAACATCGTGATTATGGCAACAAAGATGAAGACAACAGTCCAAACAGTGTAAATAATTACAATAGCCCATCTCAGAAATATAGACAGATACTTCTAACAATAATACAGTATTTTCTACTTGTGATGGCGTACTTTTGTACACGGAAAGAATAGTAATTTCGTCATCATTATAAAAAAGGATTTTAAAACAATTCCACGTAAAACATCCAGGAATAGTGGGGATGGAGTTCCTGGTGAGAAGCTATGTGTATTGCCCAAAGTTGGACAAAGATATACAAAATACACTTAGAAAATGTAATGGTTGTAATTCAGTATCAAAATCAATGCCTATAAATTATGAGGTATGGCCGAGCACTGATAAGCCATGCGCAAGACCTTGGCTGGACCACTAAATGGGTTATACTATTTAATTGTGGTCGACAGTTTCACAAAATGACCCGAGATATTCAAGACCGACTACCGCAATAACGATTAAATTCTTGCGCAAACTTTTTGAAAGATTTGGAGTACCTGACATTGTGATATCCGATAATGAAACTCAATTTACTTCTAGTGGGTTTAAAAATTTCTACAAAAGCTACGTGATTGAACATTTGATAACGCCGATTTATCATCCGAGCTTGAATAGTCAAGCGGAACGGTTTGTTGACATATTCAAAAAGGCGTTAAAAAAAAGCTGGAGAAACGGCACTACAAGAATTTTTGAGTGTTTATCGAATGACATCAAATGCAAGCGTCACTTCGAAAATGTCACCTACAGAGTTGATATTTATTACAAAAGTTAGATCCATTTTTGACAAATTACTGGCAGGGACTAAGAAGGAAGTTCGACAATTCCAACCTACCAGATAGTTTAATATCGGCAATAAAGTTTTCTTTAAAAATTTTAAGGTCGGAAAAGAAAATTGGCAGAAAGGAAAAATTATTCAACGCTTTCGTAGTATGATGTGCATTGTCGAGTGTGGAAAATTTCGCCACGAGAGGCATATTAATCAAGTGAGGTCTAGATATGCACAGAATAAGCAACCATTACTATTTAAATTATCGATGGACATACTTTACGATACTTTTAAAGTGCCTATTACTGAAATTATAATACAACGACAGGATGAGCAAAAACGTAATCCGACTGAAACGTTGGCAGTGAACCCATATCGAAGAAAGTATCGACTAAGGAAAGTACATATCTAAAAACGTGGGGATGTTGTGGAGATAAACACACCTCTCCAGAAGAATACTTGGACTCGTCCAAATACATATAGACTGTCGCCGAGAGTCGCCAGCAGAAAGAGTAAAAAAAGTAAAGAGTTCTTGCTTATCTGTTTACTATCTTTTTTAGCAAGACTACATCAAATCCAACTTATATACTACTTCTTGATTGTGTTATTTTCATTCACTGCAATGAAAACATAATACATAGGATATTCCAGCAGCCACCCTCTTGACCCAGGATAGTACTACCTCCTCAGGGCACTTGATGTAGGTTCCGTGTTGAATCTGAGACTCTGTTGAAAGATGAATGGAGGCATAACGTCGCCGTCACTAGTGATCACTCCAAACACCTTTGTAATCACAATTAGACTCATCCAACTCATTCTGAATCCTCTGCCCTATTCTCAGATTGACACCCAAACACTCTGAAATGTTTGTATCGGAGTTTCCGGTGCGAATGCCAAGCAGCACAGCATCAGTGATTCTCACACTGAAAAAACTGCCGGGACGCCACATCCTAGTTTGAGAAGGGCTGGCCTTGATTTCATATATGTGAGTTAAAGAAAAGATTTTTTTTTTTATTTGTTTTTTTATATGCCTCTATGCGAACGGACATATCCACAGTCTTTCACTCTAGTTGTTTGACCCACCCTCCTCCCCGCATATATACGGCCATAGGGTTGGGAAGGTAATGGGGTGTAAGCTGATAGATAATTCCACTTCTTAACAGGCCTCAACTTACCAAAAGTCTTTTTTTCAAACGCAAAGATCCTTTCCGTATAGGTTCGTTTATTTTTTTTTCTTTACTTTCTTGCTTATTTGTTTCATAATTTAATATCATTTTTATGTAGTAAATAAAAAAAAATAGTATGTCCGATTTTGACAATGTCATCATGCCTCTCCGCAAGACCGCTTATACTCATTCATGTTTCGAATGTTGGCGTCACCAAATCTTTCTTGATCTGATTTTCATCCAAGAACTCATCGCCACAATATTTCCTTTACCGTCACACAACATATTTCTGATAATTAACCCCTTCAAAGAGGGTACGGCGGAGTAATGGATAGCGGCTCGGATTGAGGAATCGGAGAGCCGAGTTCGAATTCCAGTCGGATCCATTACATTTACTAATACCCTTCTCTTGCCGTAAGTTCTCACCCCAGGTAAATAGCAGGACAGACCGGGTTCTGTAGCGGGAAACAATCTGCCTCGTCAGTCATGTATCAAAAGATACATGATCGTCTAAATGTGCATCACGCATGACTGAAACCCTTCAATAGAAGTTACTCCCTACTTGAAGCGTTTCGTTGCATTCGTAATATCTTTGCAAAAGGCATTCATTGTCAACTCTTCTAAAATAGGAGACAGCACATCCGTCTTAAAGTTTCACAAGGTTTCGATATTGCATTTTTCTTCTTCAGTTTTTTCCTATTTTTTAATGCGGGGAGTTCTTTTGCCAAACACGGTGCAATAATCCTATACCAATCAAACCCTGAGAAGGCATCGGACTACAAAAAAGAACGTATCGAATCGAAGGGATCGATGTCTCAGTTTTGCAAATGATTCATTCAAATCGCAGCGAGACATCATTTTCCCATCGTTGGATAACAGATGGAAAAATTCAGTCCGTTTCATGAAGACACAAATTCCGAGATCGATTTTCTTGGAGAAGTTAAATATGCTCTGCTGCGGAAAGAAGAACTGCATTTTTCAGTAAATAAACCGTTTTTCTTATTTATTTATTTTCTTCTTATTATTATTATTACTATTATTATTATTAGTAGTAGTAGTAGTAGTATCTCTTTTTCGCGTGGTTTTTCGTTTTTAAGCGGATTTTGTGAATTATGTTCTCCAGCTAACCATACGACTTTAAACAGAGAGAACTTTTCGCAGAATATTTACAGTCAAGCAACGCAACGCAGACTTTTTGTTATTTCTCCCAAACCCTGTTCAACCATCCAATTGCTCAAACCCAACCCACTAAGTATGTCACGCTCTGCTTTCTTCTGTCACTCTTTCCTTCAATCAGTCCTGTGAGTGTCAGATTTTCCAAGCCCTTCTTCCTCATTACGTGCTCCAGAAATTTCAACTGCCTCTTTCTGATGTGAAGTATAATTTTCCTCTGTGTTTCCATTTTCTTCCAAACCTCGTCGTTGGTCACATGTTCGGTTCATGGTATCTTTAGGATTTAACATGAAGTATGTATCTCCGAGTCCTTCGTTGCCAAGATGTTGTGCAAAAAATTGTTTTGTTTTCACGTGAAGTTCATTTCTTCGAATCCTTTGTCGCAAAGATGTTGTGACCAAGTAATGGCGTATTGGACAGTAGATACAACAGAAGTGTGTTACACGAATTGGGAGTGTGTGTCGGTTGACCAGCGTTCAGTCTATATCACCGTTAATATATAACAGCCCCCCACGAGGGATATATGTGGCACAAGGCCGAGTTTAACGTGGGTCATCCGAACCCGTAGGCTCGGCTAAAAAATCCCCGTAGAACCCGCATAACGAGTTCGGGCCTGTCTACCTCCACGAACGAAACTCTGCCCTTCGGCACAGCCTCGTCCGTGCTACTCTCTACCAAAAGCAGAGGTTTTGGCAGAAGCTGCGAACAGCCTCAGTAGAACAGTTTATATCACTATTAATATTTAACAGCCCCCCACGAGGGATATATGTGGCACAGTAGGCTCGTAGGCTCGGCCAAAATATCCCCGCAGAACCAGGATAAACGGGTTCGGGCCAGTCTACTTTCCCGAATGAAACTCTGCCCTTCGGCACAGCCTCGTCCAGGTTTCTCTCTGTCCGAAGGCAGAGAGTTCGACAGGAGCTGCGAACAGTCACAGCCTCGGTAAAACAATCTATGTCACTGTTCCCACCGAGGCTTAATTTCCTACTACTTTATAGTAAGTGGAATAGTCCACAATAACCTCATTAGAGGGAAGACTTCACAATAGGTATTCCCGGCATCTTTCTGTAGAACCACATATACTAGGCTTTATTCTTCAGTTTTCTTAATGTAGATCTTTAGTTTCGAGGGTGTGTACGTCCAACATTCTGCCAACCTCAATCCGTAGATCAGCGTACTTTTTAAACTTTTCAATTTCTTTCGTCTTGATGTTATGATCACCAAAAACATCCACATTGATGAGGAAGCATTTTCTTGGTTCTTTTTTCTTTTTCTTTTTTTTTTTTTTAACGACGTTCATATCTGGTTTTGGTGGCCTCAATGATACGGTTTGGATTTTGAATTCCCATAACGTCTTCACTTAACAATCACACAATTCTTTTGTCTTAAATGTCTTTGGTTTGGCTCTGTTCTTCTCATTATTATTATTATTATTATTATTTACCGTCAGAAGCGGATAGTGATTATTCAAGCAAGCTGTTTTTCTTATTGATTTATTATTATTATTATTAGTAGTAGTAGTAGTATTTCTTCTTCCGCTGTTTTTTTTTTTTTTTTTTTTCCGTTTTTCTTTTTAACCGGAGTTTTTGGATTATGGGTCTTTACCGGCAAGCAGTATGACTTTAAACAGAGAGAACCTTTCGCAGAACATTTGCAGACTTTGGAATACTAGGATTTATTCTCCAATATTCTTAATGGAGATCTTTAGGTTCAGGTGTATAACGATGTCTGGGGCCATTAGCTGTGATTGTTCTGTCTCTGTGTATTGTGCCATCCCATCAAATTGTTACAGGTCCTATCTCCGTAACCGATAATGGACGGTATTATTATTATTATTATTATTATTATTATTATTATTATTGTTGTTGTTGTTGTGTGTGTCAGATTCTCCAAGTCCTCTTTCCTCATTAGGTGCTCTAGAAATTTCTATTGTCTCTTTCTGATTATAAGTATACGCGGTGATGATACGGCATCGCTAGTCGAAGAGCTTCCTAGACTAAAATCAATAGGCAAAACTGAGGGTTCCTACAATATAAATAATGGTCAAGTATCCGTGACCTGAAGATGGATGGGCTCCGCCAGGTCTACTCATGATTGAATACCTTTCCGGTTTTCAAACCAGATATATAGCGAGAACTGGTCAGTTTCTCAGTGAACCTACGATCACAGCCGGTCAAGAGGCTCCCCCCTCTTCTGTGCCGTGTCCATTCAGGATGTTGTAGATCATGTTTCCTGCCCTTTGTAGCTCTCAATAAATGTTGTCCTTTTGCCATCTCTCCTAAAGCTTGTGCCGCTATCCATTTACTCAAACCCGCTAGGCGTTGTTTTCTTCCGTAACGTCTTGCCTTCAATCTGCTCTGTGAGTATCAAATTTCCCAAGCCGTCTTTCCGCCTTATGTGCCCTAGAAATTTCAGTATATCTGGGAAGTGTTTTAAGAGAGGACGGAAAGTGTGACGCTTAAAGACGCATTGGGATAGCGAAAGATGCCTTCTAAATATTAAGCAAAGTATTAAGGAACAGAAAAAAATTCGTTATAAACAAAGGAAAGAGTACTGAACTGTTATGTAATATCAGTTGTCCGATATGGAAGTGAATGCTGGACAATCTACGCACAGATGAAGAAGAGATCTGAAGCAGCATAAATGTGGTTCTACAGAAGGATGATGAGAATAACATGAAAAGAATATGTTATCGACGAAGTTTAAGAGAAAATGGAAACAAAAAAGTAAACATGCTGATGATAACAGATTTTCCGTAAGACTTCTGAATTTGTCCGATTAAAAATGTATGATCAGAGACCTGACGAAATAATGTCAACACTAATCGAAGACAGTTTTAATCATTGCATTATTATTATTATTATTAAATGTTCATAAAATAGAAGGCTCAAGAGCCACCCAAGGTAGTGGGTTACTGAAAGATTGTTATATGGACTTAAGAGGAAGTAAGTGCAGATTATGAAGATATGTAGGATACATAAAGATTAATCTTAGACTTGAAGCGCTTAAGATTATAGTAATCGGGATTAAAGTATCTTTTCGGGAGTCTGTCTCCCAAAGTAGTGGTTATTTGAAAGAAGCTGTCTGATGGATAGTTTTTTTATCTTTCCAACGGAATACAAATGGAATGAGGATGATTCGTCCCTGTATATGTTGCATGGTGGGTCCTAACTGTAAAAGTCCGAACCGGTGGAAATAAGGAATGTAAATGGTCAGAACATTTGCCATAGAAATAGCGACAGTAGCGACACACATGGAACGTTGCGCCTGTGGAAAAAGTCTAAGAGTTGAAAATAATTTATCGCCGACGAGGCCGTGTGAAATCTTTTGAACTCTATCAAGGCTGGAAAGTAAACATTGGACAGCGCCAAACGAAATAAGGCAACAATAAACCATTTTAGAGTCTGGAGTGTGGCACAGTCTATATGGTACTATTGTTCTCAGACCAATTTTCCCCGAAGAAAAAATATACAGTTTCTTGATTCCCATATTTCTGTCTCTCTGACACTAAAAACTACGGCCCTATCACGTTAAAACACCGGTTCTCGTACGATCACCGAAGTTAAGCAACGTCGATCTTGGTCAGTACCCAGATGCTGCTAGCTTAAATGTGCGTGTGGTGCAATGAGTAACGGCTTGGTATTGAAACTCGGAGAGCCGAATTTGAATTCTAGCCGAGTTCGTCATATTTACTTACGCGTAAATAACCATGGGAAAGGTATGAATCCATCTCCTCTCCTCCAGCTATGGGTTGATAAGTAGGGCGTGCGTCAGTAATTTATTATTATTTACAAAACATTGTTACAATTTTATATTTGCTGGCTTTAAATAACCTGCAAAAGGTTGATAAACCGTAAAAAAATTAAATCAGTCAATGCTTCATTTTCATAATCGCTTGTTACCTTGTGCCAGACCAAAGTTTAGAGATGACGATTACAGCAATGGTTGAAAACTGGAGGTGGGTGAGGAAGAATTCAAATAATTCGTTATTAAATTTTAAAGTATAAATCAAATTCTATCAACAATTTTTAGAAAAATAACGAAAAATGACGGAAAATAATAAAAAACTACTGTTGATTTTTTTTTGAAATTATATGAAAGTCTAAAATATTTAATCCGTTTTACATAGATTGCTGGCATTTTTTTGGGCGAACATTAAAAAAATAAGTTCAATAATTCACAAAGTTAACATTTTTTTCTTTTAACCATAATTTTTATTTTATTTATCATTTGTTCATATACGTAAGTAGGTCACATTTTTCAAATAGTCTTATTTAGTTTTTTTTTGTTTTGTTTTTTCCTAATGATTCTGTTTCGCTCGTTATAGAAGTTGAAAACAAACTTTGCAAAAATAAAGAGTAAATTTGAACTGCAAGTTACACTCACTGCTGAAACTTTATTGTGTTAATATTTAAAAATGCAGGCCGAATTTCCAAAGAGATAATCAAAAGGGTGGACAGCAGTTTTGACAACGACTAGCGAATAACAAATAAAGAAAAGTAAACACGGAATTAATGCAGCATTATTATAGTCATTCTAGTCATTATATAGTCATTAGATTGTCACTATAGTCATTATAATCATCATGTAGTCATTCTATAGTCATTATCGTCATTCTATAGTCATTATCGTCATTCTATAGTCATTATATAATCATTATAGTCATTATCGTCATTATATAGTTATTATCGTCATTATATAGTCATTATCCTCATTATATAGTCATTATATAATCACTATAGTCGTTATAATCAATATAGCCATTCTATTGTCATTATAGTCATCTATAGCCATTATATAGTAATTATAGTCATTCTATAATCATTATAGTAATTATAGTCATTCTATATTTATTATTATAGACATTCATTATGCACTAATATGGTTACAAATAAATGAATTCCTGATTTTTATTACCTGATTGACATGAGCTTATAAAAGTTTTGTGGAAAACTAAAATTATGCCAACTATCAGAAAGAAAATCGTTATATTATAACAATTGTTATATAATAGGAAATATTTGGTGTTTTGCGGCCAAGTATGATGAGGTGTTTTGTTCGGTAGCAAACACCATTCACGTCGTTTAAAGCCAGAACGAAGAAAATTACCGAAAACTTAACAATAAGAAGAATTTATTTCCAGCTTGCACGTCACTACAAAAGGTATGTCCCCAGAGTAAAACGGAAAATCAATGAAAGTTTCGTGTAAAATGTATATAAAATAAATACCGGGGTTTCGTTTGGGTACACTTATTTTTTATTTATTTAGTCATTCTTTTATTTGTTATTTTTTTCTTCTTACTTTTTTTTCGTCTGAGAGTGTATATAAAAACGGAAATATAGATACGTCTCCCTCTCCATATATATATATATATATATATATATATATATATATATAAAGAGAGAGAGAGAGAGAGAGAGAGAGAGAGAGAATGAGAGAGAGAGATATGATAATTATCATTTTAAACGGTATTTTTAGTGGTTGCTCATATTTGAGTAGACGCTCCGTTTATTTTAAGCAGTATTTTATTTCGTCTGCCGGCCTAAATATTCAAGAAATTTTATTAAATAAAAATGCACCCGCTGGTAAAAAATTAAATGCGATATCACTAGTTATCTTCTTTCTTCTTAATTTCTGTTCTTTTGTTGTTCTCTCCCCTTAATAATGTTTTTTTTCCTTTATTCTTCCACCCTCCTCTTGCGTCTTAGGGGCTTTATTTACTTGCTTGAGGTGAAATGATTTAAAAAACGCATGTAGTAAAAGAAAATCCATTTTTTTTTTTTTCCTTAACTCACCGATATTAACATAAGATCGAATGACAATTGCAGAAACATTGCTTTATTTTTACAACGTTCTACTGATCGGAATAAATACGATTATGAGGATGATGGTGAAAACAGATAAAAACATTATCGTCTGTGCTGATGATGATGATGAACATCATCCTTTAGCTGTGCGGAATAATGTCGGTGATGACATTACTGATGTTGTTAAAACTAAAATGGTGGATAGAGAGGATAAGAAGGCTTGCCCTACAACGTTTCTTAATCATTTAAAGCAAGATGCCAGAAGAGAATTCCACAAGTAATGAGTGCGAAAGAAGAAACTGTTAGCATAGAACTTGCGGTTACATCTAGCGAATTTCAACTGTAAAGTAATGAGACTTAGCAGCTATTTCACAACTGATTATGAGGAAGACGAGATAATAAATTAAGCTTAGTTTAGCTTCTTAGTGCATATTAGGTGTGTGCAAAAGTTCCCGGTGTCCATTTTATTTTAAAATAAAACCTAATTTTTCAATATACCTCGTGATGAGGCAATTAAGAAATTTACTGAAAAAACTAATGAAATATAAAGAATCACTTGACATCGAGGCTGAACTTTTGAAATAGTTTACTTTCTTCCCGAATTCAATAACAAGTTTCTCTATTTTATAACAGACGCCTGGAATCAGAAACGCATTCCCAAAAGTGGTGTTTATCACGCATTAATGAACTACGAAAACAGAGAGGTAATCCTCACGACCCTCACACACGAAGAAGTATCTTAATTGGATCCATCATGGTGAATGTGTCAATGAACATTATATTAACTAAGTTCTCATTTTATTAAAGTCAACTCCTCACGATCCAGTTTGGTTTTCATTCAGGTAAGAAACATAAGGATTTAATGTGGAGTATCCGAGCCCGTAGGCTCGGCCAAAAATTCCCTGTAGACCCCGCATAAAACGGGGTCGGGTAGCTGTTTCCCGAGATGAGACTCTGCTCTTTGACATAGCCTCGTCTGGGGATCCTCTCTGCCCAGAGGCAGAGAGTTTGGCCAGCACAGCTGGAGATGAATCTCCATTTGCAGACCAACATACAGTATTTACTACTGTATTTATGTGAATGGGGACATACCTATTATCGCGCGTAGGTATGCTACAATAGTATTCATATTTGGGATAAGAATAATCTTGAACAGAATATCAACATCCTTTGTAAATCTTTCCAAAACAGAAACCGAGATGTGGAATTGGAATGAAAACAGTGATGCTAAATAGACAGAATCCATCATAAAAGTTCAGGACATGGAATTAGTAAATATTAAACACTTCAAATAGATCAGCGTATAGATCAGTTATAACAAATTTCGTATTAGAGAAAGGGAAATTGAACATAAATTAGGCTGCGCTAGACATAGTTTCGCTCTACACTGCAAACTGCTACAAAGCCAAAACATTAACCTAAAAACTCATATCATGTTCTTAAATAGCCTCAAGACATTCATATGGATGTCATTCATGGCACTAGACTTGTTCAGAAATATCTAAACAGTCAGCTGTGTACAACCACTTTCTAAAATCAATTGTTAAAAAAAAGCTTTGAGCGTGTAAAACCTGGAGTTCTTGGTGAAGACCATCACAAACAAAGAACTGCATCAAATAACAAACTCCACATCACTTGGGAACTTTCAACAGCAGCAACAGTTAAAATGGATAGCACTGGAAGAGAAAATAATCACATAATCAAGATGATGACATTCCCCCACTATTTCAAACAAAAGGTTAGGAAAGGAAACCACCATCAATACTGGAAAGAGCTATAACAACTACTGGACTTAAGAAACCTATTTTCCTAAAAGTTTGTTTTAAATGAAAGATTTTATAATTTTCAATCGACAGTGGTAATGGCTGCTCATTCAATGAATGCTGAATGTTTCCTTATATAAGGAAACGGTTAATATTACCATTGTCATTTGAGTGCCCCTAATATTTAAGTGAACAGGAAAAATTAATCTGATTTGAAAATTGGAAGACTGAGCAGTAAATGTAAAGCCAAAATAAAAATAAACATTGTTTTAAAAATGTGAAATTATTTTTCTGATCTTAAATATATTTCTTTATATATATATATATATATATATATATATATATATATATATATATATATATATCTTTTTCAGCTTCTTTTTTTTTTCCATCCCTAAAATTCTTTACTTCTCTTACGTTTCTTTTTCTTTCAGTGTCTTCAATTTTCTTCCTGCTTCTGGTTATCCAATCCATTTTCTGGGTTTTTTTCTTCATCTTTCTCTTTAATCCTTCTTATAGTTTTCTTCTTCTTCTTCTTCTTCTTCTTCTTCTTCTTCTTCTTCTTCTTCTTCTTCTTCTTTAATCCTTTTCCTTCTTTCTCTCTTTCTAATCCTTCATTTTTTTGTCTTTCTCTCTAATCATTTTATTGTTTCTTTTTCTTCTCCTTTTTCTTCTTTTTCTTCTCTAATCATCCTCCTTTCTATCTTTCTAATCCTTCATTTTATTCGTCTTTCACTGCAATCACTTTATTGTTTCTTGTTGTTGTTGATGTTGTTGTTGTTGTTGTTGTTCTTCTTCTTCTTCTTCTTCTTCTTCTCTCCCTTCAATACTTCATTTTCTTTGTCTTTCTCTCTAATCCTCCTCCTCCTCCTTCTTCTTCTTCTTCTTCTTCTTCTTCTTCTTCTTCTTCTCGCACATATACAGAAGCCGCGTACAAGCATAATATCAATATCATATAATTTTATTTATTATCATCGAAACAAATTAAATTCCGCAAAGCCATTTTAATTCCGTAATGCTAAATTGTAGAAATTCAATCCATGATAACCGTACAATATTTTATTGGTCATATACCTATTAGGAAATTTATATTGACGGTTTGCTGACAAGTTCTCAGGCCGACCAAGAAGAAAATAAATGCTGATACACGGTCATTTAGTCAGAGAATACATTCTACTAATGCCCATTTTTCTCTAACTGACCATAATACTAAACGTAATTGCTATTCAAAATAGCCACACTGCAGTTAAGCACATTAAGCCGGTCGTTTCTCCGATCTATTTAACAGGAAAAGATTGAAATTCTACACTGTTAAAGACACCACCCCCGAATCATTTGAGAATTTTCAAATATTTTTAAGACTTGAAATCCATAAATAATCAAAGGCAGCAAATAGGGTGCATAGTCTAGGCGCACAAAGCCCAAATGCACCCAAAAATATCCTTCGCATTGCCAGTCCTGTGAGAGAGCGCATTGTTTTTTAAAAAGAGTGTAGTATCCGCATCTTTCCTCGCCATCTTTTTTTTTCTTTTGAAGCGACATTTAATCAACATGGCAAAGTTCTAAAGTGTGTTTCATTAAGATGGATCAAAGTCAGCAGTAAATAAATCAGTGTTATTGGCGATAATATTTATTTCTCTATTGGATCATGTTATTTAAGTCATGTGTGAAAAATAATATCGCCCAAATATCTGCCTAGACTTTGATGGCGCACTTCCACTCTATGGTAAAAATTTTTGATGACGTGTCTGCATAGTTTCTCCGCGATCTCACCAATATGCCTTACTATCTCATCCTTCAGCTATTGAATTGTCGTTGGCTTGTTGACATAGATCTTAATTTTGAGATGACCCCAATGGAAGAAATCTAAAGGTTTCAAGTCGCACAATCGTGGTGGCCAATTGACTTCGCTGTTTCGAGAAATGATGCTACATGGGAACTTCTCATTGCATTTCTGTTTGAACGTCCATTTTCGTAATAGGCTTCGATAACTTTAACGCGTTGTTTAATTGTTAATCTTTCCATGGTTGAAATTGCCAAAGATCTGAAAGAAAAAAATCATTAAACTCCTAAACTTAATTCACATTTAAAATCGGTCCAAGTTATTGGAACAACCTTTATAAAATTAGAAAGGCGTATAAGATAAGGATGCGTATTTCTTACTAAATATACTTAAGACTCATTACGTATATATATATATATATATATATATATATATATATATATATTACAAAGGGTGTTTCATTTAGACGGATCAAAGTCAGCAGTAAATAAATCAGTGTTATTGGTGAACATTTATTTATTTCTCTATTGGATCATGTTATTTAAGTCATGGCAATTATGTGTGAAAAATAATATCGCCCAAATGTCCGCCAAATCGGAAAGAAAAAGAAAAAATCATTAGACGCTTAAACTTAAATGACATTGTTGTAAGGTTGACATTCGTCCCATCAACGTGTGGAGAATAAAATGAAGACAATGCGCAAGTTTCAAAAAGGGAGACGTTAATTAATTAATGTCGTTTAGAACTTAAATAATGAAAACTTCTATTAAGCTTCTTTGGCACTGAAAGTGTTAATTTAGAGAAATTAGAAAACATGTCATATATATATGTATGTGTGTGTGTGTGTGTGTGTGTCTGTGTGTGTATTCTTTTTTATATTAATTTCTGTTTACAATACCGATAAAGGTCACTAAGTAACTAAGGTCGGCTCTCTATTAACTATAGCTAGTTAATAGAGAGCCGACCTTAGTTACAGTCTCTGGAAAAGAACGCATCATCTGAAGTAATTAACAGTTTTCCAAAGACAGTACTCTCAAAGACTCGGTCACGATAACTTGTAACTTCGTGCTAACGCAACTGAACAGTTCTGTGTTTACCAATTTAATTCCCAACTTGGTGGGCTAATCCGTGGTACGGTTTACGGGCACTTTCCAAAGGTGCCGTGCTTTGGGATTTCGAGAAACCGACCATTTTGAGATTTGAAACCGGGTTTTACGGTCGCAAATCAAACGTTCTAACCCCTTGGGCACACGCTATGCATTATTAGAACATTCGTTCATTATCGACAAATACGCTTGACAAATAAATTAATTTATGATTCTTATTATCTGATTGACATTATTTTTTCTAAAATTTTGTGAAATGATAAAATTATATTGTGACAAAATTATATTGTGAAAGGGATATATTTGATCGAAGTAGCTAAGTGGTTTTGGTTACTGTAACCAAGTAGTACACAGTAGCAGTAATCGACTGGTACTCGTCGTAGTCGCAGGTAATAGGTGTAGACCAACAGGATAGCCAATGGCGTAGTCCAATGGGCGTCGTCATAGATTTAAACTCTGTCGTACCTACACGTCCGTCTGTATTTATGACGGACACCAGCCAATCATATTCCAGTGAAGCGGAACTCAGGTGTATGCATAGTTCATTACATTGATACTAGAGAGTCTGTGATCGAAAACAGATAAACAAAAATACGACAAGAATTCTGCAAATTGCCATATTACGAACTAAAATAATTAGTACTTTGAAATAGAAACCTCTTTCCATTGAGAGTGATGAATTAATACTAAGATCTTGGGAAGTGGATCGAGCCTAGTACTTTTCAGCAAACTTTTGTATAACAAATAGTATTATTTACCCCGTCTCCTCATTGAGACGTGATGTGACACAAAGTCGAGTTTAATGCGGGGCACCCGAGCCCTTACACCCGGGCCAGGGTCAAACATTGCCCAGCCCACACTACCGTCGGTTGCGCTGGCAACGATATAACTACCGATCCCTACACTCTAGTGCAGTGAGGTGGGTACAGCTGCGGGCATCTGTTCCCCTGAACCGGGCACCTCTCAGTATGTTCCCCAGCTGCGTCTCTGTCCGCCGATAGAGACAAAATTGAGTTGCACTCTGCCCGAAGACAGAGACGCAACTGAGAGATAATTACACTATCCAACCTGTACCAAGTTAGCTGGTAAAAATAATAGTTAATTTAATTTTATGTAAAAATAAAAAAAAAAATTAAAAATGATGTTAATACACGCGAATAACACCAGACAGTGTTATTATCGCCAGAAAAAAAAAGTGCTTAAATTGCCGAAGGTTAGAATAGCAAAAATCACAAAATTAATCCTGTTTCTAAAGTCCACTTTCAAACATTTTTGTGCAGACCATTTTAATCCGTGAAAGCTTTCCAAAAGTCTCTAATGGAATTGAGCGTAAATAAGTGGTTATCGACACGCAAAGTGAAATCAGCAAGCCGGGATCAAGATTCGCCCGAGTCTGCTGTGTTCACTTTCATACAAATGACCTTGGGAAAACTATGAACCAATCTCTTCTCTTTCCCTCAGTTATGAATTAAATAGGAAAATTTGGATCTATAGCTCTGGATAGCAAACAGTCTGAGAAGCGCAACTCTGAATGAAAAACCGTGAAGAGGCAACGGGAAGCCACTCAAATGTCTCTCACAAGAGGCCATGTCAATTCAGTGATAATAAGGAAAAAGTGATTTGTAGAGAACAACGGTCGCCTATTTTCTGAAGTATGATGGCATTGTAGTGATCACTTACATGTGCCACATCTCTGCTTTCTTTAATGTCATTGGTTCTTAAATATATGATACTTATTATATGACAATTTTGCCATCGCACATCATTTGAATTTTTCTCTAAAATCACGGATTGGTCCATTTCCTGACCAATCGCGTATTTTAGCATCTTTCTATATTTTTGGCGCCAAGCTCACTGAAGCCTATGCATAACTATATAAATTCTCTCGCTGTTAGCCAACAGCAGTAGCAGTTCAATTCTTGGAAATTACGGCACGGCGCTATATTCCTTATGACATTTTAATTCTTAGTTATTACTCATTCGAGTAATCTTACTAATTTCTATTGATATCACTTGTGTACATTACATCTTTCCACACTCACAAACAGACTGTGAAATTATTCTTCATTTAGCTAAGATCTCAATTGAACTTTGTAGTTAAATAACATTCAATATTGTACTCAACATTAATTAGCTAAACTTACCCTTTTTATTACGGAAGAAGGGAAGCAACTTTCTTTATACTTAATGTTGATATTTGTATATCATTGTTAATACAATATTTTATTAATGTTCACTGAGCTTGATTATTTTTCTCTCGTGTTTGTTGTGCATTATTCATGTGGGGTGTTGTTTTACAAGAACACAGCTTTCCTTCTTGATTATATTCACGGTGACCCTAGCCAACAATTCTTACAGCACCACTACAACATGTAAAAAAAAATATCTAATGTTTCTTTAGTGGCAGCTAACCAACAAATCCCCCTTTATATAACCATCACAGTTATAGGTATTATAATAGCTATTTATTAATCCCAAGCCTGGTCGTTAGTAAAAGGTGCAGCTCAAGCTGTGAGCTATATATTAGAGACGTCAGAATAGAACAAGTACAAAAATTTAATTATCTGAGTAGAGTAATAAAAGAATAATTACGGGAAATGTGGTACTAAAATCTGAAGGCTCATTCAAATAATGAAAGATGCCTTCTGAAAACAAAGCCAAGTATTAAGAGATAGAATAACTTATTTCAATACAAACAAGAGAGTGTTGAATTGCAATGTCATATCTAAAAACCTATACAGTAGTGAATGCTGGACAATTTCCTCACAGACGAAGAAGTGGCTTGAAGCGACGTGAGAATACCATAGACAGAACATGTGATCGATGAGAAAGTTTTAAAGAAAATGATAATGAAACGGACACTAATACTTAAAATAATAGCGAAAAGCGTGAAATTCATTTGACACATAATGGAGAAAGAACACCTAGATAATTTAACAAAAGGGGAGAAGGGAATTAAAACGACAGATACGTTGTTCTATGATTCTATTAAAAAAATGCGAAAAAATACTCTTGATATTTATATCACCTTCATCTTTAGGAAATAGTATCTTTCCATGCTTCCATGCAGATATGATCACACCTAACGGTTGACCAAAGCACAGGCGAAATTGCAGAACCTCCTCCGACAAAATGGGTTTACTAGAATTGAAGAACCGAAATCCTGACAGATGTTTTGAACTGATTTTCAAATGCTGAACTCTATACCAAAGAACTGGCTTTTATATATATATGTGTGCCTGTGTATAATATATATATATATATATATATATATATATATATATATATATAAAGGTTGTTTCATTAAGGCGGATCAATGTCAGCAGTAAACAAATCAGTGTTATTGGTAAAAATGTATTTCTCTATTGGTTCATGTTATTTAAGTCATGGCAATTGTGTGCGAAAAATAATATCTTGTAATCATATAAGTATAAAAAATTATACTCGATCGGAAAACCTTCAGTGTTTTGATTTGCAATACCAAAGGGAAAAAAAAAGGTATAAAAGAAGAAAGAACATGTACGTTAGCCGAAAATAATCGTCTAGCATGCAAGTCCAAAGCACAAAGAAAAAAAACCGATACGAGTAAGCAAAATAACTAAATAAAGTGCTCGATACAATAAGTAGAGCAGACGTAGTTAACCCTAAAGAGCCAGACAAACCTATTAAGGTTTCACTAAGCGGATCGTCAGGGAAGGCAACCTTCCCTGACTATCCGCTTAAGTGAAAAACTTGACAGGTTTGTCTGGCTCTAGGTTTAACTCTCTCTCTCTCTCTCTCTCTCTATATATATATATATATATATATATATATTTTTATTAAAGACATTTTTATTTATGTTTAACGTTGTTATTTTATAGATACAAGTATTTAAGCAAATGCTCTGTTTTAAGATAAACAGTATTAAATAACATTTACCGGCCTGAATGTCCGAGAAATTTTCATAGAAAATATTCGTTCATAGACAGGATTCGAACCTGCATCCTATACGGAACTGTCATATACGCTGACATGCCTTAACCACTCATACCATGAACCTTATGGTAGACAAGGTCGAATTTACACATGACGTCATATGTTAAGAAATGGACAAGGTCCGACAATTTATTCGACCATAATGTTCATGGTGGCCGAGTGGTTAAGGCATGTCAGCGTATATGACAGTTCCGTATAGGATGCAGGTTCGAATCCTGTCTATGAACGAATATTTTCTATGAAAATTTCTCGGACATTCAGGCCGGTAAATGTTATTTAATACTGTTTATCTTAAAACAGAGCATTTGCTTAAATACTTGTATCTATAAAATAACAACGTTAAACATAAATAAAAATGTCTTTAATAAATAAATTGTCGGACCTTGTCCATTTCTTAACATATATATATATGTATATATATTCGACTCTCCCGTCGAATTCGATGTATAAAGTTCAGTTCCTAGGAACCGACAGCCAGTCACCAGCACATGTGATTGGATTATAGTGGTGAAGGTTTTCTGCAGAACCAACCACACTTTTTGAATGGCCGAATATAGAGACCTGGTGCACTACGTTCCAAACGGCCCCCAAACGACCCTCCGCAGGTTTTTGAATTCACAGTTGTCCTTCTCCTAGACCAGTTGCCATCCATGAACCATCTATAGTTGACTATATATATATATATATATATATATATATATATATATATATATATATATATATATATATATATATATATATATATATATATATATATATATATATATATATATATATATATATATGGATATATATAATGCAGTAATGGATAGCGGCTTGTATTGAAGAATCGGAAGACCGAGTTCGAATTCCAGACGAACCCATTATATCGAATATATATATATATATATATATACAATCCCCCCAAGAGACCAATGTATTTGTTTTTCTTGTTCTCTGAAGACATTTGAGTTTTAGATCAAAAAATGAATATAGAGACAAGAGTTCAGAATTTCAGATTTTATTTCCTGGAATTTATATTTAGACGTGTTAAACAGCTTAGGACATACCACCATTTGTATCAGATCACGACATTTTTAGCTGAGTAAAAGTAAAGGAATAGATATTCTCAAAGTAAATAACATTTAATATTTGGTTGCATAATTCTTGCTAGCAATAACTGCATTAAGCCTGCGACCCATTGACGTCATTCTTCATTTGCGATGCTTTTCCAGACTTCTAACGCAGCCTCTTTCAGTTCTTGTTTCTTTCGGGGTAGGGTTTCTTCCTTCAGTCTCCTTTTCAAGAGATGAACTGCATGTTCTCTTAGGCTATGGTCCGGTAATTCACTTGGCCAGTCTAAAACTGTTCTATTTTCCCCCGATGTTGTCCTTAGTTTTATTGGCAGTATGTTTTGAGTTATTGTCCTGCTGCATTATAGACCTCCACCCGATTATTTTGGATGCATTTCTCTGACAAATGTTTCTGTAGACTAAATTCATTCTGCTGCTAGCATCATGAGTTACATCATGAATAAATATGAATGAGCCTGTTCCGGAAGCAGCCATGCAAGTCCAAGCCAAGACATTGCCTCCTTCATGCTTCACAGATGAGTGTGTATGATTTATAAACAGATCCTTTCTTTCTCCACATTTTGGCCTTTCCATCTCTTTGGTAGAGATTAATCTTGGTGTCATCTATCCAGAAAACATTCTTCTAGAACTTTTATCTCTCAAAGCAAATTCCAATCTGGCCTTCCGATTCTTACTGCCGATGTGTGGTTTACATATTGTTCAATGGTCTCTATGTTTCTGCTCTGAAAGACTTCTTTGAATAATAGATTGTAAAACCGTCACCACTGTATCCAGGGGGTTGTTAGTGATGTCACTGATAAATCTTTTGGCGGGTTTTTCCTCACAGATCTTAGCTGCTGTTGCTTTCCTTGGCCGACTAATTCTATGCCTGTTTCTCAGTATACTAAGAGTTTCTTTCTTTTTCAAGTCATTCCAAATTGTTTTGTTGGTTATGGCTCTGATGGATTTTCCATTTTTCTCAGCTTCAAAATGGCTTGATTTTCTCCCTATAGACAGTTCTCTTTTCTTCATGATGGATTAACCTTTTTAACAAGAAATACAGTCTTTACAGGTGAGAGCCAAGACTAGAACCAAGAATAGTCATTCAGACATATTTAATGTTTAAACAATCAATCTAAAAGGCAACACCTCAACAAAATAAACACTTGCCAGTCACGTATCCCAATAGTTTTGCTAAGTTGTTAAACACATAAAAATGAAAATAACAAGAATTAAAAGCTGAAATTTTGAATTATTATCTCATATTCATGTTTTGATCTTAAACCCAATATATATATATATATATATATATATATATATATAATAAAGGGACAAAATTTTGATGTAGCTCTCGAACTATGAAGAACTGCGTGCAACAAACGTGACTCTTGCAAACATTTATATATTCAATCCAGATTTGAATGTCCTTATGAATATTCGTTCCCATTTGTTGTGAAATATGTGAAGGTATATATGTATTTATTTATATATATATATATATATATATATATATATAGAGAGAGAGAGAGAGAGAGAGAGAGAGAGATACGAATATACGAGACGCGGAACCGAAAATCGCACCGAAGCTCGTGACGTCACACATGACCACGCGGCAGTAAAAAACGAGAAGTATTAAGTATGGGAAGCCGTTCGTATAAACCAATGGCTTCTGTAATAAATTATAGGCATTTAAGGATACTTGTGGAGATTTCATAGTTTATTTTGTTCAGGTTAGGTTTCAACTGTTTTATGTATAAAGCTTCAAGAATTTTTAATTTTTGTTTATTGTTTTCATGTTCATGTATAGTTGTGTTGTCAACAAGGATTTTCCGGAATTGAGTACGCAGGCAGGCATGTTGTTTTAAATATCATCATTTAAATGTAGAGTCAAGCGCCGTGAAAGCGAGTTTGTGGTGTGACTAACATAAATATTTTTTAATCCGTTAGAGATACAATCTCCCAAAGGGCACTTGAATTTGTAAACTATGCTGGTTTTCTGAAAATCGCTAACGGGGAGGGGGGGAAGAATCATTGCGAAGTATTAAGTTGGATATACTTGATTTAGTGTAGTATATGATTAGCCTAATTTTTTTGGCTAGGGTCTGTTGTGGATATATTAGTATTTACTAATTTTTTAGTATATTTTCATCTTGTTTATAATTAGTATGCATTTGACTACGATAAAAGAGATTAATATGTTTGGAATTAGTTGAAACAATATTATGTTCTATTTGCGTAGTATTAACACTTCTAAGAAAGTATTTGATTTGTTCATCAACTATATAGTTTGGAAAGCTATTATTAAGAAGTGTTTGTTTTATATTCTTTAGTTCACTGTAAAAAAAAAATCTAATACATTGTGCAAAAACTAATTCATTTACAAAACTAATTTTTTTCGTTTTTCACTCTTGCGTGGTCATGTGTGACGTTACGAGCTGCGGCGCGATTTTCGCTTCCGCGTCTCGTATATACAAGTTTGTCGTTACTTGGAAATTTTCATGCAGCAAGGGCGGACTATCATTGTTGTTTCGTCCATGTGTTGTTTGATTTATTGAAATTGTCATCTTTGATAATGGCTTGTGTAAGCCTAAAGCTTAGATTGGATTTAAACATGTATCAATATGGTGTTTTCCTTTCGTCTTTCAATGATAATGGGATTAAGCTTATCAGACAATATGAAAGGAACTTACTTAAAATAAATAGACAAAACTAGTCTATATTGTTTAATGAAACATTCATTAATATAATATATATATATATATATATATATATATATATATATATATATATATAGGGTGTTTCACTAAAACAGGTTATGTATAAGGGTGTTTCATTAAGACGGATCAAAGTCAGCAGTAAATAAATCAGTCTCAGTGATGAAAATTTATTTCTCAATTGGATCATGTTATTTAAGTCATGGCAATTATGCGTGAAATATAATATCGCCCAATGCCCACCAAATCTGAAAAAAAATCATTAGACGCTTAAACTTAATTCACATTAAAATCGGTCCAAGTTATTGAAACACCCTATATGTGTGTGTGTTTACTGTCTACTAAAACCGAAAATGCACGCATTTATATAGCTTTTATGTTGCTTCACATTAGTCGACGTTGCCGCCTAATTGAGCCAATTGCTCACTCTGTTTTCGTTGCGTCCCAATAAATCGAAATCCCTTGCATAATTACTTTCCCTTCATTGAAGAAAATCCTACAGCTGAATGGCAAGTAAGGATCACTTTTCTCAGTGACTTCACTATCGGCCTCTTGGTTTCTTTTAAATCAATTAAAAGTTCATTCGATTCAAAGCTGTATATGTTGCTCGTGATTGGCGTCGCTATGTTAAATTGAAAGCGATCATAAAAATAAGAGTAAGAAACTTGTTGATTGATTTTAATAGCAGAAGCGGTTATTGTAAGGGTCGATGTGCTTCTTTTTGCGGCTAACATTTAATGACTTGTTTTCTATTTTTCTGAATGTCTTAATTGAATCTATAACCCACATGTTACTGATTTGCAAAGCTCTAAAGACAGAATAATATTCACTCATATGAATTCATTTAATCAGGCTATTTATATTCTGTGTTAACAATGCCGATGTTTTCTCTTTTCATAATTCACTTCTTTTTTTTTTTACTGACGTGTGTAGACCAAAAATAGACTAATGAAAATTCATTCAAGACTAAATGGCATTGTTGGAAGGTTGACATTCGTCCCGTCAACGTGTGGAGGATAAAATGAAAACAACGCGCAAATTTCAAAAAGAGAGACGTTAATTAATTAATGTCGTTTAGGGCTTAAATAAATAACGAAAACTTTAATTAAGGTTCTTTGGCACTGAAAGTGTTAATTTAGAGAAATTAGAAAACATGTCATATATATATATTTATATATATATATATATGTGTGTGTGTGTGTGTGTGTGTGTGTCTGTGTGTGTGTGTGTGTGATCTTTTTTATACTAATTTCTGTTTTCAACACCGACAAAGGTCAGCTGTAGTTTATAGAGAGCCGACCTTAGTTACAGTCTCTGGAAAAGAACGCATCATCTGAAGTAATCAACCGTCTGACGAAGGCAGTCCGCTCAAAGACATGGTCTCGATGCGGAGGATAAAATGAAGACAATGCGCAAATTTAAAAAAGGAAACGTTAATTAATTAATTAGAAAACATATCATATATATATATGTGTGTGTATGTGTTTGTCTGTGTGTATATGTTTGTGTGTGTGTATATGAGAAAGCGAGTGCGTCTGTTAAATATTGTTTTTATATTAATTTTCAGCCTTAAAAAGCAAATGAACCACTCAATGTAGATGGTTACTGTATAGGATTGAATGAGCGAAATCCTGAACGGTCACACTTCTACACTTGAAGTAAAATCAGGGAGTGAAATTCATGGGGCTATGCCGGAAAGATAATAGTTAACCATAGACTTGATGAGGTAAAGATTGTAGTGACTGAGAAAACATTCTACTGGAGTCTGTTCCCCAAAGCAACAGTTCTTGGGAAGCTGTCTGGGTGGAACTTACTCCTTACTAATGGAATATGAAAGGAATTCATCCTGGTATATGTTGCATGACTGGTCCGAGCTGCAAAAGTTACGGCTGGTGAAACTAAGGAATGTTACTCGACAAAACATATGCTATGAAAATAGCAAGAGCGTAGCAAGAGACTGGCGGCGTTTCGTCTGTGGGAAAAGGTTGGTACGATGGAAAATAATTCCATTAGTCACACGGCCGGATAGACATATTTGAACGCTATCAAGTCAGACAAGTAGCAACTGGGCAAATCCAGCTCAAATATGGCAGCAATGCTATATTTTGGGTCTGATTTGTCTGTTGTAAAGATACAAACTTGTGCAAATAAATTCCGTTATTTTTAACTTTTTTTCGTATTTTTCCAATGAAACATGACCCAGTGCACATGTTAGTACTTTGTATGTACATTCCACAAAGTCGTTCCTTGCAGATTGACCACAGATTCTCGATTTAACTCAGGAGAGTTTCCAAGCCAGTCTATAGTACTTTGATTAGCTCACTGGTAAGACTTGCCAGTGTGTTCTTGTAGCGTTACAATTTTCGTAAGCCTCATTGGAGTAATGCCCATCGTAGATAATGACCGTAGGACAACTAATCGACAGTCGAGACAATAGTGTCTTGGGCGTGATGAAAATTATACAATCACGAGTGACACAATATTTTTCAAGACCAAACAAATTTCATCATACAACCCGAAAATAAACTCATATTATTTAAAATGATCTAATCTGAGGAAAAAATCGATTACACCATGTCACTCTAGTGGGTCTAAAACTGACCGTATGGTGAAATAAAAGAAACTGAAGCGTTTTTCTGTGTGTTTTTGTTTTTGTTTTGGGTTTTTTTTTCAATTAATTTGCACAAGGGTGTAGAATCTCACTGGAACAGTTTAAATGACCAACCATTTTTCCGCCTTTTTTAGCAACAGATCGTATATATGAGTTCCACGAGGTCTGGAGCGAGCTGAAGTCCAATAGACTTTCAAGGCAAGGGGCCTCCTCGCGAGAACACCCATCTACCATGGTGGGTGAAATTTCAGGGTCTGATCAGTTGTGGTGAAACGTTTGGTTTTGAACTTATTAAATTTTCCAAGTCAGGACTTCTCCCATTGAGCCACCTGGGCTAGGTCAGAAAAGAAATGAGCTGGTAGGTTCTGGACTTTAAGATTTTGAGGGTTGCACATATAAAATATTGTATCATCTGCGTAGATTTTTGTGAGCTATGTTTGTGTGTTCTTTTTAATCAATTTCCTTCTAAGCAATGCAATAAACCCAGAGGTTATTGGGTGTATAAAAGTTAGAAACAGAAACATTGTTAAGCAGTGAGAATAAAAGAAGAGTAATCAAGAGGACAGTGGATAGCGATTGACATTGCATTTAAATTTTTCCAGATTAAAGTTGACTTGGAAAGCATGGAGCCGGAAGGGAGTTCTACAAGCGAGAATTGCGAGAAAAGAAATGCTAGCATAGAATTTCCGGTTACATCTAGCCAACTTAACTGTTAATTGATGAGACTTTGTCACCAGCCTAGTACTGTGCTTAAATTCAAAAAGCCTTGGCCCCATAGCGAAGAGCTCAACCGAACAATTACCATGAAAATATTTATAGATAAGGCGCAGGGAGGCAATGACGCTGGGAAAGAGAATGATGCCGAGATGCCAGAACAGGGACAATAATATTGCTGATTCTTCTTTAGATTTTGTCAAAAAGCTCTAGGTAAGCAGCAGGAGCTCTGAACCATATGTGGCAGCAATATTCTAAGCATAAACGAATCATAGACTTATAGATATACTCGCAGTATGATTCAAAAATTGTACGACTCATACAGCAATCGCTATCACTTGACTTAAAATATTTTGGCCCTTCCTTTAAAGGAGTGCTCTTTGCCGTGCTAATGTTGGTACATGCCTCACTTCTTGCCTATCTCACACTGCGAATTTTTTCTAAGCTCTATACTAAACATTAAATCTGTTACGAAAAAAAAACTAAGCAAAATGAACACAAAACGATCAGCTTTAAAAAAGGACTCGTAACTGGAAAAACCGAATGAAAAAAGAATGTTAACAACAAATACTTTTTCACACCCAACCCAGTTCTGCGGAATCAGAATCAACGTTGAGTTTAAGCAAGCGAATGAGTCAATTGGAGTAAAGTGCCATTCAGATTTAAATTTTTCCATCTTGTGACGAATGCAGCTATTGATTTTTTTGCATGCTAGCATGCTAGCTAACATTCGTGTCAGTCAGCTGTTGGCTCTCACGCTGGTCACTAGAATCTTCCTGCCTATTCGTAGCAGCCAGCTATAGGCTCTCACTCTGGTCAGTAGAAAATGGCCGCAAACTACATGAAAACTTCCGTATAAGCATGAAAAAAATCGATTATTTCCACTGTCGATGGGAGTTGGGAAATGCAAAGTCAGTCTTGGCCTTCCCGCTAACTTGGAGCAAATCCGTCGAAAATTGCAGACGTGCATTCGTTACAAACACACACACACACACACACACACACACACACACACACACACACACACACACACACACACACATCCTGCCTTTTATAGATAGAGATAAGATCTGAAGAGAAAAATGATTTAGCACGATACAGTAAGCCAACTTGCTTGGCAGCTGACCTGATAAGGGATTCAATATAGACTTTCCACGTCATATCAGCCGAGAACAGACGCAACAATTCAATGTCTTGGAGGTCAGCATCAGCCATGCTGATGGAAGGCAGAAAGGGTTCTCTCGGATGATTAATATAGAGCAGTTTACTTTTGTAGGCGTTAATGTTAACAAGCCATTCGTTGCCCCAGTTAATAGGAGATTGAAAGTCGTTTTGGATGTCAGCCGCTATTTTGACCTTATGGAATTGATCAGACTTCCTATCGAGACAGTAGTAAAATGGTTCTGTCATCAGCGTAGATACCAAGTTGAGAGCTGATGCCACACCGGGAAGTCTATTAATGAAGAACAAAAACTAAGTCGAACCAATGATGGAGCGCTGGGGGGCACCTGCATTACTATGAAAGGAACTAGAAGTGTGACCGTTCAGGATTTCTTTCATTTCATAGGAATGATTGGATCAGTTCAAAAATTTGTCCGAAGACACTGTAACTTTTCAGCTGTGGAGAAGACATGCAAGCCAAAACCTGTCGAAAGCTTTCGAGACGTCCAAAGCTACAGCCCGGGCTTCATTGTTTTTATCTAGACTCTTTCAGCAATTATCAGCAGTTGACCTGGAGCAACGAAAGCCATATTGCTTTTCTGAAAAAAAGGCCCTGCGATATCTGTTTATATTTCTGAGATGAGGTATTATGTACACTAGTTACATTATTCAGACTATTGTCTTCATCTTTGTCATTGTAATAAATATAGCGACAAAGATGAGGACAATAGTCCGAATAATGTAAACAAGGCCCTGCGATGTGAGATGATTAATCAATTCAGCATGGATTAGGACTTCTAGGAGTTTCCCAAAAAGAGGAAGAAGTTGAAAGGGTCGAACATTTCACCAGAGTTCTTAAAATTTAGACAGCTGATGATGACTTCCAGCAGACAGGAAAGCAAGAGAAGGCGAGACACTTATTGTACAGTTTAGAGAGAACAGGAGCCAGTTCGAGAGAACAGGAGCCAGTTCGAGAGTACACTTCTTAATGACTATTACAGGAACACCATCAGGTTCACATGCTTTATTTTTGTGTTTTTTTTTTTTTTTTTTCACTCATTATTTTCTTCTGCTAACGTTGGGCAAATAGAGAAATAAATGTAGAAAGTTCTAAATCTTTCGATTTGGTTGGGTAGGAAAGGGGAGGGGAGAACGCACTAAACCCGAAAAAAGTAAACTCCAGTGAGGAAGAAAAGTGAAAAAAAATGGTCTTCAAGAGCGTTCCGTGGCCGAAAATTATCAGTTTGTGCAAAATAAATGTTCTCTTGGATTGTAACCTCGGCAAAAAATAACTCAACCAGCTGAGCTGAGCTGAGCTGAGCTGACCAGACCAAATTGGTCTTCGATTTATTTGGTACGAACGGGGTGGGGAGTTGAAGGTATGTAGATTTAAATTTCAAATTTGTTACTTTTGTGTTTTTTTATTAAATTCATTCTTCTGCCAACGTCGAGTAAAAAGGAAAAAAATCTGAGAAAGAAAAATACCTCGCACACCCAACATATGGAAAATATTGTGAATGGAATTTTAAATTCAGATGTGTAAATTGTTCTATTTTACGATTTTACGTTCGACCAGATTTTAACATATATATATGTGTGTGTGTGTGTGTGTGTGCGTGCGTGTGCGTGTGTGTGTGTGTGCGTGTGTGTGTGTGTGTAAGATTTCAGATATTTCTAAAAATATATCTGTAAGGGGACAATATGCATAAAGACAAAAGGAAAATTTTTCTTAGTCGAAACATTTGCCTTGATCAAGTCCATCAGAGGAGGAAACGCCTCGACTAAGATAAGTTTTCCTTTTGTCATTATTCACATATATATATATATGTTTATGCGTGTGTGTGTATGTGTGCACGTGCGTGTGTGTGTTTAAGATTGTTTAATGGGAGGGTACTGAAGGACACACAATTATTACAGAATGGATATGCCCCTGAAGAAGGCCGAAGTACACTTCGGGCGAAAAGTTGAAGTATTTGTCTGAAGAATGCATGTGCTAATTGCTGTACCTCATCTCAGAATTCATACGATGCTAAGAAAGCCAGACATCGCAACGACCGGAATGTAGTGATTAAATAACAAAGGCAAGCATACTTGGTTAAATAATTTATGGTGTAATAATAATGTACTCAGAATTGCAGATAATTATGGGGAGGCTGTAGAGCGAAGCGGCCGGAATGTATCAACACGGATAATAAAATAAGGATACTTATGGCAATAATTTCAGTAAATTGGTTTATGAGAATTTTTCGAAATAAATTTCAATATACACACCAAGGAAATGTAAGTTATTTTCTGTTAACAAAACCTTAATAATGAAAGGTAAAGTGAAGTATTTTGTTGTTTTTTTGTTTTGTTTTTGTTTTGTTTTTTTGTTTCACAAAAATAAATAAAAATTTAAATCAAATCTATTAATAAGAGAAATATTATATTGTAATTAATGAAAGGTTTCTGCATTTTTATTTAACGAGAAAAAATATCTTAAGACATTGACAGTCGATTAGTAATTAACTCAACCAAATAACTAAAAAGTTATTTTCAAATTAGATCTGAAATTAAATAAATCATCCCAAAGAAACTAACGTGTCCAAATCGATGCATGAGATCGATTCAATTATATTCACCATACGGCATAAATAAAATATAATCCAGTTTGTCATGAACAAGCATTGAATTGCCATGCCAATCTTACAGGATGCAGATGATCATGGCTTTCGACAACTTCCTCTTCCATGCAGTTTTTTCTCCCTTTCCTAAGGATTCCGTCAGCCTGCTCTGCCATCCAAGCTCGTCGGTTAAGAAGCTCGCTACCTTTCCCTGTCTCTCCTGTCCTCAATATGCCCCGTGAGGGTTAAATTTTCCAAGCCCTCCTTCCTCATTATGCGTCCGTGGAATTTCAGTTGTTTTTTTTCCTCTGAATCTGAGTAGAAGTTTTCTTTTTTTTTTTTTTTGTCATTTTCTTTAAGAATTCTTTTAAGACCCGCTCCACCCATGCAGATCTTGAAATAAGAAAAACTGTCATCAAGTGATGCCTAGCAATCTGATTTCGTAATATACAAGGCGTGTTCCAAAAGTAAGAAAAGAATGCTTTTATTATTTTCTTTTTCCGTCAAAAGTTGCTTTCACACGTCCTCTTGACTGCAGTCCGTTTTCAAGCCATCATCCCCATCTTGGCTGTTCGATGTCACACTTTTGCATAAGAACTGTATTCCTCTTGGAATACATCTAGAATGCAACCATAGATTCCCTGCGACTCATAAATTGCTTTCCTATGACTTTGATTCATCTTCCTCATATGTTTCAATTTTTTCACAAATTAACGGTTTTCCTATTTGAATTTTCCGATTAATCTGAATTCTTAAGTTAATAATTGAGTAAGCTCATGACAAGTTCTAAAATATCTGTAGAAATTCCCCTGTGGCATTGTTAAATATTTGAGCTTAACAACTTTAACAAAATATCGCAATAACAATCATAAATATGAATGCTGATAGTTATTTTAAGAAGTAGGTACAAATGAAAAATGTTAAAATTGACAACTTTTGCCATTTCACTGTTCTAATTTTGCATATACATGAGGGTGCAAAAGTAGATATACAGTAATGACAAAAACAACGTGTGCACAAAACGTATTGTATTGATTATAGTAACATATCAATAACATATCAATAATAAACATATCAACAATGACCATATCAGTCCCTGAAATGTTCAAAATGTTTACCCCCGTCATTCACACACTTCTCTTTATTTCCAAAACTTATTATTATTATTATTATTTCCTTTGATTTCTGTTGTATACACATTACCTTCCGAGTGCCAACCAGAGATCTAAGGTCAGAAATGGCTTCATGACATTTTCCACTGATCATTTTTTGTATAAAAAAAATTCACAGGCATTGTACATTAAGCTTCTCGTAATGTGTAAGCTGTACTTGTGAGTGCAATATTTTGTATTTCTTCATCACATGGGCTACCAGGAACCCCTTCAGTGAGTCTATCGTAACCATTTCCAATCAATCTGAGGGCTCCAACTACAACTAGAATTATTGATGACCTCATGTGCCACATTTTTGAGATCCCTGTATTTAGATAGTTTTTTTTTTCTTTTTGAGATATTCAAAGATACATTACAATCAGCAGGGACTGCCATGACAATAAGAAAGCACATATGTTCTAGTGTTATTTGATCGGGATGTCTTCTTCGTCTTCGTCTTCGTCTTCTTTTTCTTTTCCTTCTTCTTCTTCTTCTTCTTCTTCTTATTATTATTATTATTATTATTATTATTATTATTATTTATTAAAAATAAAAATTATAATAAAAATTATAAAAATAAAAATATTAACAATTATTTTAATGAACAATAGCTTAGCGGATTAAAGTATCTGTTCGTGAATTTGACGACTGCAAGTAATTGCGAGTTCAGTCCCTGGGCCGGTCAGTGAAAATAAGGCGAGCCATAGCTGAGAAGTACTAAATAAGAAGTAGATGGGATAGCCCTAGGCATCTAAATACCTTGTAGGTTACCCGGATCGACATACACCTGAGGAAGGCCAGAAGCATTGTGATAACAACAACGAAGATAAGGACAATAGTCCGCATGAAACTAATCTGAATAAGCGTAACTGCTTATCCCAGAAATTCAAAAGGAAAATAATTTGTTATTGATGTTTAGCTTTTACTTACAAATACATTCTCCAACGTCTCACATGTCGAAACAAATCGGTTTTCGAACAGAATATTCGAGAGAAAATGCCTCTGTTATCAAACAAAATTTCGGTTCTCGAACAACATTGCCGAACCGATCCGAACCGAGTTAACCCGAACGGAATCATTTCTTAGTCGACCGCCATATTGTATGCATTCGTGTGTTGTGCTGTGCTTTTCTTTTCCAATTTTATTGTACTGTGACTTTTTTCATTAGTCCTCAGTCACGACTTCAAAGAAAGCTAGTAGTGATACTGGTAAAGGAAAAAGAAAAGTTAAGAGAAAAACAATTGTTGATGATATTGTCTCTTTCTATTCAATTTCATATGGCAAAATCAACGATCTATACTATTCTTATAAATAAAGAGATAATCATGTCTTTCCTTCCCCTTTTCTAAACAATAACATCTCTTTCCTTTCCCTTCCACTTACGCCATCAACTCTCCTACATGCAGGTACGATAGAACTGAAGTGTTCGTCTATATTTTATCTGTTTAGTATTTTTTTTTCTTAGATTTAACGATTTTCATTAGTTTCATGTATTATATGATTTTATTAGTTTTGTGTATAAACTTGTGCACAAAGTACTGTTACATTGATTCCTGTTGGAAAAATAGTTTCAGTTTACGAACATTTCGGGTTACGAACGGACTTCAGGAACGAATTAAATTCATGAACCGACGTTCCACTCTATAAGATTGTCATGAGTCGTAAGAAAGACAAACTAAAAAGTGAAACATATTGTAATGTAACTGAGTATAAGAACACAGCGCCCAACAAGATTGCAATGCATTCAGAAAAGGAACGGAGAACATTTTTAGAATAAGAACAACTGTCTTTTAAAACAGGGCCAAAAATGAGTTTGGGGCAACAATTAAATGATAATAAACATGAAAAGTGGATTGACCAGCAAGAAACTATTTGAAGATGCACCTGGTAAAAAGGTTCCATTCCAGTCGGGAAACACATTTTCTTTAGTAATACTTTCGATCTATAGGCGTGTAGACTTTAATTTCAATGATGAAAAAACAGATCATAAATGTCTACTCAAACATATTTACCCACTAAATATAACGTTTATATTATTATGAAATGATATTGCATTAAAAGAGACTTCAATAATAATTAAAAAATGACTTTACAGGAAAATATCAACATTGCACCAATGAAAGGTGCATATATAAAAGAAAAACGAGAAATATAAAGAGTGAACTGCTGATATCCCCTGACGAGAGCAGGGAGTAATTGTTGGAGGACCCGTCAACGAAACTCTAGAGTCGGGATGCTGAAGTAAAATGAACTAAGTGACAAACTTTATATTATATTAATTCTCTCTCTCTCTCTCTCTCTCTCTATATATATATATATATATATATATATATATATATATATATTTCTTAGCTCTGTCTAACCACAATGAGCACTGTTTTGTTCACACCTTATATTAAATTCAGTAAATATTTATTCGCTTACCTGTGTATGCACGCTAACGCACATATATATACAGTTACTAATATATAGTTATTTGATTTATCCACATTAATACATATATATATTTATATATATATATATATATATATATATATATATATATATATATATATATATATATATATATATATTTCTCCGATTTAACCAGTAGAAAGACAATATTTATGAATAGAAATGGCAATAGGAAACCTAGTAATTGCTGACGCGTTTCGTCCACATTGGACGAATCGCGTCAGCAATTACTAGTTTTCCCTATTGTCATTTCTATTCATAAATATATATATATATATATATATATATATATATATATATATATATATATATATATAGTTCTCGTTAGACACTCTTTCTCGTACCGTATACATATTGGCGATGCCTCCTGACGATTGATCGGAATGACTACGAACATGTTCGTCTACTAGACTCTTGAGTCGGGGAGCTAAATATGACATCAATCAGCTAAGTCACAAATTTTATATTTGTAATAATCCTATATTGTATTAATCCTATATATAAATGTGTGTGTGTTTGTGTGCGCGCGCGTGTGTGTGGAATTAGTAAATACTAGCCATTTAAAATTCCTCAGCGTATAGATCAGTTATAAAGCAAATTAAATATGAGAGAAAAGGAAACTGAACATAAAATAGGTTGCGCTAGAAATCGTTTGGCCCCAAACAATAAATGACTATAAAACCAAAAATTTAACCCGAAAACCTAAGTAGCCTTGTCAGATCGAGAATTTCACGTGTGTGTCATGTATGGCGCCGAACCAGTTCAGAAATAGCTAAACTGTCAGCTGTATAGAACCGCTTTCTAAGATCAATGAGTAAAAATACCTTTAAGCGAGTGAATCCTGACGGTCACGCCGAAGACCATCCCTTTCTGAACTTTATGAACTGGCGCTACAGAATCACAAATAACTGCACCAAATAACAAAAACTGCATCACTTAAGAACTACCAACAGCTAAAATGGATATCACATGTAACTCGACGAGGAAATACTGTCAATCATGATCGATGTTGATATTCCACACTCCTTAAAAGGTTAGGAAGGAAAACCCCATTAATATTGGAAAGAGTGGTATCGGCTACTGGACTAGAAAACCCTATTTGCCTGAAAAATTGTTTTAAGAGAAAGATTTTATGTCTACCGACAGTAGTAGTGGCTGCTGGGTCAATGAATACCGAATGTTTCCTTATAAGGAAACAGATAATACTACCATTATCACACCCACACTCTTTCTCTTTTTCTTTCTCTATCTGACTCAATCGGTCATTCACTCTCCCATACATACAAACACACACACACACACACACACACATATATATATATATATATATATATATATATATAATGGAATATTTATATGTGTGTGTGGAATATATATGTGTGTATGTGTGTGTATGTGTGCGTGCGTCTGTGTGTGTGTGTGTGTGTGTGTAATGGATTATATCCGACAAATATTTTAATATATTTTCTGTCATTTTTTATGAATACAACTTATTTCAGTAAATGCTCTGCTTTTAATTAAACAGCATTAATTACATTTACAGGCTTGAATATTCGAGAACGCATATTTTCTGCGAATTTTCTCAAATATTCAGGTCGGTAAATGTAATTAATACTGTTTAATTAAAAGCAGAGCATTTACTCAAATAAGTTGTATCTATAAAAATAATGTATAAACAGAATAAATAGATAGATATTCAAACATATATTGTTAAATATAACTGACAACGAATGATGGTGATGATGGCTCATGTGAGCTGAAAGCTTAGATCGAGGAACAGCATCATAAAATTACCCAAATGTTGGACAGTTTTTGTCTTTATTTTTTCCCGAAACTAAACCCACGAAGATTAGTGTTGCGGATGTGTGTGATGGAGAAGAATAGAAGGTTTGAATTATCAGGTTTAAAATTGTGTGTGTTCAATAATCTTCCATCCACAACAATTAATACAAGACATAGAATAAAGATTCATAAACATCTTGTTTCAAAACGTGACAATTGAATTTATTAATATTTGATATACATGCATGAATACTGAGTGAAAAGGTTAGACAGAGTTGTGTCTCTTAGATTAGGTAATATTTGTACCTAAGTTCATAAAGTGAAAGTAATTATTAAACTGTAGTTTAGAAGAATAAAGTTTCTTTAGCATGTTTGGAATTGTGTATTGTACAAGTTGGTAAAAGTCCAGAAGAGATTTCAGAGTTCCTACTTGCGTGAATGTTGGTAATGGTCTTTAATGTCTGACTGCGTTAGTTAAGACGGGAGTTCTTGAAGATTACATCTTGGCAAATGAGATGCGAGAGAGATGAAAAGAAACACGAGGGTGTTTACACGTGTTCTGTTTATATATGGTCGTGTATCACGTGGGAGGCTCCGAGCATATTGAGCCGTAAAACAGATTTGTCGCGTGCAGGCGGTTTGATTGGTCGGAACTGACCAATCAGCGAGCTAGATTGAAGGTGATTAACCAATGAATGCTTGTTATATATTTTGTAAGATGGTGATGGTGAAAATTACAACAGGAATAGTGCATTCCCTAGCAGAGGTTAACTGACTTGTTGTGGAAGAGTCCACATTAGAACGGCTCAAGACAAAACATGTTTACCCCAATACACTATATATATATATATATATATATATATATATATATATATATATATATATGGCGTGAGACAGGCCGCAAATATTCGAAAGTTACACATATATTAGATATTTCCTTATTAGATATATATAAAAGTCGATATAAGTTAAATTGTTTCATTAATATTTCTGTTTTGTTTATTGTCTTTGTTAAACTAACACTAAAATGACATTCTTTATGGAAATCGTTGAATAGCGGAAGTCACAATTCAGAGATTCCAACTAACCTCGATTGTTTAAACTGTACACAACGATTTTTGGCATCTGTCTTATTCGAACGTGCTTTAAGAGAGTCAATGATCAGGAACTGATATCAATCATTGTAACAGTTCGTGTCAATCAAGGCCTCGAATATTGAATTTCGTGACAAGCTTTCCTGTCTCCAGCCTGTGCTATTGGCACCAAGAATGCTTCCGAAAAATATTGTCCGGGGATCATTACCATGCTGGGCCAAATAAATGGTTTAGAAAAACTAGACTTGTTGGATTGAAAACTTATAAATAACACCCCGCAATTCTAAACGTTGAACCAAATTTACAAACGCTTCCTTCATAGAAAAGCAAAGCATAAGAGTGTTACTTTTTGGATATTTGCAGGAATGTTGAAATTGCAGAATAATCTATATGGTTTGGTTTATTTTGTTTTATGGTATACCAACCTCAATGGGTTTTTTAATGCCGACAAGATTTTTAGGGTAGGTTCGAATAAATATATGTATTCTTTGTAAAAAAATCAGTTTTCGTTGACGTATTTTTGTAAAGAGGTTTTTTGTCAAGAGTCAAATCTATTGCTGATATTTTTCAAACATATATTGTTAGTAATTTTGGATTTGAGCGGGGATAACTATTTGCCCTTTGTTGCGACTCTAACAGGTGTTAACACAGCAGGTCAGGATGAACTTGGAAAGAATAGCAATTAAGGGGTGGCTCCACGCTCTTGAAAACCTCCCGATCGGAAGCCTTGCTGCCGAATGCAGTTTATCGTCATAGCCAATGCGATACCCTATATGGTACTTATATTTGAAAGCTAAATTTGTCGACTAAGAATAAAATATAGTATGCTTGCCTATTCTAAAAAGGCAAGGAAACCTTAAACCACGAGGAAACTTTTCTGTTACTCTAACATTTTAGATTTCACCTTTCAACGAACAATTCATTGTTGTAAATATCAAATTGTATTGTGAACTATATACTTTCACGGATTAAACTCAATGGAAAAATTTAGAGTCGAAGTTAATTCAGACGATTTACTCGTAACTTTCTTTTGACTAGAGACTTTATATCATGAACATTAAAAATCGGTAATGAATGACCTTTTAAATTACTGAGTTATGCTTAGCATTCAGTTCTTCCTATAATTACAAAGCTATACTTTCTGTTTGATGTCAAATTTTCTAGAAAATTCCTTTTTTTGCTTTTTTTTTTTTTTTTTTGGCTTAACATTTCTGTTTTGATTTCATTGTTGCTATTCTTTTGCTTGCATCATTTTGTTTGCTTTCCTTTATCTTTTGAACTGTTTGTCATTCTGTTGTCTTTATTGGACAGACGTAGAACGATTTAAATGTGTGGCGGGAATAAAGAGAAGTTTTGGCGCCAATACTGGAAGTTTTAATAATGGTTACTGACTCGAAAAATTATAGCATTAACTCCAAAACTGTGAGATGGCTTGTGTGGCAGTTTGTGAGTGTGAAACAATTGGTTGGTCGGAAATAATGAATAATACTGAATATGTAACAGTGTGTGTGTGTGTAAAAGTACACAAAGAAGGTTTATATATACGTCTATTTTTGGCGATGAGTATACGTAGGTCTACGTCTGATATTTGAAATGTTTGATTTCTTACATGTTTGTCTGTACGCCGAGCGAATGCATTTCTGTATTGTGTATACACTTGCACCTAAGACGATATACGGCAATGTGTGCCAGCGTTTATCTAATGTGTGAGCCGTGTGAATATTTCATAACCAATGCCTGTCTTTCTCCCCTGTTTCTTCCTTGTAATTGTGTAAAGGTGGGGTAACTACAAAAGACGCACTGAAAGCAAATTATATAAGCACGCTCTAAAAATTTACAAATTTATCCGTACCTGTGTAAGTCTGTTTCTGCTTGCCACAATCAGAAAGCCAGGGGAAGGAAAGATGAAAAGTAAATATTTTAATATTTCTTTGCCTCAGCAATTTCTGTATATATTTCTTCTTTCATGTACTGTGTTCCTTTAGGATGTGGTTGATCATGGCTCTCCACCAATTATTATTCTTTTGTCAACAGTGTCCGTCGACTTACTATCCCTCCGCGTCCAATTCCTGCTATCCGTTTACTCAATCTAGTTAGGTAGATTACTCGATCTTTACTTCTAGTTTACCCTGAGTGTGTCAAATCCTCCAAGCCCTCTTTCCTCATTATGCGTACCAGAAATTTTCAACTTTTTGTGATTCTAATTACAGGTGTACTATTTGCTTCCATTTTCCTTTAAAATTCTTCGATACACGCATCAAATGGCGTATGTCCGAAGGGTGTTCCTAAAGTTTCTTACGCGAATAGAATCTCTTTAATTATGATTACAAATCGTTCTCCTATTTTAATCGCTTGTTATACTAGCCTAGAAGCCGCCCTTCAGGCCTACTTTACGCGAGCTCCTGCGAGGCGGGGGGGGGGCTTTTGAGCCACCGGTCTTTTACCTTCAGAGTACGTAAAAGTCATAAGGATTTAGAAATAATAAAATTATTTTATCTTTATTCGATACCTTAGTTCGGCATAATCTTTCTTCTTATGCGCAACCGATCTCTGTAGTTTATTTACATTTATTTTCCGCGTAATTTTTATTTTCTGTTAAAATCATCATTCTTTACGATACCTTCGTATAAAGTCACACTTAAACGATCGAACTATGTAATATTTCGGATACGTCACAGTACGTGTCCTAGAAAAAGAACAAAAACATGAGCAACGCACTATGCCCCACTTAAATTTGAATTCAGTCAGTTATGTGCCATGCATAACAGACGCTTAGGCGATCATGCATCTTGCGATACATGACTGACGAGGCAGAATTTTTCTCGCAGTAGGTTGTTATTTCTTTCTGCGGAAGACCAGTTGCCATTCAAGGCTATAGAATCCGGTCTGTCCTGTTATTTACCCATAGCTGGGTGAAGAAGAAGATGATTCAGAACTTTCCCAGTGGTATTAGCATGTAAGTGAATGTAATGGATTCGACTGGAAATCGAACTCGGTCCTCTGATTCCTCAATCCGAGCCGCTTTACCGTTTACGGTTTAATTAGACTATATCAATTGCAAATACGACGAAAAATGAAACGTTTAATAAAGAATGGATTTTTTTTATTCTTTCCCTCTGCTCAATATTTAAATTTAACTTTAAAGGAATTATTTATTAAATTTTTAATCTCATTTTACTACAGTTGTTACTGTTATATCATGTTGTTTATGATTCGCCTAGATCGAAAAACGGACAGACGGACGGACGGACATACGTACACTGCGCTTCATTTATATAGATTGTTCATGTTGGCGTTGCTCATGAGATTTTCTTTTTGACTTCAATTTCAGAAACAATAGGAACAAAGAGAAGCATTTGACGAAGACCGGTGAAAATCAGAACCAGAAATAGAAGTATCGTATTATTATTGATTTTTTTTTCAATCTGGAATAAATTGCGCCGCAGAAAAGCTATGATCGCATGCAAAATGTTTATCATGGGAACTGACCTTCGTGTGCAACGGTCAAGAGTTGGGCTGCTGAATGCCATCAAGGGAGGTGTTTGTTTCCAGATTAACTACGATCAGGACGATCTAGAGAAACAACGTTTCTTGAAGAAGTATTTACCGCAAAATAAAATGAAAATAAAAAAAAATTATTTTTCGGCAGTCATATTATTATGAATATTGAGTTGAGCTTAAAACAATTGGAATATTCCTCGTATATATATATATATATATATATATATATATATATATATATATATATATCGGTTTAAGAAAGCCACCAGGGACAACAACAGTTTCTCCGTCGCAGTACACTTCAACCAACCATTTCAGAGCGCCGATGTCATCAGATGCGTTCTTTAGTGTTTTCATTCAACAGCCGAAAAGAAATGCGCAGATCAGAGTTGAAATTTATTTTCAAAATACATTCAAACATTGGGGGATTCGACTGGGATTTAGGTTTACTCAAAGAGTATAATTTCCACAGGGAGACCGCCAACCAAAAATATTCTTCGGAAGACTAAGTGCCACTTCTTTGTTTGTTCCTCGTATTGTTGAAAATAACACAGGTAAGTTCAAAAATTCCGACTTCTATCTCTTCTTTCTTCCATTCAGTCAAAAGTTTAATATATAATAAAAATCAATTCTATTGACAATATTGGTATGATTTCGTTATCTTTTTATTCTTCGAAATATGTTAACCGCCCTATTAAATCTACATAT
The DNA here is from genome assembly GCA_903632075.3 of Acanthosepion pharaonis. Lineage (NCBI taxonomy): Eukaryota > Metazoa > Mollusca > Cephalopoda > Sepiida > Sepiidae > Acanthosepion > Acanthosepion pharaonis. Next base: position 293,034 of record CAHIKZ030001635.1, on the reverse strand, counting down.
GACAAGAAGCGGAGGAGGAGGGCTGGAGTAATGGATAGTGGCACGGATTGAGGAATCGCAGACCCGAGTTCGAATTCCAGTCAAATCCATTATATTCACTTACGTGATAATAACCTTGGGAAAGGTATGAATCCTCTTCTTCTCCCTCCAGCTATGGGTAAATAGCAAGACAGACCGGGTTCTATAGTCTTGGATGGCAATTGGTCTACCGCAGAAAGAAATGGCAGCCTACTGCAGGAAAAAAATCTGCCTCGTCAGTCATGTATCGAAAGATACATGATCTCTTGAGCATGGTAGATAACTGATTATAAGAAGCACACGTGAAACAACTTTCATTTTAATTATGGTGGCTATCATAAGCTCCTAAGTGTCTGTCTCGGAGCATTGTTATAAATTTATTTTCAATGTCAGTCCTCCTCTGGTAGACACTTTGTTAATGAGAATGGGTTTGTATTTGCGACTGGTGGTGGGTGGTAAGGTATCTTATCCCGGGGGAAGCGGTCTGGGGTTGGAGTTTATGGATAGAAACTTTCGTTGTTTGTAGTTTAATATCAGTTCCTACTATGTGGCGTTTCTTAAATACATATGCTCTGTTATAATAAATACATCGAACTTTCTGTGGATCACTTTTAATAATTAATATTACTTGTATCCATCTAGATTATATACCAACAGATCGATTACCTGTACTATATATATATATATATATATATATATATATATATATATATATATATATATATATATTACATGAATCATTCATACAAAAACAGATATAGAAGTTAATGATTTAAATGGCGAGAATACATCTTCGCAAACAATTTTAATAAAGTACACCAACCCTGAACCTGTATATGAATGATATGATCCCTGTTTATAAATTCCAGTTGCATAAGGTCTTTTTTAGTTTTTTACAAGCTTTCATCTGTTCATACAGACATCCTCAGGTATGGAAATAGATTTTGTTCTTGTTTTTTACTTCTCGGTAATATCAGATGTATTCTCGCCATTTAAATCATTAACTTCTATATCTGTTTTTTGTATGAATGATTCATGTAATGTAAATTGAACTGCACCTTAAACTTGATATATATATATATATATATATATATATATATATATATATATATATATATACCGGGTGTAACAGCAAAATTGTCCAAATCGTGTAACAGCATGGTTATCCATCCACACAAAATGATTAATATCTAAAAAAAAAAAAAACACTAAACTAAGTGTGTTTGTTTTTTCTGGGTTTTCATATAAGACGTTCAGAGTTATTCCGTATTTGTATTGAGTTATTCAGATAAAAAGGGAGGAGGTTAAAAGTATTTTGTTTTAGACACACTATCTTCCCAACTGAGCAATGTTGAGAGGAAAAAGATATTTCAGGCCTTCAGTAATGGTACCAACATTCACACTCTAGTTTCCCATTCAAGAGATATCAAGAGAACGGTGAATATGTTTAAAAAGAGGGTACAATAGGAAGGGAAAATAGATCAGGAGCTAACAACAGAAAGAGGGGCCATCATTTCAACTTAAACCTAAAGATATCAATTAGAAAAGATCTAAACCAATCCATAAGACGTTTAGCAAGAAGTTTCACCTATGACAATCCCAAAAGCAGTGAAAAAAAGACTTGAAAATAAAATCGTACGTTAAGCTTGTGAGGCAACTTGTTACTCCAGGACAGAAAGAAAGTTAGAAAGGGCGAAGATCATTTTGAATAAGTTAGAAAATGATTCTGGAATAATAATAATTGTTGGGGCGCACCCACCTTCTGACTGATAATGGACTTATCCCTCTACGATATAAGTCTGTGCTAGAGAGAGAGTACGTGTGTTGTGTGAAGGATCAGGTTCAGCGACAGCAGTCGAGAACAGGTTACCATTACATACCGTTGGACTGTAGACTTTTGCTATTGTTACTGACTAACCGACGTTCCTTATTCTAATCACTCTGTTGTTAATTACCTCTTACAAATATACCAGTATTTATCCCTACAACTGTGTTTGTCTTTATTCGAATACACACACGCGGGGAACACTCCCAACAACAATATATATATATATATATATATATATATATATATATATATATATATTTAAGACATTTTTATGTTTGCACATTCTTTTTATAGATACAAATATTTAAGTAAATGCTCTGTTTACAATAAACAGTATTAAACAACATTTACCGGCCTGAATGTCCGAGAAATTTTCACAGAAAATATTAGTTCTTCGACTGGATTCGAACCTGTATCCTATACGGAAACGTCATTTAGCTTGACGTGCCTTCAACCGATTTGGCCACAGAGGAGCGTTCGGTTAGCAAGGTCAAATTTACTGTTTTTAAACTTCAAACTACTATGAATCTCTCACGTACATTCATTTCTGCTCATGGCGTATCAAATGTAAACAAATGACGTCACACATTATGAAATGGACAAAGTCCGACAATTATTTGAAGACATTTTATGTTTATACATTCTTTTTATAGATACAAATATTTAAGTAAATGCTCTGTTTATAATAAACAGTATTAAACAACATTTACTTAAATATTTATATCTATAGATACAAATATTTAAGTAAATGTTTAATAATGTTTATTATAAACAGAGCATTTACTTAAATATTTGTATCTATAAAAAGAATGTATAAACATAAAAATGTCTTTAAAAATTGTCGGACTTTTTGTCCATTTCATAATATATATATATATATATATATATATATATATATATATATATATATATATATAAACTTTATTTCAATCCTTCATGAGCCAACGAATCTTAGCTATAATTAATTTCTGATGAATATGTCATTTTCGTTTATGATCGATTCCATCACGATACTTCTGTTAAACGTGGAGGGTAATTATACATTGTTATTTCTCAAAGTAGATTCAATCGTATTATATAACATCAGAAAATTCCAGTCAGATAACTTTAATCATTTCTAAGATACAAGGGTTCAAAGCTTAATCTAACAATTGGACAATTTTGCTGATACACCCATAAAAATATATATACATATACTTTATTATAGCATATTACATTCGAACGTGTAGAAAAAAACGCTACATAGATGCACTCATGTTTCGATGTGTATCAAGACATCTCATTAGGCGTTAGTAAATGACTGATTATTACAATTATTAGAATTTAATTACATACAACCTCTTTTCCAGCGAAAAAAGGAAAGAAAGGATATAATCTCATTTTCCAGAGGAAAGGAAGACGAGAAAAGGAAAATATAAGTAAAGTATAGAAATGTAAAGTAGCAAGACATGTTATGTTTATAATCGGTTCAACCAATCATGGCTTATCATAAGTAAGATGTCATGAAATACAGATTTAAAATTGCAACGGATAGAGACGTTACACTTGAAACAAAGTCTTCGTTACATTGTTAACATCAAGCGGCTGACACTTCCTATGAGGAAGAAAACGTAATTTACAAAACTTTATAGAATTTAAATAATATAATATTTAAATAATATAATATTTAAATAATATAATATTTAAATAATATGTCTCTTTAAGAAATAGATACAGGAAAAGGAAAGAAAAATATTAAATAAAATAACGAAAACTTAAGAACAAACAATATTTAAATAACTGGAGTAAACAAAACTTTTAGCATATAGATCATATAAAATAATATAATGATAAATTGTAAGATATGTAGATCATACTAGATGGAATGCAACTGTTAACTAAAGGGTCTTATATTTGGTATTAAAAACAAATAAATAGAAAATATAAAACGTCAACCAAACGTATATACCTCTAGACTAAATATTACCAGTAATGTTAGAAGAATAACGTACAAACTATGCTACATCGAAAAGGTCTAGCTAACTAAAGATATGCTTTATAAGCTTACAACAAGGTTATTCAACATATAAGAAGAAGTAATTGCCAAATTATTTTTAAGCAAGTTTGCAGGGACAAAAGTAAAATGTGTTTACAACTGACCATTAATTCTAATCTTTGATTTAATAAATCCTCTCTATTTAAAAATCTGATTATCTGCATTTTCTCTTGTAAACAGAGAAAACAAGGTTCGCATAAGGATCTACATGTACTTGCCAGTTTTAAAATTTTCTATTTAACGTTAGGGGTTTCATTTTCTTTTTTAACCTTCCAAAAATATTTTGAATGTGAATTATTATTTCTATAGTAAAAAGAGGAAACGTGCTGACAGATTATTATTTCCATTAGTAAACGAGTAAAGGTGCCAGCGGGTTTTTTTAAAGCATTCTTGGTATTACCAATATAAAACTTTTCAACCGTCGGATTTTAAACTGTAGAGATAAAACATAGATATACTAAGGATTCAGTTAAGCATTTGTTAGACAATGGGCATTGGTTAGGATTCCTGCAATTACAATGGTCACTGTCCTTAACAATATTTGCATTAGTGCCTGCATTATGGTTAAAATTATTAAATTAGTTTAGTGTTCTATTGTGAAACTTTACGATTTTCTCAAGATCATTGGTGCAACTATAACTAAGTTTTAATGTATTTCTTTTAAAAATTTTACTAAAAGGGTTGCATTTCGGAAAATGTTTGCCAATTAATTTAAGAAATTTATGGTCTAACATCGTGCTAACCAATTGATTAAATGAAGGTGTGTACCAGATGATCTTTCTACTTCTATTTCTTTTCTTTGAATTACCATCATATTCTCTAAACTGAATTTCAGAGGACTTATACCCACTATTCCTAAGAACTTTATTATACACATTACTATGTTTCTCAAAGACATCTTTCTTCGATGAGTGTTTGCCAATTCTACGTTCTACAGAGGAAGGAATATGTTGGATTACTGATGGTGAGTGATTGGAATTAGGATGGATATAGATTGGTTTCGCTTTGTTTTTCATATAAGGCTGAAAATTGTCATAGACTAGATCCAACCTTACATCGAGAAAATCAGCTTGTTTGATATTAGTACTTATTTTAACCTTAAGATCTAAACTTTTAAATTCGCTATGAATCATTTTTCTAAATTAATTAGCTTTAATTTTCGTAGAGTTTTACCACCATAAGACCATCATCTGTATATAGCTCTATACTATCTAGACTGATTTCTTCATAAGACCATCATCTCCATATAGCCCTAGAGTTATTTCCAATCACCTGTTAGGGTCAAAATATGGGCAAATAGTGACCCCCCCCCCGCAAACAAAACACTAAGAAAATATAAAAATACATTTTTATATTAAAAATATCAGCAATGCATTTTTATATTTAAAAATTACCAACCATACGTATTTATAATAAAAATTGCCAACCATACCGATTTATAATAAAATGACCAACAACACATTTATAGCAAAATGATCAACAATATATTTTATCTGTAGTTGAAGGCATACAACTGCGCTTAAACTATATTTAGTTGAAGCCACAAAATTGTTCAACATATTTAGATTTCGGCATTGCATAATCCATGGTGAGGGCACCTCGACGTGATGTAATGATTAGCAAACTGGTCTCGCTAGAACAATTACGACTGAGCAGTGATTTCAATCCTCACTGGGCGCCCCATGCTTTTGGCCTTGTGCCACATGTAAGCTATGCTTAGAAAATAACCATAATCCATAGAGATATTGATATGTCGCTAAACAAAATCAGTCAACCAATCTAATGAATCCATACGGAAGCATCGAACAAGAGTTGTCTCCCCTAACAGCAAAAGAGATACAGTCTGTGAAATATCAGAATGAAATATCAGAATGTAAATTGCCATATGCAAGAATAGTGACAACTTGTCTCCTGGAAAATGATAAGATTTGTATGAGTCAAAAGCAAAGAGGAAATAGGATAGCACTTGCTTTAGACGGAGGAACGCTCTATTGTGGTGACCCTGTGACAGACTTAAACTTAGTAATTATTAACATAGTGAAACAAAATGCTTCCAATATATTTAAAAACACTGAAATTATTTTTAAAACTTTTTAATTTTAATTACATGAAGAATAGACTTGAAGCAACAGAAATATAGTTCAGCAGAAAGATACTGAAAATAACATGAATGGAACAGGTGAGCAACGACAAGGTTTTAGAGAAAATGGAAACAAAAAAGAAACTTATTAAGAGTCACTTGAAGTTTCTGGGTCACGTAATGAGGAAGGAGACCTTGAAAAATCTGATACTCACAGGGCAGACTGAGAGAAAGAGGAACAAAGGAAAGCAGATACTTGATGAGCTTAAGCAAATGGATGGCAAAACAGAGTTTGGGTGAAATAACAAAAAGACCAAACTTATTAAGAGCTACAAGAGACCGGAAGATGTGGAGGGCCGTGTTCGCTTACGTCTTGAAGGGACACGACACATAAAAGAAAAATTTGCTAGATGAAAAGTCTTAAAGTTAGATTTGTAAAAAGAAGTCTTATTGACAACAACCAAAATGCACTGACGTGGGCGACTATGGCATTCCACATCTTCCTGTCTCTTGTAGCTCTTAGTAAAGTTTGTCTTTTTGCTATCTCTCCGAAACCTTGTTCAACCAACCATTTACACAAGCTTGTTAGGTAGGTTATGTATTGCTTTCCTCTCTTCCTCTTGCCTTCAATATGCTCTGTGAGTGTTAAATTTTCCAAACTCTCTTTCCCCATTATGTGTCATAAAATGTTTGTTGTCTCTTCTTAATACTAGGTATAAATTAGGTATCTCCACTATTTCGGCATAAATTTTCTATATTTAAGTTTAAAATGATTTTTTTACAACGAAAAAACATTCTTGAAGATTTTATTTTAGCTTTAAAAAAACGTTTAATCATTAAATTTATTATTTCCATTAATTAAACAATTCTGATGTATTTCAGATAGAAACTATATACATTTGATTGTCAAATTTAAATTCAAATTTTTAAATTTTCTTAAAATCGGCCATTTTCTTAATTTTAAGAAATTTGTAAACAAACACAAATTTATCAATTTTGAAAATATTTAAAAAAATTTCTGACACGTTATTTTAGTAAAATTAAAAAAATTAAAGTTAAAGTAATCTGATTTGAAAGAAATCATTCTTACTTATAGCATAAAAAAATAATATACAACCAATTATTAACGAGCGGTTCATCTGATCAAACTATTGATGGTTTGTTGAATGACGAATCGATGACAGCTACTACGGATGACCATAAATGAGAAAATTTTTAAATTCTGAGTTAACGGTTTTTTGGTGGGTTTTTAGCTACCTAGTAATTGTTAGAAATAAACATATTTTTCGCAATTTTTAATGACTTTTATTTACTTTTCGAAGATGCAAAAATAAAAATAAAAATAAAATAAAATACCATGATAGAAGTAATTTAATAATTTATGAAATGGTAATTTAATTATTATTTAATAAATCAAAATTAAATGTGACTTTCCAATCCAAGTTTCTGTCTGAAATACACCAGAATTTTTTAATTTTTATAATAAATTTAAATCATTAAGCTTTTAATTAAATATTTGTTCCTTCTTAAAGTTTTTAAAAAAATATTCTATTTGAGTATGAGTCACACTAACGGAAATACAATACATAAAATAAAAATATTTAGTGAAATAGTAAATAAAAAAAGAAAAATTACTTTAAAATTTAAAGTTTAAATTTTACACTTTTAAAGCTGAACGGAAAATATAACCTGTCAGAAAGCAACTAAGAAACGAAATGTTATGAAATGGCCACGTAAAGGGACAAAACTCTTATATCACGTGACCTTGTTATAATAATGGCAATTTCTGTATATCATACATGGGAATAAGGAATGTATTAAGTAAAAAAATACAACATAAAAAATTATTTTTTAAAAAGTTAGCGCAACTAAATTTATTAAAATTAGTAATTTTGGACTCGTAATTTTTTTTAACTTAATTACTACATCACCTCGAGGAACCAGCCTAATACAGAGCTTTACATGATTTTAAACTATTATAAATTATTATAATTAAAATTTCTTAAAAAATTCCTGTAAAATTTAATTATTCATCAGAAAAAATTATTTCATCAGACAATAATGTCCTTAATATTACTTCTTTACAAAAGCAATTAAAAGCTTTCCTAATTAAGTAATATCATAGTTTTATTGGATTCATTATTTTTCAATTCAGAGCAGATTTTCAGTTAAATAGCTCAAATTTGAAAAAAAAAAGTAGGTTATTTACCATCTCCGAAGACTCCTACTTTTAACAAACAAAACAAATTTCAGGAACCAAACAGGTTTTGGGCGAAATTTCATTAAATTAAGTAAATGTGGGGTAACATATTTTAAAAAAATATATTTTTTACCAAAATTTTCTAAAAAATATTTCAAAAATAATTTCATTTATTTGTGAATAAGTCCTGAAAATTTCATTAAAATCGGACAATTACTTGATTTTTACAAGAATTTCCAAATCAATATGTTTTCAACGGAAAAAAATCGCAAAAAAAAATGTTATTTTCTGTGACGCCGATGACTTAAACAAAAGAAGAATTTAACCAAAATTTCGAACGTGTTAGAAAGGATTAAAAATTTCAAAAATAATTAAAAATACTTTGGTCTTTCATCTTAATAATAACATAAGCATTTTGACGATAAAACTTTATTTTAGTTAAGTTTGTGGCATTTTCATTACGCTATATGCTGTTTTCCCGCGAAAACAGTGAACATGTCTAGTATAAATCCCCTTTTTGTTTCCATTTTATCTAAAAAGTTCATCGTTGCTCATATGTTCATGGAATTCTCAGTATCCTTCTGTATAACTACGTTCTGTTATCTCTTCTTTTTCTATGATGAGATATTATATAATAGTTTTGTTTTCATTTCTTTATTTCTGAAGAAAATTTTCTATTGCTTATTACTTTGCTTAGATTTTGGAAGTTATTTTTCACTACGACAATGTACCTTCGGATTTAAATGTCGCATTTCCAGCTTCTGTTAAAACACTTTCTATTTACTTGAATTTGTGTACTTGCTTGATTTTGGTGTTTCCAGTTTGTAATTCGCATTTTGGATTGTTCCCTTTGCTGTTACCATACTTTCTGTTTATTTACAATTGATGTTAATCCTTTCTTCTCGCTTTCATATACCATCTTCTGTGGAAATTTCTGTTTTTTTCCTTTCCCTCTTTGCTATAAACGCTGTTTCATCTTAATATCTAATCTTGTTAAGATGGTGGCTCCCATTGCATCTATATATAAAATTCAGTGACTTCCGTTAGTCCGTCCATCCCTCTGTCCGTCACAACTACTAAAATAGCAATACATTGATCAATCGAAACCAAATTTTTGGGAGAAGTGCAAACAAGTCAGGGTTACAATGTACAGTTGGTTTTACTAGGGTACGAAGCTAAGTATAATAATTTTTTTATAAATTTTGGAGGAAAAATTAAAATTTTTATTATTTAACATGCAATTAACATTCTTCCACTATTTTAAAAACAATTTAATGATTAAAATAACAAATACTTATTTAATAAAAATGCAATATTATTTCTTGCATATCTTTCTTTTTAAGTTTTTTTTTATATACAAGAATGCAGTTTCCAGTTCGCCTTACGTTTGCGAGAACTATAACCAAATTACAAGGCCAAACGCTTCAAAAAGTTCGAAATTGGTTCCAAACATAAATATTTCCATATGGCCAGTTGTATGTTGCATGCTCAAGAGTAAGAAATCCTAAGAATTTATTCTTTGCCGTCAAAAAGGAAAAAAATAAATTTTCTTAAAAAATATTGTTTACTATGAAATCGTATGGAATTAAATTAAATTAAAGGAATTATTAAACCGCGAAGTAGGGTTTTTGTCAAAATATTTTTCCAAACAAATCAGTTTATTCAATTTCATCGATTGGTTTGCGAAATCGAACGAAACATAGAGTTTGTAAATCTCGACAAAAAATGTTAGCGATAACTTCAACAATACTAAATAATATAAGGATTTCAATACGCTAACACGTGTTTCAAAAAATTCTAGTATGTATGAAAGAAAGAGTTTTACTCGTCTTGATACTCGGCAAATGCACAACTTACAAACGGAAAACTTTCACACCCACATTGCAGATGGCACTACTGTGTCTCTTCATAAAAACCATGATCACAATGAACCTAAAATTGCTTCCACGGACGTAAATAATTTTCACTCATGTACAAACATATTTGAAATAAATTCTACAGATTTTTATGTATTTTATATTGCCTTTTTAATATATTCTTGCCGTTTCTTATTTTTGGCACTCTCTGATACTCTGGCATATTTTCGCCAATTCTGTAGACTTGTTCACACCAATTTTGTTGGCTTGTTCTCGCCAATTCTTTCGATTTATTCATTTTACTGCTGATTGTCATTTTTACTTATACTTTATATTCTAAAATATCATCTAATACAGTGCTCGAGTGCCGCTCAAATTAGAGGGTTACAGTCGAATAGTAATATTGCATGATATATGTGATATGGATGGAAGGGTATTGTGGAGTAGCTGAACACCCCACAAGTGGGCTAGTCCATTTTAACAGCACTTCTCTCTTACTGAGGGAGAAGTGTCAACGATTAATCGTTACTCTACTTGTTGACTCTCTGCCTTCAGGCGAAGACGAACTCAAACGAGGCTATACCTACGGGCAGTCTTGTCAGAGGAAGCAGACACCCGTTAACACCACGTTAAAAACCGGCATTGTGCCACATCTCGCATTGTTGGGAGGTGTCGGGTAAATATCGAGGTGTTAACGATTAATTGTTTATTACATTAGTTTGTTTTCTCAATCGTATACCATATTATTCTCCAGAATAAACTACTACTTATTTTCTATGTAATTGTCAACCTTTCCTATTTACGACACAACAAAGGGAATGTATTAAAAAGGGTGGATTATGAAGGTAAGTACATCAACTGACCCTTGACCTAAAGCGATCAAGATTAAACTTTTCAAGGAAGTAGCTGTTACAGTTTTTTTGTGTATATATGTAACTAGTGAGCTAGCCCAAATGACTTGACACACTTTATAGTCCACCAATAGAAGGTTAACCAATCAGAAGACGTAGAACATTCAATCCGTCGTGTATAAAAGCGGCCATTTTGTCTACTCTATCCGAATGTCCAGTTCCAGCTTGTCAGGCGAAGAGATAACAGAAGGACGAACTACGCTCTGCTACTTTTACCAAAATATCCACTGCTAACCTGAACAACGCTTTCCTACTGTCTTCAAAATATTCACTACTAACCTCTGGATTCTATACTCGAAGACGACCGCCATTATAAACAACATCGGTTATGAGCCCAGCATGCTTTCCTACTGTCTTCGAGATATTCACTGCTAACCTCTGGATTCTATACTCGAAGACGACCGCCATTATGAACAACAGTAGCCACGCGGAATTCTGTTCCACAAAATATCATTCCTTGTGGGGCAAAGAGTGGAAATTCCTTCTTACAATACACGGGAAATAACGGTGATTCGGCTCCGTTGACGGAGTCGGGAGTGTCATAGCTGCAATATCTGAACAGGTGCAGCTATTAATGCAATATCATAGTTTATGGAACGACGAAGTCAAAGATAAACATTTATAATGTCCGCAACAAGCATTGCTAATTTTTATACAAAATCAACTTCACAGGGATATTGTTTTGAAAATAAGTTGTTGACAATAGATTTCGAAATAGTAACGTCGTTCTATTATAACATGCTCTTTCTTTAGAATGAATTTATTTTCTGCATCAAAATTTTTTCCAGAACATTCTAAATCGCACTCGAGCAGGCTACAAATTTTTCAGCGGTTACTTTAACGATAAATTGACGATTCCTGGAAGAAAAAAGCGGGATTCAATTTAATGATCGTCCAAAAATCGCATTTTGAGACACAGAGAGAGAGAGAGAGAGAGAGAGGAGAATGAAAGTGATTCTTTACTTGCTCTGTAAGTCGGCATTGTTACAAATCTTCATTATAAGAGCCTGAATTATTTATTTTCAAGAATAAATCACACCCCAATCGCTGAAGAATTACGAAACCAAAAAAAAAAAAAATTGCTACTAAATTATCAATTTTAATAAAAGAAATAAATAATGACTTGCTCGAACTAAAAAAAAATACTAAAAACCAACAGCACATTTTTCACTCCAATTTCTTTCTACCTTCCCAATTACGATGGATCGTTTCGGTATAAAAAAAAAAGTTCTACAAATTCACTAACAAAATGGATAACGATTTAAGAACTAGACGTGATACTAAAGCAAACATAAAGATGGTAGAAAATTAAAATTAATAATGAAAATACTTCATCTCAAAAACTAAAACAGCCTAATACCATTATTTTCGTAGAAGTGCGTAGGCCAAGAATTAAACAACGGAAAATAAATATTAATGCCAACAATGTACGAAGGAAAAACTAAAGACTAAGCGCGAAATTCAAAAAGGGGATATTGCATAATTAGCGTCATTTGTGGCTTAGCATGTTAAAATCTCTTATGTCTATAACTTCTTTTATGTGCCATGTCCCATCAGGTTACGTGAGCTATTATGTTATGAACACCTGAGAATTTCTGTAGTTTTTTCTTCTCTTTAAGATGGCGTCACCAGCGTATTGTATGCCGTTATGTTTGTACCCACTCTTCTTGGCAGGACTGCTTGTTTTGTTAAAATCGTCTTGTTGTTAAAAGTTAAATAAATCAAATGAGAAGATGCATCCTCTTCTTGCATCTCTTTCTATTTTTGTGAACTTGCTTAATTTTAATGATTTGCATGATTTGCATGCAGGCAGATAAACAATAGTGTGTGAATAAATAGATTAAAGAATGTTGAAATTTAATTCCGCCAATCTCTTCAGTCTTCATGGCTAAATCGGTATGGGCGACGTCCATGTTAGATGCGTTCTATTATATAACATGTGAGTCTAAATCTCGTCGGAGGCTATTTCCAATTCTGTCCAATGACTTGAGATCCTGTAGTTTACTTTTTTGTTGTTTTTTTTTCTTTTGTTTTTACGGCTTATCAACCTTTAGTAGATTATTAAAAAAAAAAAAGTCAGAAAGCATTTTTAGACTGTAAGAAATTTTTGGAGATAATAATGATTTACTGTTATAAGTCCGACTAATTAACCCATAGCGAAGGGGAGAAGAGGTGAGAAGACTTCCAATTCCGAGCCGTTATCCATTACAACACTCGCACATCCAAACTTGCAGCGCCAGGTATTCCCAAACAGTCACCCATTTAGGTAGTGACCAGTCTATATGTTGCTCAATCGTGATCGTTCAACGTGATATGGCCGTCTGCTGAAAAGGCTCTAGAATGCATCAACCAAAGTGTTGCAATAAAAGAGGAAAGATAAAGAAAAACCCAATCAAAATGAACAATGGAAATAATTTCTGTAAGTAATTCAAGCAATTTAAATAATGTTTTATCATACAGTTCTTCGGTTCTGATGTTTTTGAAGCTTTTGTTTAGCACTGGTGAATTTTCTTTGCAAAGATCCACATAAAAACAAAAGAAACGTTTTAGCATCTGCGCGTTGGTTCAATAGCAGAGGAAATAACTGTAAGCTAAGTTGTCTAACGTTCAAAAGCAGGTGACGAGAGATTAAGATATGAATAATGTTTTGGTATACCTCTTATTTAAAGTATCGTCAAATCAGTTATTATGTCTTATCTTAAATAAGCTATTATGCCTTATCTTGTTTTTTGAGATAATAATGATTTGCTGACACAAATCCGACTATTTAACCTATACCTCGGGGGAAAAGATGAGAAGATTTCCATTTTGTCTTATGTCTTCTTTTTCTTTTTCTTCTGTGAGCTGTGTCCCTTCAGAAAGTAGGCGATCATGCTTCTCCACATCTTCCTACCCATTGTCACTCTTAACATTGTTTGTCTATTTGTTACCTCTCCTAATCCCAGTTCAACCAAACATTTTCACAAGCTCGTAAGTTATGTGCTGCTTTCCTCTGTTCTATTTGTCTTCAATATGTTCTGTGAGTGTCAAATTTTCCAAACCTTCTTTCTTCATAATGTGCCCTAGGAAAGTTCAACAATCCCTTTCTGGCTTTAAGTTTAAGTGTTCTTTTTGTTTCCATGTTCTCTAAATCTTCGTCGATGCTCGCATTTTCATTACATGGTATTCTCAGTATCCTTCTGTAGAGCTACATTTCTATTGCCTCCAGTCTCTTCTTCATCTGCGATGAGGTTGTCCAGCATTCACTGCCATATAAGAGGACGGATATTACATAACAGTTCAGTACTCATTACTTTTTTTTTATCTCTAACGAAATTTACCTGCTTCTTAATACTTTGCTTAGCTTTTAAAAGCCATTTTTCGACTACGCCTTCGGATTTCGGTGTCGCATTTTTCTGTCCTCTGTTAAAACATTTCCTGGATATTTAAAGTTTTGTTCTTGTAGTTCCTTTTCCTGACAATTGATTTTATGTCAACCAGTAGGAGTCATTCCAGTTTAAATCTAGTTTTATTCGTTACCTCTCTGAACGCTATAGACCGTTATCTTGTCTGTTTATATTCTTAGTACTAGATGTAACAGTACTCGCATTTCTAGTGCAACGTTATGCTAGTAACGTCTGAGAAGAACACTAGACTAAATTTGAACTCGTGTGTGTCTCATTTGCTGAGGGTCTAAGGATACCCTAGAGAGGAACAAGATACATCTTATATCTAAGGTATCTAGTAAGTAAGAGTAGGAAAAAGACGTAATTTACCGCCTTTTTCTTTTATAGTGCTTTATCACGTCATCTAGCGGTCGTTAGCAGAAGTTTTTTTGGCAGAAAAGTAGGGTAATCCTACAAGCGAAACATTGACTTTCAACGGTGCTTTCTAATTGTCCTTTTTATTGAAATACAAATTCAATGATTTTTATTCGAATTTCATAAATGAGGAATTATCATTACTACACACAATTATCTTCGGGGGAGTTTCCGCGTCTTGGTTCTTACAGTCACAACATTTCTATTGTCATAACATCTAGCATTTTTCAGATATCTGTTGTATTCTGTAACCTTTTAGAAGTTTCGATATGAACACTTTATTCAATCAACGGAGTAAGTTGTTCTCAATCCATGTTAGGGGAGATAACTTGTATCTCTTGATTCTTACTAGTTAATTCGTATTTGTGATGTCGCTTTTTGGTTTTCATGCTGAATCAGAGTAAATAGATTTCATTATTTGATACAAGGACTGATCACTACTTAATTAGATGCACTTTTTTAAATCATTTCACCCTATGCAAGGCATTAAAGCCGCTAAGACGTCAGAGGGTTACAGCATGTGAAAGAAAAAGAGGAACATTATTAAAGACAGAGAACAAGAAAAGAACAGGAATTAAAAAAAAAACAGAAGATGACGATTGGTATTGTATTTTGATTTTTGAAGATCAAAGTTGACTCGGAAGCAAGAAACCAGAAGAGAGTTTCACGAGCAAGAAGTGAGAAAAAAAAAGTAACTCTTAACATCGAACTTACGATTACGTCTAGCCATTTAAATTATAAAAGGATCAGACATTGTCGTCAATCTAATACTGCGCTTAAATTAATAAAGTCTACATACCAAGGAGGAAAGTTCGGGATTTTTAATTGCTAAGCCATTGCAAGGCAATGATGAAGTGACATTTTCAAACCTCAAACCTAATATCTGCTTTTTTATAATTTTTCTGACTATAACAACGAAGATAAGGAGACTAGTCCGAATATATCAGCGTATAATTATTTGAATTTCTCAGAAGCGTCCAATGGATTTATCTCAAAATTCAGCTTATTAACGTTTCGATTTGACAATAAAATCTGAATTAAAAGTTCGTTGAATTTTCAATTTGTTTCTCGTCCTATGTATGACGATGGACTACATTCACGTCCCGGGTATGAAGATAAACTACATCCACATCTTGGGTATGATGATAAACTACATCCGGCGGCGGGGCCTCTGGTCGGGAGGTTTTGAGGAGCGTGGAACCGCCTCTTGGTTGCTTGTGCTCCAAGTCTACCCTGGCCCGGAGTGGCGGCACTTATTGCGGTCCCAGCTGTGAGTAGGTAGTTGACTTCTGGGCTGGGGTTGGAACGCTATGCAAGTGTAAAAATATGCTTAAAAAAACATTAAATATTAATACCAGCAATACATTTTTGGAAAAAATTATTACGGGCAATACATTAAAAAAAAAAAAAAAAAAAATATTACAAGCAATAAAAATCTTGTCGGCATTAAATAACCCATTGAAGTTGATATGCCGTAAAACAAAACAAATCTACGTAACCTAAATTTGTTTCTTTTTATGTGTGAAACTTTTATTTATGTGACTATGATTTTGTCCACTTTTGGGATAAGAGGCTAGATTTTTGACCACTGGTTTTGGATTTATTATGTGAGTGGATACTTCGGCCAGGAGGCGCGTCTTAACTTTTAGTCATACTGTGAGTAAAAGAGAATAAGACTTTCGTAGCCTTTTTTATATAATGCTTTATTAGATCAGGAGGGTCGGTAATCTAACAGATTCATTCCAATGTTAAATGTACCGTTGTACGGCCAGTCACGATGAATGGATGTCCGGCTCGAGAGACTATTCGGCCTTAAACTCACACCTGACCTCAAATGGAGCTTGTTCATTCGACTTATCGCTAAAGATGCAGGAATAATCGTCGGCTCTTTGTACCGCTCCAGTGGCCGTGGACGTAGTACTGTTTTCATATTTGGTCAGGAGCTGCCCTGTCCTCACTTTGGAGTCTATCCAGACTGGAAAATCCAAAAGCTTCTCCGAATCCTTATGGATGACAAATTATTTTACACCCTCCAACCTCTCTCACACATACAGGCGGGATGTGGCAACCCTCTCACTGCTCTATCGTTAATTCCATGAAAAGTGCCTAGACGAACTACATACATTGGTTCCGTCAAGCCTAACCTTCACGGCAAGAACCCGTCATGCTACTTACATTGTAGCAAACAACTCACATTCCGTCCGTATTCCATCGTCGAAAAGTAAGTTCCACTCGAACAGCTTCTTTCTGCGAACCACTGCTCTGTAGAACTGACTCCCAAGAATATGTTTCCCCGATCATTATAATCTTAACCTATTCAAGTCTAGAGTTAACCATTATCTTCCACTCCTATCCGTATAAAGTTGCCTCTTAATGTTACTTCCAGTGGCCCCAGGGCCTTGTATAAAATGAATTTCACTGTAAAAAAAAAAAAAAAGAAAAAAAAACTCTAAACCTTAGACTAGTGGTTCTCAACAGGAGTCTATATGGACCCTGGGGTCTATGTAACATTACTGGGGATCCACACACAAAAAAAATAACAAATTGAGGGTCCACTGTGATATTTTAGTGCTCCGTAATGCAATTTCACTTCGAAACGGTTCCTACAACGGAGAATTGGAATTTCTACATTAATCAACGCCATATTAGAATACGAAAATAGAAAAACAACTCTAAAACTGTCAAAAGACGAGATGAAGCGATGTAAGTTGGTATCCCTTTTAGTCTATCGGATGTTTTATTGTAAAACTTGAATAAAAACGAAGGATATATAAAGGAAGGATTATTATATATATATATATATATATATATATATATATATATATATATATATATATATATATATATATTCAGTCGGGTTTCGATCCTAGCTAGAGGCAACGGGACGTCTAGCCACACTGATGAGCTGTGATTCAGCGAAACAGTCTGTCTATGGATGACAATATATATATATATATATATATATATATATATATATATATATATATATATATATATATAAAACGAAAATTATATAACGGTTCTAATTTATGATATAAATTATTTTAATTATTTTAATGTATTAATAATAATTTTAATAAAATAAAATATTAATATAAATTGATTAATATAAGATATTTAAAAAATAAAATATTAATAATAAAAATTAATTTAAGATATAAATTATATAAGGATTATATATAAGGAAGCATATACATATATTTCTTTTCTTTCTTTCTTTTTATGTGTCATGTCCTTTCAGGACGTAAGCGATCATGGCTCTCCACTTCGCTCTATCCCTTGCAGCTCTCAACAAGTTCCTTCCTACTGCTACTTTCCCCAGATCATGTTATGCCATCCACATGCTTAAGCCCGCCAGGTATGTCATGCGTTGTTTTCCCTTGTCTCTCTTTCCCTCTATTCGACCCGTGAGTATCAGATTCTCCATGCCCTCCTTCCTCTTTATATGTCCCAGAAACTTCAGCTGCCTCTTCCTGATGTTAAGTATAAGCCTCCTCCTTGTTTGCAACCTCTCTAAGATCTTATCGTTGCTCACACGCTCGGTCCATGATATCCTTAGCATCCTTCTGTAGAACCACATCTTCGTCGCCTCGAGTTTCTTCTTCATCTTTGAGGAAATCGTCCAACATTCGCTGTCGTACAATTACTGACCTTAAACTGTTAGTAAAAATAAAATGAGATTTTTATCATCTATGGGGTTCTACCAAAAAAATTATGAGTAAAAGTGACCCATGGGTAAAAAAAAAAGGTTGAAAACAACTGCCTTAGACAGACACACAGATAAGGAGTAAGAAATGCCACTTAAATATTAGCTATATTATCTGAACAATGTTTCCGTTTATCAATGATAGAAAAATTAATTAAAGATAGTAATTATAACAAGTGTAAAAAAATGATATTGACGTGATGATGTATGGTAATTGCTGCATTGCATCATTGCAATGATGAGCTATATATATATATATATATATATATATATATATATATATATATATATATATATATATATATATATATATAAAACAGGAAAGAATGAACTGTTACAGCACCATATAAATTGTGAATAATGTTTTCTTTTCTGGATATGTCAGTTTGTTCTTTATTCTCAATCATTTACTAGCAGTGTTGGATCAAAATCCTTTCTGTTCTTCTTCCCGCCTCTTATTATCTGGGCTTGTGATTGTTTAAAAAGGTCACATTTCCGGCTTGAAGTGATCTAAATTTCTATTTCTAGCTTCTTCGTTCAGGTCATTCGGCGTGGTCAGCGAGTACTATTTCTATTTTTTTTTTTAAATTATCACCTGACCTAAAGCATTGCCACTGGTTACTGAACCCTAAATATCCCGGTCGCCCGCTACCGAAATAAACGGTGAATGAAATTTAGAGGCTTAATATTTTGAACAAGGGTCTATCTGTCTTCGGCTTTTTGCAACCCGTATCACATGAAAATCTTCAGTATATACATACATACACACACACACACACATATATATATATATATATATATATATATATATATATATATATATATATATATTGTGTATTTAGGCAGTAATGATTCATTTATGCACGTTTCATTTAAAACGATAAACAAGGTACAACAATTTAGCTTTTTATTTAATTTTTTTTCTTGTGTTCGAACAAGTGTTTTCTTTTTTGGACACAGAGTGTGTAGAAACTGTTCGGATGTTCTATAATTCCGAGCGCTTTCGGCTATTCTTTTAGCCATTATCAAAGATGATTTTATTTTTCAGTTTAATTGAGTGTGTGTGTGTGTTATATGTATGTTTTTAGTGTTATAGAGATGTTTTATTTTCTGAACACAGCACAATGTGGCCTTGTTCGTAGTTAATATTGTTAAGTGTTGGCTTTTACTTTTTTATTATTAAGGCTTCCATTATTTTTAATCTTTTTTTAAAGTTGGATGAGGTTATTATGTTTGTATTTTCTACTAGTATGTTTCGAATGAAGTCTGGTAAGTTTGAGCTATGGCCAGATAGATGTAACGTAAGGCGTCTGGATAGGCGTGTAGTTGTGTGACCGATGTAATTATTGATGAATTCAGTTTGATCAAGAACACCGTTCCTTAAGGAGCATTTGAACTCATAGATAATAATGTTCGTTCGTTGTCATTTTGATTTTGTTGGTGTGTTGTTATTTCTGAGGATGACGTTAGCTGTTTAAAATTTTTTTTATAGTAAATGATTTTTTTTTAATGAAAAATGCACACACACACACACACACACACACACACACACACATATATATATATATATATATATATATATATATATATATATATATATATATATATATAATTGTCTATTTGGGAAGCAATTCCTCCTTTCTACCAGTTTTATTTAAGACAACCTACAAGGCACTGCGATTAAGCCTTTTTATTCATTTTTTCTTGCATTCATTCAAGTGATTTCTTTTCTTGACAAAGAGTGTGTAAAAACTGTACAAATGATCTGTAGATTCAAGCGATTTTGGCTAAACTATTATCAAGAATATTTTTTTTATTTTTATTTATTTATTTTAATTTAAATATTAATTTCTGAACCTGCTGTGCGTCTTCAGAAATTAAAATTATCCCTTTCACGATATAAACATCGATAAAAATAAAAATCTGCAAATTAAGTAAAAATTGCAATTAAGCAAAAAAAAACATCCTTGGTAATAGCTAATAGATTTACTGAAACAATTTAGTTCTGTAGATCGTTTGAACCGTTTTTACACACTCTATGTCCAGAAAAGAATCACTTGTACGAATGCAAAAAAAAAATTGTTATTAATATAAACTTTATTTTTATTGGGTATGCGAGTGTGAATAAAAACAAGGATAGCAACTCAAACACGTGTACCTATTAAAAATAACGTTTATAGTAATAAGAAATAATGTCTGACAAAAAAATCCTTTCAAATATATATATATAAACACACACACATATATATATATATATATATATATATATATATATATATATATATATATATATATGAAAATAAATAAATATATTGTTCAATAAATAAACGAAGCATCTACTCAAATATGAGTATCCTCTAAAAATAACGTTTAAGTAATATATATATATATATATGTGTGTGTGTGTCTATGAACTGTTTAAATTTTTACCTGGGAAGAGTGATATCGGGGATAAAGCGTTTCTAGATAGAAAGGCATAGAAATTAATTGTGCCCATTCATTGCCAGAGTGTTTGCAGTATTTATAGGCCATTGGGAGCTTATGGAAAGTGGCAGAGAAATGGTCCTTCCCAACTGTTTTATTTAGGGCCATTGTTTTTGGTTATTATATATATTATATGTATATCTCGTTTTGTGTGTATATAAGAAAGCTTTATTTATATACCATTAGTAGACCTTTATGCTTTTTTTATGCAAATTAGTATTTAAATTATTTTAGTTTGGGATTAATTTATGTGTTATATATTTTGAAAAACACGAGTTTATGGATTTAACAGTTTTTTTGTTGTTTTTTTGTTTGTTTGTTTTTTGGGGTTGTTTTTGTTTTTTTTTTTAGCAATTGCGTAGTCATGTATTTTGGCTTGGGAAAATAGAAATTCTTTCAGGAATGGAAATATTGGGGGAAAAAATCCGAGGCGCAAATTTATATTTTGATAAGATTCGATAGCGACACTTACGAGGATTTTCTTTCTAAGTAAGTTACTTTCTCATTTAATATGTATGGCATTCTTTGGATCAAAGTTGTGGTTGAATTTGTTTCTATGTATAAATAATGCATTTGATAATTTGCTGGGTATAAGGTCTCTTTTGTGTTCATAGATACGTTTTATCAAATTTCTGCAAGTTTCCCCAATGTATTGAGAAGAGCAGTTCTAGCAAATTATTTTATACATACCTGCTTCAGAATTATCACTGTTGTAGGTATTTTGGTTCCGATCACACACACACACACACAAACACACACACACACACACAAACACACACACACACACACACATATATATATATATATATATATATATATATATATATATATATCAGCACCTAAGAAAATAGTGGCATTGAATGGGCTTCATTTGTCACTATCGCAAATATGTATATGTCTAATCCGTACTGTATATAGGAAATATAGCTGTGTGCAGTATTATGCATGCACCCATTGTCATTTATTCATATATTTCGTTTATACACACGAAATGACACGTAGTGGATGCGATGAATAAATTGTCGTCTAAATTACGCTAAAATGAAAATAATACTAACATCTCATTTTAACAGATATATTGACCAAAATTACACAAAAAATATTTTGAAATACTAAAGAGTAAATTTATTCAATAAAATCGCCATAAAATAGCCATGGCCTCCAAACGACTTCCGAATCTCCTGCAACTCTTCTGGGTGGTCTCCTTGTTTATGTTGGTGAAGGCTACCATAATCCTTGCCTTTAGTTCATCTTTGGTGTTAGAAAGAGTTTTGTGGTTTTCTCGCTCAACTGTGGCCCATACATAATATTCAAGAGGTTTACAGTCTGGTAAGTTAGCTGGCCAAATGTAGGGGGTGATGTTATCGCAGAAATTGTCTGACAGTCATAACTGGGTTCTTCTGCTTGTGTGACGTGGGGCAAAGTCATGTTGTTAGACATAGGGTCTTCCGGAAGCCACCCTCCTCTAAGCACTTGATGCAGTCCTCTGTGTGAAATCTCATGTCCTGTGAGAAGATGAATAGAGGCCTTAGTCATCACCATCACTAGTGATCACTCCAAACCCCTTCATAATCCCCATTAGACTCATCTAACTCTTCTTGAATCCTCTGTACTCTCCTCAGATGGACACCCAAACACTAAAATGTTCGTATTGGAGCTTCCGGTATGAATTCCAAACTGTGTATCATGTCGTTTCCAAATATCTGACTGAATGAATTGCGTCATGGTGCTCTTTTTTTTTTTCTCACAGACGGTGCTCAACTGACCCTACTATATTGTGCAATCGACAAAATAAAAAATAAACAATGCGCATGCGTGAAATTAAAACCATAAAATGGCAACAATTTACCAATCGCAATCCTGTACATATGTACTTGTGACTATGTCCGATATATTTTTTTTTAAATCGTCAAACGAATTTTGACTTAAAAGCATAACTAGTCCTTTGTTTCGGAGATTTATTTGCTTTTGTTTTGTTTTATGCGCATACTTGTTTAATATTCTCAAAATTCCTACAAAGAATGTGTTTATTATTGTTAACATCTGATTTTTTTTTTTTTAAGCGACATTTTTTTTTTACAAGTTCATATTAAGCAGAGGGTTATTCAAAGCATTTGACTGGAGACGAGAATTTACGTTTAACTCGTTATCAAATCTTAAGTGAAGCCATGACTTCTAGTCTGAACTTAAAAACTTTCCCTTTTTCTCCGTCAGTGAAATATTTTAAAACCTGCAGTCTCTGCTGTATTTTGATATCAATAAATAACAGAATACTTTGTTAGAGATTGGTTTTACCTGGTTGAGTGTGTTTATTGATTAGATTTGCTTGGCTGGGCACGTTGATTGAAGTTTGAAAATGGAGGCCGTTCCCTTTTTTCATTGTGTGACATGTCAGGCGGACAGGCGACTTTAGTGTAGTAGAATATATAAAGCTAATAGGTTGGAGGACATGAAAAAGATAGGGCAATATGAGAAAGAGGAAAATAAAGAAAAAATAAAATGAGAGGAAAAGAGGAGGGAAAAAGGCAAGTCAGTATGAAAGAGATTTTTTTTAAACGATTGAGAAGTGACGAGAAAGAAACAAGACAAATAGAAAGAGAGAAAAAGAAAGAAAAATGATCCAGAAAGAAAGAATGAATGTAAAGAAAGAAAGAAAGAAAGAAAGAAAGAAAGAAAGAAAGAACTCACAGAGAGTCTTAAAGGAAATTTCTTATTTCCTTCCTTCCTTCCTTCCTTCCTTCCTTCCTTCCTTCCTTTCTTTCTTTCTTCCTTCCTTTCTTTCTTTCTTTCTTTCTTTCTTTCTTTCTTTCTTTCTTTCTTTCTTTCTTTCTCCCTCTCTCCCTATCCATTTTCTCTATCTCTCTCCCTATCTTTCTCTGGCTTTTAATTTACACTAACGCCGGCATTTTAGAATATCCACATCAATATGTAACATTTTATTTAATGAGCTTATATTTATTAAATTAACTAAGTCAGGCACAAGGCTTCTAGTGTTAAGCATTCGATGACGATCGAACCTACTGCAATAATAACTTTCAGACATAATACCTTACTAATAACGGCTCCACGGAAAGATACACTTAGATATTTATAACACTTAGTCTAGGTTGACATAAGGACACTAGAAAGAAAGAAAGAAAGAAAGAAAGAAAGAAAGAAAGAAAGAAAGAAAGAAAGAAAGAAAGAAAAACGAAATAGCGGGTAAAGAGAAAAAAAGGAAAAAAAAAGAACGAAAGAAAATGTATTCACAGAGAAAGAAAAAAAGGACGAAAAAACACGAAGCAAGTAGAAAAAAAATGAATAGGAGAAATTAAAAAGGATGCTGGTGGATGAACGGGAGAAAAAGAATGATAAAAATAAAATAGAAACTGGTGACGTCACGGGGTCGAACAAATAAACGGTTTGCTTTGGGGTTAGCTGTAAGGGATATAACCGAAAAGCCCGAGGTATTTGAACAGCGCATGAGAACCAAATATGATACAGACGATTGCTGCTTCCTTTTGCGAGCAACATACCTTGTGAGCTCGGGTTTTAAATGCCCAAGGTAAATACTTCGAAAGTGACTGGGGAAACTAGGTCTTAAGTGCAAGTAATTTATTTCCGACCAAATTCCTTGAACTATAGATATTTTTTGTTTAAGTTACAAATCTCAAGAAATTAAATGCCTGCCATTTTCTCTATGTCTTTCTTTCTTTCTTTCTTTCTTTCTTTCTTTCTTTCTTTCTTTCACTTTATCTCTTTTACTCTCTATCCCATGTTTTCTTTCTATCTCATTCTCTCTATCTCTTTATCTTTTTACTTTTATCCCTCTATATCGACCACTCTTCCCTATCTTTCTTTCTTTCTTTCTTTCTTTCTTTCTTTCTTTCTTTCTTTCTTTCAAACCATTTCTTTTTCTTTCTCTCTCTCTCTCTCTCTCACTTGATCTCTCTGACTTTCTTTTGCTATCTCTCTTTTTCTTTCAGCTAATTAACTAAGTCTGACATAAGGCCTCTAGTGGGAAGCATTCGGTGGAAATAGAACTTACTGCAATATCAATAGCCAGCCAGACCATCTTATTAATAATAACTCCGCGAAGAGGTACACATAGATATATATAAGGTCTAGCTTAGTTTGGCACAAGACCATAAAAGTGGAGCACTATAAAGATCGTACTAACTTCAGTAGTAATAGACTGCGAAACTATCTTCTAAATTACCAATGCTCCCGCTTGAATATCCCTATTTAGATTTATTTAGTTTAGTATGACTGGAGGATTGTGTCACTCAGTGAGGATCAAATTCACCAGCAGCATAAATATACTTTCTTTACGAAGTCGAATTCAAATCACTTGACAACTCGTAAGTCGCCATTCTGTGCTGCGCACTTTCTCAAGGTAAAAGTTAAAACGACTCACAATGATTAGTAAGTTTGTTTAGCTATTATTACTAACTAATACTTCCTTTAGTGAGCTCGATTCTCACTGTGCGCTCCGTGGATGCGGCCTGTAAAAGAAGAAAGTAGAACCAATTTAGTCCATTTCAGGCACAGCAATTCCACGACTCAAGTGCGAATTGCATAAACTTCAATCAGTGTCACGCATATAATTATGATTCTACATCAGCAACAAGAATTTCGGTTTATTTAAGTTACTGCCATATTTACAAAGCGGCAGCTGAACTGTTTCTACCACAGTTAATGGGTTGACAATGAACAAAACGTACGCTATTCTACTCCAGATGATTGCATTTCAGTTAGAGATGTAACACTATACGCACACACAAAAAGAAACATATCACGATTATCATCGCTAAAACTACCATGTTTATTGCTTTTAAATTACTCTGTATTTTTTAATGTACTGATAATGTTCAATTGGTGGTGTAAAGGAGACATGGCAGAGTAATGGATAGCGGCTCAGAGTGAGGAATCGGAGAGCCGAGTTCGAATTCTAGTCGAAT
Source organism: Acanthosepion pharaonis (assembly GCA_903632075.3). NCBI lineage: Eukaryota > Metazoa > Mollusca > Cephalopoda > Sepiida > Sepiidae > Acanthosepion > Acanthosepion pharaonis. Next base: position 267,176 of record CAHIKZ030001635.1, on the reverse strand, counting down.
CCATTATATTCACTTACATGCTAATAACCTTGGGAAAGGTATGAATACTCTTCTTCTCCCTCACATATAGGTAAATATCGATTGTATAAGATTCTGCAATGAAAATAGAGATTCCCTTTGGGAGGCGCTTTTTTTGGTAATATTTTCACTCACTGCTGCACATAATATCACGTCCTCACATTTTGACCCGTCTGTACAGATGGGTGTATGGTTGAGGAAGTTTGCCAATATGTCCTGAAACTTATTCTGGAATGTAAATGGGTGCGGTTTTTGTTTTGGGAGAATATATAATTCTAGCAGAACTTTGGGTTGCTTGATACTCCATAGTGGAATACTGGCTGCAGTCATTTTTTGTATATTTGAGAGTGTGGTGCCTAACATTTCAGCAATGGATTTCATCCTGAGTCCATACGGTTCTATAGCATTATTTTTTTGTCCGAATAGATCGCAGTAATTCGATTCAAAGGCACTGATGTAAGCTGGGTTAGCAGAGCGTGATTTTATTTTTACATAGTACTGTAGTGTCATTTTAGTGTGCCGTAAATGTGGAGATGTTTCATTAGCTTTTGTCTATAAGCTCTCCACTGGGGATGTTTGAAAAGCCCCGAATACTAATCTGAGGCCTTGTTGGAGTTGTCTTTCAATGGTATTCATATGTCAAGATCAGTATATAATTAGAAAATCATCAACATATTGAGAGAATCTCACTCATGGGCCTAGGATTTTATCTATGGAGTTAATTTTTACGCAAAAAAAGCGTCACAGAAAGAATGCTTCCTTGTGGAATCCCTTCTTCTTGATCTTGCAATTCCTATAGCGTATTTGAAACCGCCGCTCTTTGAGAAAATTCTTTATGAATTGAATCAGCCTTACTTTTAGACCGAGTTCATGCAGATACCAAATTTCCATGTTGTATCGTACGCCTTTTCTAAGTCAAAAAAGATTGCCCTGAAATGTTATTTCTTAATGAAGGCATCCCTTACAAAGGATTCAAATCGTACTAAGTGATCCATAGTACCTCATTTCCCCTAAAAGTACATTGGTTGTCACTGATTAGGCCATTAGTTTCCATGTACCAAGTCAACCTGTTTTTGACCATTCTTTCCATAGTTTTACACTGGCATCACGTTGGTGCTATCGGCCTGTAGCTTTCAGTGTCTGTGACATCCTTTCCAGGTTTTGAAATAGGGACGATGAATGACTCTCTCCACATATCTGGGAAATTGCCACTTGTCCATATGTTGTTATACAAATTTAGTAACAGTTGTAATGATTTGTTGGGCAACTGTTTTATGAATTCATAGTGGATATCATCTGGTCCCACAGCTGCATTGTGGGTTTTCTTTAAAGATTCATTTAGTTCCTCTATAGTGTAAGTTATGGCTCTCAGCCTTATTCGATTTAAATTTAATTTTTTTTCCGCTGTTTTTTTAGCTACAGAAAGTTTTGGCTATCATTCTTGGCAGATGAGTTTTTAGAGATTTTTTTGGCTAATTGATCAGTGATATCCTTTTTGCTGGTTATTTTACCGTTATTTCTCGAGAGATGTTTTATAACGTTACTATGATGTTTGTCAGTTATTTTCTTCGTCATACTCCATAGAGATTTTGTTTTTTGTGGCAGAATTAATTCTGCTGGCGTAGTTTTTCCAACATTCTTTTTTGCTTTCTTTAATTCTTTTCCGTGCTTTTGCTCGAAGTTGTTTAAATTGTAACAAATCAGGAGGTTGTAGGCTGTTTGTTGAAATCGCTCAATGTTCTTCTTCTGAGCCTGACAGCTTCATTACACTCATCACTGATCCAAAGTCTGTTACGTTTTGGTTTGTTTTTTGTTTTTTTACTAAACTTTTGGAATGCATTCCTTCGCTGTAGATATAAAGATTTCCGTAAACTGTTCTAAGTCCTTGATGCATTTGCCTTCAGGTAGTTTATCAGGACATTGGTTTTTAAATTCGATCCAGTTTGCCCCGCCTAATTTCCCACGGAGAGGATTTTTATCATTATGTCATGAATTTTGCAGAACAATTGGCAAGTGATTACTACCGCATGTGTCCGCCAGAACCTTCCAAAAGAAATCCATATAGATTGATGGATCACATCTATTGCAGAGTCGCTGCCAGTAAATGGATTTATGTAAGTTGGAGTTTTATCGTTAAAAATACAGAAATTATTGTTGTTTCTTATTGTTTCTAAAGTCCTTCCCTTTTAGTTTCTCTCATTACAGCCCCCCCCCCACATGGTGCTGTCACAGTTAAAGTCCCCTAGTATCATAAAGGGTGCTTAGAATTCCATGACTTTCAGCTTCATTTACTCATTCATTAGGTGGGATATATACTGAGCAAATGTTTATTGTCCTATGTTGGGTCACTTTAACAGCAGTCACCTGTAAAGTACTTGTCAAATTTATTTTACTTTGGAGTATATCATTATCTAATTAGGATAGATAAACCGCCAGATTCATGAAGCCCAGTGTCATGTGTATGGTCGTATTGCTGGTATCCTTTTATATTCACTTCGTGAACTTACTTAAGGAATATTTCCTGAAGGCAAACAACTGCCGGCGACAGGTCTGTTATTAACAGAATCAGTTCATTTATGCCTTTTTTCCACGACAGTTCAATTGAATTCTCATGGCTGTTTAAACACTTTTGGGGGCCTTTACCTAATGTAAATTTCTGATTTCTGTTTCCTGGGTTTTTATTTTGGAACTTTTATCCGTTTGAGGGTTTCAGTTTCCCACCTCTATCTTTTCTAGTTTGCCAAATCGGTTTTGCGTAGGAATTTGGTCGTGGTGAATTTTAGACTTTTGATGATTCTGTTCTTTTGGGAGATAAGCTATTCCGTTTGTTACTTTGTCTTACTTGGATTTTGGTTGATGGCAAGGATATCCCTGTGACTTTTGTTTAGTAGAAAATTTGATATTTTAGGTAGGAATGGTTTGTGTTTGAGTTGTCGATTTGCAATTTGTTTTTTATTTTTAATTTATTTATTATTTCAGTTTTTTTTCCATTGCCCTTCTTTTGCGGTTCAGCCTGCACCATTTCCTTGGAATATAGACTTTTTAGGCACGTTTGAAATTTGGTCCAATCATTTGGTCACATGTGTACGAGCCTCTCAATGAGGGCTCTGTATTTGTCAGGCTGATCAGCCTTATTTGTAGTCTTTTTCCGTTATTTTTTCGTAGAAAGGGTCATTTATGTAACCTTCTGCCACTTGTCTTGCTTCTGAAAATGAGAGGTTTCTTTGATATTTTACCTCAAAATTTTCTCTTTTCTTTTTCCAGAAATCGCATGTTCTTGGGTATGCTGGATGGCTTTTCTGTCAGTTAGCACATCTTATTTCATCGTGGCATTCGTTTTCAGTATGGTCTGAATCCCTTTGGCCACATTTTTCTCATTTTGGGCGACTCCTGTAGCTATCCCTCTGATGTCCGAACTCTTGACACCTAAAGCACCTTAACAGAGTAGGGATATATAGTTCCACTGACTCAATGTTATAAGCTATTTTTTTTTAGATTTTGGAGGAATTTCAGGTGTGCCAAAAGTAAGGATATATGTGTCAGTTATAATTGTTTCCCCTTTTCTTTCAATCGAGATTCTATGGTAATCGCTGACCTCTTGGCTTCCTAAGGCAGATGTAATTTCCTCAGGTTTGACCAGAGACAACTCTTTACTTCTAATGACTCCCTTAGAAGTATTCAGTCTTGCATTATGGAGGGTTTTATTATATTTTCTGCGTGTTTTCCCCACCTCAACCAGCAAATTGCTCTCTCTAAACTTTCTAACTCTTTCAGGATTAATCCTTCTGGATAATACTTTTTCATTCAAGAAAGGGGCAAGTTTTGCCAGCGTAGTTTTCTTTTAGTGACGTGAGCACAAAAAATCTTGGAAAACCCCTATTAATTTCTTTTTCAGACTCAGAGTCTGAAAGACATCTCTTGGATTTTTTATTTTAATTATTCATAGTTTTTGTGTATTAAGATTCACTACCTGTGCTCACCACCCACCTCGGAGCCCGACATTAGGACGTGTCAAGGGGGGAAACCTAGTCGCCTTGACCGGTCACGGCTACACAAACCAGTATACTCGTATCCGAGAGAGACACTGAGCACTCGGTTAACAATTTGTTGCACTTCCCAAATAAGTCTACAAATTGGCATGTTCACAGCCATGTTTATGTCTCAATCTGATCGAACCTATTAACCCTCAGCCATCGCCTATAAATTGGATAGAGATATTTTATCCCGGTGTATATTTGGGCTATTGTGTTAAGTTATAAAGTATTCCATAAATTAATATAGTTATAGGCACCAGGGCTTGGCATGACCAGCCGATTGATCGGATCGGGCCACTCCGATCAACCGTCTAGTCCAAGTAAGGGCCAAGGTGATGTGTACTAACCAACCTTGATTCCTAAAGCCTTCAACCACCAGGATCCCATCCCTAGACATTACGGGTCGCCAAACACGGCAAACAAGTGGCCTCATTTTCTTACCCCCTCTGCAGGTGTGCAGTCAACGTATTCTGAAGCCCTCGCCGACAGGGTGGAGCTATTTTTTGAGATGTCTGGTTATCTTCAGGTCCTACTGTATTCAAACCACTTTTGAATGTAGATTTTAGAAGCTAGAAGCCTTCAACCAATTTTACGATTCGCCCAATACAATATACTTCGTCCCTATTTCCGTTTATAAGGGCAGATGCACACACACATATACAAACAGACATATATATATATATATATATATATATATATATATATATATATATATATATATATATATATATATATATATATATAGATTAATATAAATATGAAATTTGTCACTTGATTGATGTCATATTCAGCATGCATTCGACTCCAGGTTTTAGTAGGTAAAACTTTTTGTAATCGCTCGGTCCACTCTTCAGGAAGCAGCAGCAAATGTCTACTGATTTTCTCATCCTAGATATTTTTATATTAAATTAAAAAAATAATTTATGTGTGCATTTTAGTGGTGTTAGCTTGATTTTTTTTTCTTCTTTGTGCGCGCCCGTTCGTGTGTGTGTGTGCGCGCGCGTGTGTGTGTGTGTGCGTACATGCCCGAACGAGTACTTCAAATTTTAAATCTGTTTTGCAGTCAATAGTTTAAAGAAGTCTTAACATTATAATCAAAATGCCGAATTGTAGATGTGATCCCCCCTCTGTACCGATTCTTCTTTTATTGGCCGCGTCCCTTCAGGCCGTTGACGATAATTGGGTTGAACTTCAAGGGTCGATAACGAGGAAAAATAGCTTGGAAAAATTGACACACACAGAAACAAATTAAAGTCACGCAAGACAGATGAAAACGGCGCATAACCTCCCCTAACGAGCATGTGTAAATGGTTGGCAGAACAGGGATTAGGAGAGATCGCAAAAAGACAAGGTTTATTAATAACGATAAATGAGTCATAATAGCCACAGGAAGCGACACAGAAAAAGAAATTTAATGAAATAGTAACTTATCAGATTTATCTTCATAAATATACCAAAAAAAACGGACTCCATCTGACAATCAATTAAATGATTTGTTTCTTTGTTTAACGACATATCAACTTCTTATGGGTAATTTAATACCGAAATTTAATTTTCTTGGGAGCTTTGAAGGAATAAAAATATGATAAATGTTATTCTGCCTTCACAATTGAATACATGGTAGATGATACTCAGCTGTTGTGCATATACATGTTTGTGTGGATATTACTAGAGGTAGTGATATGTATGTTTTATGTTGTAGTTTTGTTATATTTTAGAATATAGTTTGGTTTCTTTACGATATTTTATGGATTAATGTCAGAAAAGAGTTTATTTCATGTTGGCTGTTTAGTTGATTGATTTTGCTTAGCGGCATATTAACATTTAATGCTGAAATCTAAATATTCTGTACGCAATTGTATGCCTTCAACTACAATAATGTATTGTTGGTCATTTTATTATAAATATGTTTTGTTGGTAATTTTCTAATATAAAAATGTATTTCTGGTATTTTTAAAATAAAAATATATTTTTTATACTTTCATAGTATTTTATTTTGTTGGTGGGGGGTCACTATTTTCCCATAGATGGGTTCCTAACAGGTGCTACCACTCTGGGTCAGAGTGAAGCTAGGAACAACAGCAATTAAGAGGTGGTTCTACGCTCCCCAAAACCCCCAATCTCCCGATTAGAGGCCTTGCTGCCGGGGGTACAGTTAAATGAGCCATATTAGTAACCATATTATTAGGAGCCTAATGAATAGAGCTCGTAGCAGAATTAGATTGGAAATAAGCCAAGAAAAGTATGACTTTGTTCAAGACACTGGAATATGAAATGATATCTTTATGATCAGAATGCTATCAGAATGAGCAATATAAATGTAGGATCTATATCTATTAGGTTGGTGCAAAAATGATGACGTAATAATGTCGTTTTTTGACGTATATTTTAACGTTAAAACAACGACATTCTTACGTCATTATTTTTGCACCAACCTAATATCTTTTATAGATTACACAAAAGTATAGATAAAAGACTTCTATATATAAAATTCTGTGACTTCCGTTAGTCCGTCAGCTCGTCCGTCACACAATCCATTTCTATAGTAAAATTGATTTAACATGTAATACTTTAATAAAATCACAACTATGACAAAATAATTAGCTATGCATTTCCATTCAGACTATAATCAGCGCCTTTGTCGACGTTGGAAGCGCGTCGATCGGGGCCGGGCGGCGGTCGTCGGTTGCTGGGGAGGTCGGTTTCATTCGGTGGTGTGGATGAGGTTGCGGGGGTTCCGGCCGGGGGGTAATTCCGACTGGCGGTGGCGTCCTGCGTTATCGTCGTCGGTGGTTGCTATCGTCGTTCTACCCATGAAACACTTGGCAAGCCTAATTGGCACACCCGGGCAGAGTCTTGTGACCTTCGCTATCTTATCAACATTTGATTTTTTTCCTATCTTCATTTATATACGTTAAAAATTAAACGAAGGATGGAAAATTTTCACGGATTTTGACGTCATTGTAGGGGTCTGCTTTTTTAGTTTAATTCCGTGAATTTGTCTTGCTCATGCTAAGTCTCGAAAAAAAACACTATATAAAAATTCACTATTTTTTATTCATAATGTTGAATGTGTTAAAATGATTCAACTTTTTAACAAGAAAAATCTCAAGTTGATGTTAATAACTACCGCAAAACATTGTTGATTTATTTAAGATGAAATGATCTATTATGACATAAATTTGTATTTAGATTCATTGTATTTATTTTTGAAATTTCCTAGTTGAATTTTTCACCTTAATTGCATATGATCCATTATTGTACATAATTAAGTCACAATAAAATTTATATTTTATATGAATACTACATTATAAAAATTGTGATGTAGTATAGTGTGGACCGTGTATCATAAACTGGGGTGCGTACCATAGATTCATGGTTGGGTGGCGTATCATAGAGTTACTGGCCCTGCCTATAATTACTCTTTTCTGTTAGTAATTAACTCCTGACCGTTGACAATTCATTTAGTCATGATTTTCATTGTACAATATAAGGGCTGAATGCCGAAAATTTCTAAATAAAATTTTATGCAAAAAAAAAAAAAACTGTAAAAATTCGGTGATTTATCATCTGTTCTCTTTGCCGCCAGAAAGATTTATTTGTTCGTTCAGAAAAATGTTTAAAATGAAACGGAAGATTGAAAACAGAATATTGGTGATGTCAGTGGGAAGCAAAAAGAATGTGGAAGCTTTGCCGATGTTTACCGGACCCAGTTGCAGTTAAAGCGAAAATATAACTGACTGCTGTCTCATTTGTGGGTGGTCAGGAAATTTGATCTCAGAAAATTAGGTCTCAAGATCTGTTTATAAAGCAGGCCCCTATTTTAACCCGTTAATACCCATCGTCCCACTTTTTTCTTTTTTTTTTGACGATAGGGATTAGTGGGGTGTACATAGATATGATTAATATCAGATTTTATGGTGGCCATTGAAAGGTTAAATAATATACAAAGCTATTTTGAATGGAGGAGTCAAGGTGGAGTAATGGATATCGGCTCGGATTGAGGAATCGGAGCCGAGTTCGAATTCCGGTCAAATCCATTACATTCACTAACGTGTTAGTCTTGGGAAAGGTATGAATCTTTTTCTCCACCCAGATGTGGGTAAATAGCAGGATAGACTGGGTTCTATAGCCTTGGATGGCAACTGGCCTACCGCAGAAAGAAATGGCAACCTACTACGGAAAAAATCTGCCTCATCAGTCATGTATTGAAAGATACATGATCGCCTAAGCGTGTATCATGCATGGCACATAACTGACTGAATGACATGTTAATACCCTTGGGAAAGGTATGAATCCTCTTCTTCTTCCACCGCACCCCCAGCTGTGGGTAAATAGCAGGGTAGACTGGATTCTATAGCCTTGGATGGCAACTGGTATACCGCAGAAAGAAATGGCAACCTACTACGGGAAAAATCTGCCTCATCAGTCATGTATTGAAATTGTATTGTATCACGCATGGCACATAACTTTAAAGGTAAAAGCAAATATGTTCGGGGATTTAAAATAAAACCTTATCGAGTGGAAATGATGAGGCGGCAGATTTTAAATTTATAATTGCTTCATTTCAACTTAACTTTCTGAGACATAATTTTCTTATTTTGAACAAAATAATGTTTAATAAAACTTGATATGATAATGGCATCTCATTAATTCCAACTATTTAAATTTCGATTTTTCTGTATCATCAATACTTCCGTAATACTTCCATTAATTTCTGCTCCTTTAATTTACTTCTGTATATCCTCCGGGCGTTAGTCTTTCACTTTTCTCAACTTTTTTTCCCAAATATACTGCTAATATTTTGCTTAAAGTTCATATTTTTTTTATTTCAGACGAAAGCTTGGAAATTTTCTAACATATTTCAATGAAACTTTCCATTTTCAAAATCATACAAACAATACCCTTAAAGATTTCACGGTTTTCCTATTTGAATCTTCTGATGAATTTTAAAGTTAATGACAGAATAAACTAATAGCGAGTTCTACAGCAATAGAATCTACGTAGAAATTCCCTTATCGCATCGTTAAATATCTGAGATTAACGAATTTAACAAAATATTTCTTTAAGAATCATAAATATGAAGGTCGGTTATTATTTTAAGAAGTAAGGGGATACAAATGAAAAGATTTGAAATTAACAACTTTTTTCTTTCATTTAAACTGACGTTAAACACTTCTATGTTCCTACATTTTTCTTTCTTTCATTCATTTTTTCACTGAAACCAAGTAACGTCTCTTCCGTCTTTACACGCAATAAAAAGTCTATTATTTCTTACGTATTAACAAAAGACATTAAACACGTCTATCTTCCTATCTTCTTTCATTCTTTCTCTCGCTGAAACCAAGATATGCCTTTTCCTTCTTTCCCCGTGATCAAAAAGAGATAGTCCATTATTTAACAGGTATTGGCAGGGTGCCTCGGTCGTGCTAACTAATGGAGGGATAAGCAGAATAATAATTATTATTTATATGGAAAAAAGAGGCTGCCAGTTTAATTATTTTAGATTTTCCTGAGAGCGAATTTCCTGAGAGCGAATTTGCATAGAACTCTCATTTTTTATGCAATCATTAGCGTTCATGAACTATTCCTGCATTTCTTGTGATATCATGAATTACCTACACTGCGGTGAGTTTATCAATAAAAACTATTTATTCATACTTATCTTTACTTATATAGAAAGATACATTACACTTTACTTCATTTAATTCCTTCTTTACGTGTTATGCACGATGCCCGCTTGGGCGATCATGTCTCTTTTCGATTCATGGCTGCCTTGTCAAAAGAATTCCCATAGTAGTTTGCTGTTACTTTCTGCGATAGACTAATTGTTAACCAAATCTATAGGCCCCACTCTTCCCCCACCCCTTCCCGGAAGGGATAAATTTGCATGTAAGAGAATGTAACGCACTTGACTAGAATTCAAACTCTGCTCCCCGATTTCTCATTCCGTGACGATATCCATCGCATATTCAAGCTGACAGTACCTGGTATCCCCGACCAGTGAGCAGTTTTAATTTCACTGATCGGACGAGAACTTCAGAGATATGGTCGCAAGTGCTGATCGAGTTGAAGAATTAGTTTTCAAACTAAATATATACTATGCTATGCAATGCTTCACTGTCATCTGCAACATGGTAAATGGACAAAACCAACTTGAAAGCAAGAATCAACGTTCGCACTTGCTTGCATTTCTTTCCTGAATTAATATTACAAGTTTCGAAAGGATTAATCACTTATAATATAAAAAAGAAATATTTTATAAAAATATAAAGCGACGCGGACAATGGCTGTGTGAAGATGAAAAAGACACGATCCAGAATAGACCTGTATCCAAGTAGATATTTTATGTTTGCCGGAATTGCATTTGTTTGGTTCATTTTGAGTTGCTATCAGTCAATGTTATAATTACGGTAGAGTTTCTAAACACTACTTTGAATAAAAATTGGTCCAGTTTGATCAGTTGCAAAGATATGGAATTCCATCACGATAATCTATGTTCCCATACAGCAAAGATCACCTCTGAAAAAAATCATTAGCTGTGAAAAAGTTTCACAGATTCCTTATTCTCCTGATCTTTCTACACCTGATTACCATCTATCCTAGAGTTTTAAGAATTATCTTGGAATAGATCTGGAAATCCACGAAGAACCAGAAAACTACCGGATTCTGTTTTTCCGGTTTTTATTTGAAATTTTGAGCTTACAGATAATAATTAAAATTTTGTTAATTAATAAATTGTAATTAAATATGAATTGTTTTGTCTTTTTCATCAGAGATTCAATTGAAACTACTTATGACATAATATTTGCAGGTTTTATATTAGCTAAAACAAAAGTGGCTGCCCAGTTCTCATTTGCCTGTCTTGATAGAGTTCAAAAACGTCTACGCGGCCTTGTGGGTGATGAATTATTTTCCACCCTATAACCCCTTTCCTACAGACGAAACGAAACGTAGCAAACATCTCGCTACTCTATAGCCATTTCCCTGGCATGTCTTCTGCTGAGAGCTACATTCTTTGGATCCACAACCATGACCTTTGCAGCTGGGACCCACCTGATCAGATACACAAGGATGAACGATCCTCCTTCCCTTCGTATTCAATTAATAAGAAGTGAGTTCCACTCGGACAGCTTTTTTCCCAAGAACTGTTGATTTGTGCAAAAGACGCCCAGTAGGATGTTTTCCCAAGCATTACAATCTTGACCTCTCCAAGTCTAGGGTTAACGGTCATTTTTTCTGCATGATCCAATGAACATCATCACTTCTTACCTTTTCTTACGCGCATACAGCATCATTCAGTAACCCCGACATGGAGCGGTCCTTAAGTCTTTTATTGTTTGAACATTAGTATCAAAAACAGCTCCACTTTGAGTTGCTACCAGTTAGAGCAGAACATTTAAGCACTAATCTGAATAAAAAGAGCCCTAGTTTGATTGCAAAGATGAAATACTTCACCATGACAAACCATGTTCCCATGCATAATCACCTCTAAGATTAAAGACCTTAGCTTATTCACAAGATCTAGTTACACCCGATTATTCCACCCGAAAGTTCAGTCCGATTATCACTCCCGAATATTCAAAACACGATTTAGCTTGTTTATATGCTAACTATTGTCGTCATCTTTGTTGTTATTATCAACAGGTTCTTATCGATCCGGGTAGACAGGCGGACACAACCGGCTTGTTATCGATCCGGGAAAACAGGAGGACACAACCAGGTTCTTATCGATCCACATAGACAGGAGAACACAACCAGGTTCTAATCGATCCGGGTAGACAGGAGGACACAACCAGTTTCTAATCTATCCGGGTAGACAGGAGGACACAACCAGGTTCTTATCGATCCGGGTAGACAGGAGGACACAACCAGGTTCTCATCGATCCGGATAGACAGGAGGACACAACCAGGTTCATATCGATCCGGGTAGAGAGGAGGGCACAACCAGGTCCATATCGACCCGGGTAGACAGAAGGACACAACCAGGTTCTTATCGATCTGGGTAGACAGGAGGACACAACCAGGTTCTTATCGATCCGGGTAGACAAGAGGATACAACCAGGTTCTTATCGATCCGGATAGACAGGAGATCACAACCAGGTTCTTATCGACCCGGGTAGACAGGATGACACAACCAGGTTCCCATCGATCCGGATAGACAGGAGGACACAACCAGGTTCATGTCGATCCGGGTAGAAAGGAGGACACAACCAGGTTCTCATCGATCCGGATAGACAGGAGGACTCAAACAGGTCCTTATCGATACGGGTAGACAGGAGGACACAACCAGGTACATGTCGATCCGGATAGAGAGGAGGGCACAACCAGGTCCTTATCGACCCGGGTAAACAGAAGGACACAACCAGGTTCTTATCGATCTGGGTAGACAGGAGGACACAGCAAGGTTCTTATCGACAGGAGGACACAGCAAGTTACTTATCAATCTGGGTAAACAAGAGGACACAACCAGGTCTTTATCGATCCGGGTAGACAAGAGGACACAGTCAGGTTCTTATCGATCCGGGTATACAAGAGGATACAACCAGGTTCTTATCGATCCAGATAGACAGGAGGACACAACCAGGTTCATATCGATCCGGGTAGAGAGGAGGGCACAACCAGGTCTATATCGACCCGGGTAGACAGAAGGACACAACCAGGTTCTTATCGATCTGGGTAGACAGGAGAACACAACCAGGTTCTAATCGATCCGGGTAGACAGGAGGACACAACCAGTTTCTAATCAATCCGTGTAGACAGGAGGACACAACCAGGTTCTTATCGATCCGGGTAGACAGGAGGACACAACCAGGTTCTCATCGATCCGGATAGACAGGAGGACACAACCAGGTTCATATCGATCCGGGTAGAGAGGAGGGCACAACCAGGTCCATATCGACCCAGGTAGACAGAAGGACACAACCAGGTTCTTATCGATCTGTGTAGACAGGAGGACACAACCAGGTTCTTATCGATCCGGGTAGACAGGAGGACACAACCAGGTTCTCATCGATGCGGATAGACAGGAGGACACAACCAGGTCCTTATCGATCCGGGTAGACAGGAGAACACAACGAGGTTCTTATCGATTCGGGTAGACAGGAGGACACAACCAGATTCTTATCGATCCTGATAGACTGGAGGACACAGCCAGGTACTTATCGATCCGGGTAGACAGGAGGATACAACCAGGTACTTATCGATCCGTGTAGACAGGAGGATACAACCAGGTACTTATCGATCCGGGTAGACAGGAAGATACAAATGTCCAAATGTTTTGATAATAATAACGTTAAACGTAATAATGTAAAAAAAATGATTACTCTTCATCCCCAAAATTTAAAGTATCCAAACACTATTCGGGAGTTTACCAAACCGTTTCGATAGACTAGTTCTTAAAATGCACGAAATGATGTAAATGCTTTTGTTTTGTTTGTTCTTTTGCTGTTGGTGTTGTTATTTTGTTTTTTTAATAAAAACATTCATCCAATTCAAGGCCCAAGAGTCATTCAAGGAAGAGGATCGCGGAATGAGATTGTTATATGAATGTAAGAAGAGGAAGTAAAAGCAGATTATGAGGATACGTGGGATAGATAGCGGTTGACCCTAGACTTGAAGATGTTAAGATTGTAATGATCAGAGAAGCAACCTCTTGGGAATTGTGGTTCTCAGGTATAAGTTGCCTAAGTAGAACTTTCTTCTCAACAATGTAATACGGAGGGAACATCAATAATTCGACCTTGTGTACGTGACACGGCTGATTTTAGCTATAAAAGCCTGAACTCGTGGAACTAAGCTCGTTTGAACCTTTGCCCTGGAAAAAGCGATAGGGTAGCGATGTTTCGTCTGTAGGAAAGGGGTTGCAGATTTGAAAATAATTCATCACCCACGAGGTCGCGTAAATGCTTTTGAACTCCGGAAAGTGAAACTAGTCTCTCTATATTTTTTTTTTCCCCAAGGCCAAAAGACTTTTTATAAAAATGGTATTTTGAAACCGGCGACTTGTTGGGAGAAGGTTTGTTAGACCGTTCGAACCGATACTTCTGAATATTTTTTTTAACCTAAATCCGGATTTTACATAATGGACAACATGATATTGAAAATGATACCGAAAATGGTTATTCTCTAGGTAATTCTTTTAGGCATCAGTTCCTAAAAGAGCTATTATAGTTAGAAAACTGAAAACGTTCAGGAATACATCGTTATTCTGTTTTTCGTATAAGGGAAGGTAGTGCAAGTTGAATGATCGCTCTGTGTTAAGTTACGTGATTTTATGATCTTTATGCGTAACTGAATCTCGATATATAATAGTTAAATCTTTTATCATATCCTTTTTTGTCATCTCTCGCAAACCCTGCTTCTTCATCCATTCACTTAAGTTCACCAGGAAGGTTATACGTTGCCCCCCCTCTCTCTCTCTCTCTCTCTCTCTCTCTCTCTCTCTTACCTTCAATCTGTCCTGTGAGTGTCAGATTTTCCTAGCCCTCTTTCCCCATTATACGCCCTAGAAATTTCAACTGTCTATTCCTGGTTTAAAGTATAACTGATCTTTTTGTTGCCATTGTCTCTAGAATTTCCTCGTTGCTCCCATGTTCAGTCCATGGTATTCTCCACATCTTTCGGTAGAACTATATTTCATTTGCTTCAAGTCTCTTCTTCATCTGTGAAGAGATTGTCTAGCATTCACTGATAGGAAGACGAATATTACAATAACAGTTCAGTAATCTTTTCTTTCTTTCTAACGATTCATTTTGAGAAGTGAAAATTTCACTTATTTTTTTAATCATTTCTCCCCAAGCAAGGCAATAACGCCACTAAGACGCAAGGGGGTTACTGAGTGTGAGAGAATATGAGAAAAATATTATTAAGGAGAGAGAACAATAAAAGAACAAGAATTAAGAGGACAGAAGAAGTGGTATTTTTCCTCGTTGCTCCCATATTCAGGCCATGGTATCCACAGACATTGCATTTAAATTTTTGAAGATCAAAGTTGACTGCAAGAAGACGGGAGATAGTTTCACAAGTGAGAAATACAATAGAAGAAATTGTTAGCATAGAAAATGTAAGCAATTTATTGCGTGTTATTGGTTTATAAATATTTTGTAAGCGAGTTTTAATGTTTTTGTAGCTATTGTTACCTGAAAATGCTTCTCATGTTTAAAATTAATAAGTTTATAATTATGTTTAAAATTAACATAATAATTAGTTTTATTTTGTGAAATATGCTGCATATTTTATTAGATATTTTAATGGACACGACAAATTGAAGTCTCGTTTTCGTTTGTTTCGTTTTTTTGAAGTCTCGTTTTCGTTTGTTTTTTTTGTTTTTTATAATGGTGATCTTTTTCGATGTTATGTTGTTTACTATCTTTATTTTTCTACTCAGGATCGGGATATGTCACACTAAACGTACTGTTCAACTACGACTATTCATAGCAGAATAATACGTGTCGAGATATGGTATAGTCGTTTCTTTTAGTAAATTTCAGATTATTAACCAAGATCAGTCGCCTTTATTTTTACCTTTCCAATTGCCGAGGTTGGTTCTTTTTTACTCAGCTTCCGTTTCGTGACATCACACGTGAGTCTGTCTGATTTAGCGCCGCTGCTAAAGTTACCAACACAGTTAAACGTCAGCAAGAAAATAAAAGGCACTCTATGGACAGTTTTGCTCTCTGTGGGCATTTCCCTGACAGAAGAAATAAATTTTAGCTGAATAGGAGCCATACTCTGTCGATGTGTTAAAAAGGGATTTATTTTCATTAATGTTGTTTTTTTTTTCCAACCTTATATTTAAAATTATTATTTGCCCTGCTCTCTAACGCCACCCCAGTTTCTTTTTTCTATTCTTTTATTTTTTTTTTCTCTCTATCTGTCTGTCAAACACTAACTTTTTCTCTGTATCTGTATTTCCCCACTTTTTTCCCTTCACGTGTAACTTCTTCGTTTCCCACATCTTTCTTCAGTTACATTTCTTTTTTTTTATTTCTTTAGATATTTCTGACTTTTCTTCTTCTATTTTATTCTCTCGTCATTTTACTTTTTATTTTACATACTTTCTTTCTTTTTTCCTCTTCCTCTTCTTCTTCTTACTCCCCTTCGCTTTATCGTTCATTCTGGCTCTTTCTGTTTTTCTTTCTCTTGTCTTTTTTTACTTCCTCTTTTTCTTTCCTTTTCTCTTTCTCTCTTTATTTCTTAATTTCTTTCTCTTCATTTTTCTATTTCACTTTCTCTTCTAATTTTAATCTTTTTTTTTTTTCATTGTGTTTTTCTTTCGGGCTCTTCATGCTTTTCTTTTTTTCTCTCTCTTTTTACTTTTTCTTCTTTCTTTAATTATTTGTCTTTCTTTCTCTTTCATATTCACTTCAAGGCTACACACACGTTAGCCTTTATCTCTTTCCCATTCTCTCCTTGCTATTAATAACGTTCACATCTCATCAAAGCAACAGACGTTCGATGGAGTGCTTAGGGACTGCGCACGAGTGTTTGCTTTTTAAAAGACATCAGTAGTTCCTGGTGAGAATCGCTGCGAGCAATACCAGAATCAAGCTCTCTTGTACGAAAATATGGAGTGGAAGGTTTGATGCCGCTGTTAACTGAGTCTATTTGGTCGTGCCTCCTTTTCAGATTCTGATAAACTCATGCTACACATGTGTCTCGGACGCTGCACGCATGGATCACTGTTCGATGGCTTCAAGTCCCTCTTATGAATAGCAGATGATTTGACTGCAAGAAAGGGTCACGCCGAAGGCAGGGAAGAAATCGGTAATGAAGTACAGACAACGACAAGGAAAATGATGAAAAAAAATTGAAAAAGTCGATGCCAGAAAAAGAAAGAAAGAAAGAAAGAATTGGAAGAAAAGAGCAAAAAAGAAAGAAAGAAGGAATTCTCAGAGAAACGAGAAGAAATAGTAAGGAAAAGAAATAAGGAAGAAAGGAGGGAATAATTCATTGAGAAACAAAAGAAAATGGCAAGAAATAAAGAAACAAAGAATTCATAAAGAATTGGAAGAAAAAAAGCAGAAAAGAAAGAAAGAAGGAATTCTCAAAGAGACAGGAGGAGATAGCAAAGGAAGGAAGGAAGGAATAATTTACTGAGAAACGAAAGAAAAAAAGAAAAATTTCACTGAGAAACGAAAGAAAGAAAGAAAGAATTGAAAGAAAAAAGCAGAAAAGAAAGAAAGAAGGAATTCTCAAAGAGAAAGGAAGGAAGGAAGGAAGGAAGGAAGGAAGGAATAATTTACTGAGAAACGAAAGAAAGAAAGAAAGATTTCACCGAGAAACGGAAGAAAAGAGCAGAAAAGAAAGAAAGAAAGAAAGAAAGAAAGAAAGAAAGAAAGAAAGAAAGAAAGAATTAGTTTAATGAAGGAGCGGGTAGAGAAACAGGGAAATTGATTTCGTTTGAGACATAATGAAATCTAGCATGAGGAACCTAAAGAAGCGTGTGACAGATGAAAGAAAGGAAAAGTCAAATGGTAAGAGTGAAATATCCGTAGAAGAGAGAAGATGTAATTTCAGTTTGTTAAAAGAAAAGAAAAAAAAAAGAATCTCTTTAACTAATGAAATAAAAATGAGAAAAATGGAAAAAGTGAAAATAAAAATACAAGAGAAAAGAAGAAATTTGTTTAAAAAAAGAAATCAGATGTTTTCGGAAAATAAAATGACAAGGAAAAAAAAAAGAAATAAAGAACATTCTAAAAGAGAAATGAACAGAAAAAAAACAGAGAAAGAATAACAGCGAATGTAATGAAGAAAATGTCAGAAGAATGAAAGAAGAAGGGAAGACCAAGAGAAAGAAAACAAGTAAGAAAAACAGGAAATAAAATCGAAATGGAATAAAAGACTCAGCCCGAAAAATAAAAGAATAAAAAATGAATAAAATGAACGAAAGAAATGAGAAAAAGAATTAACACGAATAACAAGAAAAAGTAAAATAAAATGAAAACAGCAGAAAACTAAATACGAATTGCAACAAATAAAAGAGAATTTTTTTCTTGAATTTTTATTATGTATATAATTAAACTTCAAGATAATATCATCTTTTGTCTTATCAACTAGTATTAATATTAGCTTGTTCGGAAAATAGTGGCCGATATTAGAATCATTTTTTTTTATCCCTGAATGAATGTATTTAAACAGTGTTTGAACCAGTCAAAATAGTAAGCCCTGAACATCTATATATTTCTTCCATCGAGTTAGAAGGTTACTTATGCATTTACGATCAATCATCAAAGGTTTGAACACCAAGAAATCTTTGAATGCAGTTTCTGCATCTACTTTGCAACGGAATGCATTTGACTTCAAAAAATTGTCACGATGCTTTCAAAAATGGCAGACAGTGAGCGAGAGATCAGGAGAATATGGTGGGTGTGGCAAAGTCCCGTATCCCCAGTCGGTGAGCTTGTTATGAAGCAGGCTTAGACCTCGTCGATTTTTTTTTTAATTGTCGTCTTATAATGTTTCACAGCATTGTTACTTTGCAATTGCAAATTTAATCTATTTGGCTGTAAAAATTAAGCATGCAAAAAAAAACCTTGCGGAACCTCAGTAGAGTATTGGATTGCGGCTCGGAATGAAGAATCAGTAGAGCCGAGTTCGAATCCCACTCGTTTTCGTTACATTTATTTACGTGCTAATAATACACTTGGGAAAGGTCTGAATCTAACCCATCGTCTCCAAGCTATGGGTAAATTGTAGGACGGAGTAGGTTCTATAGCTTTGATTGGCAACCGGTCTAGGAGGGAGAAATCTACGAATTCAAAACTGTATGTCGACTCCTAAAGCCCGGAATAGCGACGTTTTGCAAACTAAGTTTTGTAACTCACGTTTTTCAAACCTCAATAATTAGGCTTAAATAAGATTAAAGTAATTATTTTCAGAACGGTTGATCCGTAACTGCCTTTATAGATATCTATGTTCGTATAAGGAAGGAAAGACTGAAATAGATAGATAGATAGATAGATAGATAGATAGATAGATAGAAAAATAAACGAACTATCCCGATACAGAGGACTTTAGATAATATAAAATACAAAAATAGAATTGTCCTATCCAAATATTTTTGGCAATTAAAGAATGATGGCAATTCTCCTATCATCAAATGGGATATTATAGCTAGAGCTAAATCTTATAAAGGGAAAATTAATAATCTTAAAACACCCTATAGCATAGCCCTAGCATATTAAACAAGAGGAATGAATTGATGGTCACACGTAGACCTAGAAATAAATATCTGCTTAAATACGTTGATCCATATTAATTTATTAATATAAATTACGTTTTATTAAGGTAAATTACGTTTTTTGTGTCTTTTATAAAAACAAGAAAAAGTAACGTACCTTTAATTACAAAAGTCAATATTCTCAATTCTAAAATAAAAAAAAAATTATTTTTTTAAACACATATATACAAACCCGTTTATTTTGAATACCAAATATATATTTTTTAAATTAAAAACTGTAACCCCAGTATATAACTCCACCAACATTGCGATAATCAGATTTTTTTTTTATTTAATTTACGTAACGGCCATCTATACTCAGCACCTGAAGACTGCGTTGGGCTATCGGTGAGTGATAATATATATATATATATATATATATATATATATATATATGTGTGTGTGTGTGTGTGTGTGTGTGTGTGTGTGTGTGTGTGTGTGTGTATAATAATAAAAACGAAGGAATATTAATATACAACCCAATGTGTCTGAAGATTTTAATTTTTAATATTTTTATTATTGTTCAATATATATATATATATATATATATATATATATATATATAAGGCAATTGAATGAATGCACGTAGTATACAGATAGCATTCTTTCCATTTTGGAGATACTCCTCTGACTAAAATTCCTCTCTCCTTAGGTTTGGGACCCCAGTAACCCTCATTTGAGAATAATTGATCCAGACATATGGACTCGGCATTTCCACCAGTGCTAAAGGTCGGTAACTTAACCTCGGCTTTCAGTTGCTGATTTTGTTCTGAAATGGGCAGTCCTTATCCCCTTGGTTGAATGGCGCAAAAAAAAAAACTTCGTTTTGAATTTTTTTTTCGTTTTGCCTTGTCCAATAAATATTGAGAACTGTGTTCCCTCGCTGTTTGAGCTTTCGAAGATTTCTTTTTACCATTTCTTTTTTATTTTTTTCTTTTATTTATTTTTCAGTTTTGTCTTTCTTTCGTTCTTTCTTTCTTTCTTTCTTTCTTTCTTTCGTTCTTTCTTTCTTTCTTTCTTTCTTTCTTTCGTTCTTTCTTTCTTTCTTTCTTTCTTTCTTTTACATCCCCTCTTATTTTCTCAATTTCTTCCTACTTTGATTCTTTCTTTTCCCATTCTTTTCCCCCCTCTCTCTTTTTCTCTATCTCTTTCTCACTCTTTCTCTCTCACTTTATTTTTGTTTCTTTAATTTATTCACATTTTTTCACACTCATATGTTTCAATATTTCTTTTAACTTAGCCATGCTTCCTAAAATATTATAAAGAAAGAAAGAAAAAAAAAAGAAAGAAAGAAAAAAAAGAAAGAAAGAAAAAAGAAAGAAAAAGAAAGAAAGTGGTAGATAAAATAACATTGAAACAGGCGGAAATAGGCTAAGAAAAAAGAAAAAGACAGAAAAAAAAGAGCCATAAACAAAGAAAGAAAGACAGGAATAGAAATGGCGAGACAGAAGAGGAGAAGGGGAGAACGACGAGAAATGATGACGTAGAATCTGGAACATGTCTGCTTACACATAATGATGGCGGAAAAGTTTACGGATGAATTTCAAAATGGACGAAAGGAGGGAAATTGCGCACGATCAGATTTTTAATTTGATTTCGCTCTCGAGAATTTACCAAACAGGGAAAAGGAATAGAAAACAAACATGACCTCCGGAAGTTATTACGATTATCACGAATCGCCATTATCCTTGCGCTTTTTGTCAACAGTCTTCATACATTTTCCTCTTCTTGTCCAAGCATACAATCAGTTCCAGTTTTCTCACTACCCGTCACCCCCTAACCTAGACTCATGACAAATGTCACCGTCATTGTCATTGTCTCCCTATTACTACTCCTAGTTGACTTTATTCACGTCTCCCTTGCTCCTACAGTACCTTCCCTCAATGGCTTCAAGGTGGAATAATGGTTAACGAGCTAATCTATTTAATCATAATTTTCTGTTTTTTACAATAATGTTCTCTCCGTACAAAGCCTAAGAGCCACTCGTAGTAGCTGGTTACAGAGTAAGAGGCACAGTTTATAAGGATATGTGGGAAGATATCGGTTAACCCTAGACTTGAACAGGTGATCGGTTAAGCATTCTCTTTGGAGTCAGTTCCACAAACTAGTGTTTCGTGGGTAGAACTTGTTCGAGCGGAACTTACATATCAAAGAAATATGAAGGGAATGAGGTTGGTTCGCTACAAAAGACCTGGATTGACGGGTCTTAGCCATGAAGATTGGAATTGGTGGAATTAAGGAATGTAGTTTGTCTGAAACTTCCCATGTAAATATTCATAGAGTAACAAGAGTTTTGCAACGTTTGGTTTGTAAGAAAGGGGTTGTAGAGTGGAAAATAATTCATCACCCACAAGGCCGCGTAGACACTTTATCGAGACTAGGAAGTAAAAACTGGACAGCTCCTGATCAGACATGACAGCAGTAGATGTTCCATCCTTACTGAGAGCTCTATAATTGTAGCCTTGTGTCAAACTAAGCTGAGAAAGCCGTTCCAATCTGAAAGCTACTTCCCAAGAACAACTACTTTACGGACTAGATTCCCGGGTTGATGCTCCCCCGAACACTACAACCGCCACCTCTTCAATGTAAATCGTTATCTATCCGCCATATCCTCGTAATATTCACTTCTTATGTCCATATCCTTATTCAATAACGCGCTACTTTGAATCGCTCTTTGGCCTTAGATTGAGTGATCTATAGTTAAAAGAAAATAGTAAATAAGGCGGGTCAGCGTAGGGTATAGTTTGGTATGCTAGTCGTTTTTGTCATGCTTACTAAATAATGAGTTTAATCCTCACTGGGGATACCATGCATACGGTTAAATTATGCTAAGCTTAATAAATAACCAAGAGCTCAACTGTGCTAAAAATAAGCGTAACATTCTCATCCTCCGGAGGGTCCATTTCCCAGACTGCACCTCTCTCATTACAAACGATGATCAGTGTCGATCCTTGATGTCTGTGAGAAACTAGGCAATGTTTGATACTATTCCGTGTATTCGTCGTGTAAGCGGCACATTAAACCTACCTTGTGTTAAATTTCTTGTCGTGTAGGGACAGATATATACCTACAATATATTTTCACTGCAGTTTGAATTGTCTTCAATCGTTTTTCACAATAGTTTGTATTGACAATAGTTATTATTTAAATCGTACTTTCAAATCTCGACAGAATCTAATCCCATTTTTTCCGATCTATTTTACTTTATCGTTGTAGAATGTAAAAAAAATAACGACCTAGTTATTTGTTTCATCATTACACCCCAAGGAAGGTAATAAAGCCACTAAAATGCAAGAGTTTACTGTGTGTGAAAGAATATGAGATAAAGAAGACGTTAAGGCGAGGGAATAATAAATGAACGAGAATTAGGAAGACGGAATGTAACGACTGTCGTTTAAATATCGACTGAAAACAAAAAACCGAAAGAGAATTCTACAAACGACCATTGTGACCATTGTTACATTTAGCCATTTCAACTGTAAAATAATGAGACCTTGCCACCAACCCAGTGTGGCACCATTTACGAGGCAGAAAAGGAAAAGAAAGAAAAGAAGGCAGAAAGAAAGGCGAGACGAATCGTCTGTGATAAGCAGAACACACACACGGCTAAGAGACAATGAATATATTGATAAGTAACAAATGGCGAAAGGGTGTCATTACCATGACAGGGAAATTCTGAGTAAAAAGAAAGGGAAAGAAAGAAAGAATCAGATGGGTTTTGATAACGGCTGTGTTATCTAGGGGTACGTAAACAAACTGCTGGTCGACTGGCCAAAGAAAAATTCAAATGAAAATGTTATTTCGATAAGTGACGAAAAACAGGCAACTAAAAGGGACTTTGGATGGATATGGAAAAATTAATCGCGACACACACGAAGTAACCACACTGACCGATTTTCTTGCCGCAGAACATCTTTATGCCTGCGATAATAAAATTATGTTATCAAGAAATGTTCGCCAAAGAAAAGTCCAATTGAAAACGTTAATTTTGATAATTGACAAAACACAGGTGTAACTACAGGGCTTTGGGTAGATATGGAAAAATTAATCGCGACACACACGAAGTAACTACACTGACAGATTTTCTTGCCGCAGAACATCTTGGCCTACGATAATAAAATTATATTATCAGAAATATGTACCGAAAGAAAATGAATGGGGACCCAGAAGTGTTTTTTCTTCTTTCTTCGAAGCGACAGACTGACTGAAACTTTGGAGATGTTTCTTTTTTGAGGCCGTGTTAAGAAGACCACCCATTCTGATAATTGGCGATAAAAATACCTGACGAAAACCACGTGTAGAACAAGAGTTGTCATATTGTCCCGTTGCGGCTAGGGAAATGATAACGGCGATTAAGAGGAAGAAAAGGGAAAGAGAAGAGATAATTTTTTTTAGTTAAGCAAGATATTTTTTTTCTTCCTGAAACAAAGCCGCGGATTCGTCCACGCCCGACTAAGACATCATTGGTCAAGTGATGATCACGTGACGCACGAAGGAGGAGGAAAGATAATTTTTTTTGGTTAAGCAAGATTTTTTTTTCTTCCTGAAACAAAGCCGCGGATTCGTCCACGTCGATTAAGACATCATTGGTCAAGTGGTGATCACGTGACGCACGAAGGAGGCTGTCGACGCCTCATCCAGAGTATAGGTATGAGAAGCTGCTACGAAGAAGTGGGGAGGAAGTTCACGCCCTCTGAAGTATGGTGAGAAGGTGGGAGGAGAAAAGGTTCCCAAAATGGAAAAAGAGTGGAAAATCCCTAACCAGAAATAAAAGAGGTGGATATGTATTTAGAATTATCGAGGAACCCCCGACGCCGACAGACCCACCCCGGTTTTGGTCGGCGTCCATAAAAGGAAGCCCCCCACGAGCAGAAATCAGTTCGGGCTCCAGCAGTTTCAGAGTTGAGTTCCAGCAGTTCCAGTGAGTTCAGCTGACCAAGATTCACGCAAATTCCGGACTCCTCTTCAACCCAAGAACAATTATTTTGAAGAGCGACTTAGATCCAGACCACAGAAATAACTTTTTTTTTTCGACTTTCGTCCAAAGACACACCGAAACACCAATTTCTTAGAGAGCAAACAACTTGAAGCGTTAAAACTTGCCTAACGGAAAACGACGTGTCACAATCCACAGAACGGTTCGGGAGATAGATGCAGTCCTATGTATCGAACAACTAGACATAAAGTTTGTTACCTTTTTCTTTGATACTTTGAACTTTTTGAGTTTTCATTTTATTTTATTTTATGCATATTTGTGTTGTATCACCCCCGTTGAACTCAGTTTGCATTACGGCCCCGACTACTGATTGATCTCGTCTGCCTAAGATCAATTCACAACGTGGGTGAGCAGACTGGAGATCAATGCTGTTACCTTGGTAACCAGGCGTTGGAAGCGAATTGGGAACGACGAGGCTGATATCAAATCTAACCAGATTCCCACCCGCAGCACCAAAAGGTTAGAACGTCACATTTGGGTGCCGCGACCGATACCAAGCCAGTTGGTCGTCACAGGACGAGACAACACGACTGACGCGACAGGCGGACGTCACGTTTGGAGCAGCGACACCCGAACGGAGCAGCGAGGAGCGAACAGCTGGCGCTGCGGCGAGGACGTCACAATTGGTGCTGTTTGGGGACGTCACAACTGGTGCCGTGGTAGATCAGGATAGAACGTCACAGTTGGCGCTGCGACCAGAGGACGACGTCACACCAGTACTGCGTTTAAAATCATAGGTACTAAAGAAAGCTCATCAGAACAATTACCGTGAAAATAGTCATAGAAAAAGAACAGAGAAGCTACGTTACGGCGGTGGGAAAAAGACTGAAACCGAGATGCCAGGTCAAAACCAATGACATTGCCGATCATTCTTTGTATTTTTTCGAGAATCTCTAAATACACAGCAGAAGTACCATACCATGACAATTATTCAATATATGGACGAATGGTAGATTTATAAATGTGTAAAATAGATTCTGGTAATAAAAATTTTCTAGCACAACGTATTGAACCGACTTACCTAGCAGCAGACTTAGCAACTGATTTAATGTAATCATTTCACTTCATCTCAGCGGAAAACGATCGTGCGAGAAGGCGTATGATTTACTCTCCTGGAGGTTAGCATCAGCCATGCTGATGGAAGGTAAAAAAGTTTCTCTAAGACAATTAATAGAGAGCAGTTTCGTTTTGGAGGCGTCAAAATTAACAAGCCATTCCTTGCTCCAGTTAACAACAGATTGTAGCTATATCTACATAGCGATAATAATTATGCATTATAGATAACTGTTTGTAAAATCGTACGAATTTTTTTTACGTGAAGCATTTTCATTTTTGTTGTAATGTTTTCATCGATATTTTATTTGATTTTTGCTTTTTTTTATACATAAAGCTCGTTCCAATATTTTATGCAAGTAAGAAAAATTGCAATATTCCTAAAAGTCACAATAAATCTTTAGAAGATATGGAAAAATATTAAATTCCAGCATGAAATAGAATTGAGTTTGTGCTTGAATATATGAAAAATGGTAGGCTCATTCTATCTAAGAAATTCTGCAATGCTTTATGTTTCCAAGAATCAGATTCGACCAAAAATGAAGTATGTTTGCAATATGCGGACTGGGGCGGTTCAAGCCTCACTTTACAACATTTCATCAGTTTAGACCATTACAGTTAAGAGCCGCCATCCCACTTTTATGGAGTCGAATCTCACTCGTTTCCTTCGTGTTCCAACGTAGCTTTCTAACATGAATTTTCACTTTGGGGAACAGACTATTACCTGGATACTTTCCTGAACACATCAGTCTTGATCTCTTTAAGGTAAGGATCAATCGTTATATTTTGCCACCTTTTCTATTCATATCACAAACCTTATTCAGCATTATTCATTTTGATGACTGCAGCTCTCTACCTTGAGAGGCTCTCGAGCTCTTGAAATTTAGTATTAAAAACCACCAAAAAATCAATGTGAAAGTATATGAATATAAAAAATGAAAGACAATGAATAACAGAACAATGATTTATTTAAACGAAATACGTTAAGAACTGTCCAAGACAAACTGTTAATTAATTCGTTTTTTACGGTTTATCAACCTTTTACGGGTTATTTAGAGCTCGAAAATATTTTAGATTATAAGATTTTTTTGGAGATAATAATGGTTTAGTGATACACATTTTACTAATTAACCCATAGCTGGGGGCTGAAGAACGGGAATTGGAACTCAGTTCTCCGATGATCAATTTCGAGCCATTATCCATTACAACACCCGCGCATCCAAATTGCAGCACCTGGTATTCCCAAGCGGTCACCCATCTAGGTACTGACAAGCTTCGACGTTGCTTAACTTCGGTTATCGTACGGGAACCAATGTTTCAACGTGATGTGGCCGTAAGTCACACAAAATGAATTAAGTGCAGCAACAATGCAGAACTTACTGTTGGCAAATGTTCATTTAAAAAATTCTTCAATGGTAAGAAATTCGTTAACAGTTAATAATGTGTCCAATTGTTTTTGTTTCTTTGTTTTGTTTTTTTCCTACAACTTGACTACTGTCTTCTTAAAGACATCTCTTGACAATTCTTCAAATGATTTCAATTGGGATTAGATCTTTGGAACATAGTAGCCATACCATAAGCCCATCATTTTAAAAAACTTTAATTTCCAAAAGTATTCATTAGTTACTTGGCATGAAATGATTTTTTTTTTCGTTTGAATGCCGGAAATTTTTTTCTTCCCAATCGTATGTTTGAAGATTGGGCTTTAGAAATTCATTATAGGCAAAAAAAAGTCATTTTAACGCCAATGTCCACCTTCCAGGGGTCAACCAATTCATTACTGGCGAAAAATAACATCAAAACATAACCCCCCCACACACACACACACACCTACTTGCTAACGCTTCGACCAAATAGATTTAAGTTCTTTCTTCAATCTCCACCCATTTCATAAGCCGCCAGAGACACGTACAATGTCGCCGGTTACTCTCCTGTGAATAGCACTTTCTGGAAATCCAGCTTTATATACTTTTTGGCTTAGTTGACAAACTTAATGAGGTAATTTGTCTTCAAAGGCGGGCGAACAATTGGTTTAGTGCACGATCCTAAACGCTTCAATATGTAACCTTTGTGACGTTTTTGGGCGCATTTGGAAGCCCATGGCATAAGATTAATGTTTTGCTGCTCTTAAGCTGGTGTTTGTGCATCTCAATTTTCAGTTGGGTTTTGCTTTCATTGAGTGAAAAGCAAAGATTTCCGTATCTTCCTTTTCTCATGTCACGAAATGTATGGAGTCGGTCGTGTAATAGATTTTATGATCGTACGATAACCTCTTCTAAGGAAGGAAGCAAATTCTAATGTTGTCGTGTGATCGTGAAGCATTTGAATAGTTTTCGCCTTGTCATCATTTTTCAAACTTGCTATACAGATCATATTGCGTACAAATTGAAGCGATAACAAATGGCAACAAAATGGCTACCATTTGTTCACTGTTGTGCATTACCATGTGCTATTGGACACGATTGCACATGGCAGTGTCACCGAATTCATGGTTGAATTAAATTCAGATATATGCAGCCAATTAGAAGATATTTGGAAAAAAACGTGACTTGCATAAAATTAAGTTCATTCAGTTAAATGCCATTCGCTATACACGCTTGAACGATCTCTTCCGGTTGATGACTGACTAGGCAGAAGATTTTCCTGCAATCAGTTCCCATTTCTGTAGACTGATTGCCAACCAAGGCTATAGAGCTCAAATCGTCCTTCTATTCAAATCATAAATTGCGGGATGGGTGGGGGCTTTAAAAAATGGATTCATACTTTTCCCAGTGGTATTTGCGCATATATGAATATAACGAACCTAATTGGAATTCGAATTTGGGTCTCCAAGTTCTTATCCCGAGCTGTTATCCATTACGCCACAAATATCCTTGTAAAAGTAGCATCAGCAGCAAAAGAAATATTAATATCCAACTGTTTGAATTTCTTAGATAAAGCATTGTTATTATTAACTTGTGTTGCTCTTATGTCTTGTAATGGGTGAAAAACAGTAAAAATTCTATTGCCTTTTATGGCGACGCTCATGTCGATATTTACATTCTACAAACATAGAGTAAAATGAATCAGAAAAAAAGGATTAGATTCTGTTGAGATTTGAATTTATTTTCTGTATAATTAAAAGCAATAAGAGATGGTCGGCAGTTCGAAAAGGGATTGCATACTAGAATAAAAATTTTAACGATAGGAATCTGCTGCGAAGGGAAAGTGCCTGATTAAAATATTACGTAAACCTTGATGCCATAAAAAACGACAAAGGTAATAGAATCCCGTCTCAATTTAAGAATGTTTAAGTTTATTTAGGTGCTAAACGCTGATAGTGACCTGCAGGTGAGATTAGATTACTGAGTGTATAAATTAAACAGTGAGAAATAAAAAGAAAAAGAGACACTAAAGATTATAGCAGAAAAAAAAAACAAAGTCAATGTCGACACAAAGTCTTTCTGGTCAAAAGATGTTGGTCGCATCATCTCTAGGTTTGATTAAAGAAATGTTCTCTGTTACTAGTTTTTGTTTTGCTAAAAATTTAACTGGGAGAGAAATGTTTTTTTGGGGAAGAAACTTGTTTATTAATTTGGTAATTTTATTTTCATTCTTGAAATGAGAAATTATCAAACTTATTCAATCTATTGTTCTCTTCTTTAATTGTTATAGATGCGATTATAGATACGGCGTTCCGGCCAATCATCCTCTGGCCATCTTCAGTTGTCCATTAACTTTGGCTCTATCGGCTATTATAGTTCATTCTTTTGTTATTTTTGTCCTTGTGGTACAAGTTCTTGCTTGTCTTTACTAGGATGTAAATGTTGTTTGATTACCAAAGACAGCATTCGAAATCGCGACAGCTAGATGTCAGCAGTATTTAACTAACCAGCGTTTATATCCACTAGACAACAGTCACATAGAAGAGAGTCTAGAACTTTAGAATAAGCATCAGATGATTTCGACATTTTACCTACCACGGCGGATTTCACTTTTAATCATGTTTTTTTTTTAAGTGTGGAACAGTCTATATACTTTGACTTAATCGAACTAGGGTTGCCATTCTTTATTGTTATCTAGACGTTATTATAGACACGACATTACGGTCAAGTACGCTCTGGCCTTCTTCAGGTATATTATTACTTTTTTGGCTGTATGGATTATATTTATGTGTTGATTTATTCAGTCCCTGAGTCGGGTTATAGTAAATGATAATATTATCTGTTCCCTTATGAGGAATCACTTAACATTCATTGACTGAGCAGCAATTGCTACCGTTGTTTGAAATTTATGAAATGTTTTTATCAAAACAATTTTTCAGGGAAACAACTTTCAGTAACTGTTATCGTATTTTCCCGTGTTACTGTGGGTTTCGTTCTTAACTTTTTCTTTGAAGTTGTATTGAACATCAATATCTTCGTTATGTTCTTATTTTCCCTTCGGGTTGCATTTTAGTTGTTGCCGTTGTTAGATATCCCCAAGTGATTATGTTTCTGCCATTTGGTAAAGCTGTGTGTGGTTCTGTAACGCAAGTCTATAAAGTTCAAAGAATTATTAATTTAGTACTCTAGACTTTATGAATTTAAGAATAGTACAAGACTCATGTAAGGATGTGCGTTTTGCTGTAATGAATATCGGCTCGAAATGAGAAATCGAAGAGGCGTGTTCGAATTCCAATCGGAATCGTTACATTCACTTCTCTTCTCCCCAAGCTATGGGTTCAATAGCAGGACAGGCTGAGTCATACAGACTTAGTTGGCAACTAGTCTACCGTAGAAAGAAACGTTGACTTGCTGCTGGTAAGTCTCTGCCTAGTCAGTTATGAATCGAAAATGACATGATCGCCCAAGTATGTATCATATATGGCACTTAACTGACTAGATTGGCAACAAAGTCTTTGTATTTTACAGTTGAAATAGCTTAGATGCCACCGTAAGTGCTATGTTGACAGTTTTTCTATCGCACCTCTCGTTCATAGAACAATCTTCCGGCTTCTTGACTTCAAATCAACTTTCATCTTCAGAACTTTAAATGTAATGCCAGTCGTTATCTTCTGTCTTTTTAATTCCTGTTCTTTTATTGTTCTCTCTCTCTCTCTCTCTCTCTCTCTCTCTCTCTCTCTCTCTCTCTCTTAATAATATTTTTTTTCTTTTTCTCATATTCACTCACCATCCCCTTGCATCTTAGTGGCTTTATTGCTTTGCTTGAGGTGAAATGATTAAAAAAAGTATGTTCCTCACTAAGACTTACAGTCTTCATTAACTTAAAGCTATTTTTAATCATTGTGTTCAGAAAGCGGCTGTATACAGCTGACAGTTTAGTTATTTCTGACCGAATTTGATGCCATACATGACATGAGTAATCATCATTATTTTCTACTATTGGTTATTATACTTACAAACTTTCATTCTCCCGCCCTTTTTATTCTCCTGCCCTTTTTCATGTGTCAGTCTTATTAAATGCTTTTCTATTCAGGCTCATCTTGGTTGTTTTACTCAGAACGTTTCGATCGTTATTATCTCCGGTCTTTGTCAGGTGTCTGTCTCGTACTCGATGACCTTGGAATTTTGAAGTGATATTTTTATTCAGTCCATGAGTATAGACTTTTCTTAATGTTTTCTATGATTAAAGGATATTTCAAATCATTTAATACTTACTTGTCTTATGATTTTGTGTCGCTTGTCCGTTTCTTCCATTGAAACTGAATGTGATTTTTCAGTACTACCAGACTCGGGGATTGAACTCACAACTAACAGGGAAAACTGTAAGTTTTAACCAACGCTCCACTAAGTCTCTTGGAAAATTCAGTCTTGAAATTCTGAAGGCTTGAACCTAATGTTCTGATTCAGGTGTCATTTCTTTCTTGTTCGTAGGCTCCCAGATGGTATAGATCTACTGAGAAAGTTGCTCATCAGGTTTACTCAACATGGTGCGAGACAATTGTCGAGTAAACCTGATGAATACGAACTGACACGAAATTTCGCCTAAAAATAGTCCTGGGTGTGACGATAAACTACATCCGGCAGCAAGGCCTTTGATCGGGAAAAGTTTCAAGGAACCACCTCTTAAATGCTGTTGCTTCCGGACCCACCATTCAGGGTGGTAGCAACTGTTAGAGTCTCTGCTATGGGCAAACAGTGAACTTCCAAACAAAAACGAAACCCTATGAAAGTACAAAAATACTTTTTTATAGTAAAAATACCAGCAATACATCATTATATTAAAATAAATACTAACAATTCCTATTGTAGTAAAACTAACATCAATACATTTTATCTATCGTTGAAAGCATACAATTGCGTTCAAAATATATTTAACTGAAGCCATAAAATTGTGTTCGAAATATTTAGATTTCGGCATTAAATAACCCATAGAAGTTGATATGCCGCGAAACAAAATTAGTCAAACCAAACCAAACCAAACTCTCCAAAATGTCGGAAATGATAACATTTTACTTCTGTTAATTGAATAAAGGGTGCATTTCTAATTTCCAAGATAGTTACAGAGTATGAAGACATCTGAAGAAAGACAGAATGTATAATGGTCAAAACTTAGTGAAAATCAGCCTGCAGGGGCGAATAGAAAAGGTAAAATAATATATGGAGGACATGTCAATGATTTAAAAAGCAATACAAACAGTTAAGCTATTCATCCAAGGAAATAAAATGGAGTCCGGTTCGCACTCCTCCCCGGTCTTTTAAACAGGCGTAGAGCTTTATAGGTTGTTTCCTGTTTAGGAATGGATTTCTGGTTCCTTCTAAAGTCTACTTCACCTCTATACTCCTAACGCTAGTCCTTTTCTACGCTAATATAACACCGCATACTAGCACTCTACCTTGAGTGGATCTTGGTCCTTGTATTAGGTTAATATTAGTAAAAAAAAAAAAAAGTTAGAATCAAGAAATGATGCAGAATAGTACAAAAGAAGCAAAAGAATAAACTGAAATACCCAACAAAGGAAAATTATCCGGATGTTAATAGAGGAAGAATGTTACAAATTATTTCGTAATACTGGGAGGGAATTCTCTCAAGTAGAATGAAATTCAAGAAAAACACGTCAGTAAAGAATTCCTCAAAAGAACAAGGTTAGTATTGCAAACTAGACTTGGTAGTATAATTAGGATTTTAAAAAAATAAGAATCCGACAGTATATATATATAGTAAAATATTTGCGATGTTTTCAAACATAAAAAAATAACAAAAAAATGATAATAAATAATAATGATAATAAAAATAAATAATTTTTAAAAATAAAAAAATAAAAAAATGATAAATAAATGATAATAAAAAAATGATCGATTATTGGCCTTTGTGCTTCAATAGTTATTATTGATCGATTGTTAGATTTATTTTTTTTTAGATAATACTGCTTTAGTGATACAAGTTATACTAATTAACCCATATCTAAGGGAAGAAGAGGTAGATCCGTAACTTTTCCCATGGATATTTACGCGTAAGTGTATATATATAACGAGCCAAACTGGAAATGGAACTCGGCTCTCCTATAAACAATTCTGAGGCCTTATCCACTGCACCACCCTCACATCGAGGTATTCCCAAGTGGTCACCCATCTAGGTACTGACAAGGCTCGATGTTGCTTTACTTGAATGACCGTACGGAAACCTGTGTATTAATGTGATGTGGTGGTCGTAAGCCGGCTCAAAAAAAGGATAACAGTTGGGGATTAGTACAAATAGGAAACAGCAAATGCAACTGGCAAGACCCCAAATCAAAAATATTTAAAAGAGACTCTGCCCAACTGATTTTTACTTCATTTATGGTGAAAATGATATCACAATTCAACGAAGCACAAGGCTATGGGGTCCAGCCTGTCCAGCTATTTACCTATAGCTGGTCGTGAGAGTTGAAGAGACGGATTCATGCCTTTCGCCAAGAATATTCCCGCGTAAGTGAAAGCAACGAACTCGACTGAAATTCGAACTCAACTCTACGATTCATCATTCCGAGGCTTTATCCATTCCATCTCCCACATATCCAGACTTACAACACCTGGTATTCACAAGCAGAAACCCATCTACGTACTTCGCTGATCAGACGAGAACCGGTATTTCAACGTGATATGGGTGCAAAGATACACACACATGCACGGAGACAGTGAGATACACAAAGTGTACCAAAAATACTTTTACAAACTTTGGGAGGTGGCTTTACACCAAAACAAGGAAAATTTTGAGTTATTAAGCTTAAATTTTACAGAAGACGCTGTGAAATGTACAATCAAGATACAATCCGAAAATACTTTTAGAAAATTTGAGGGTAGGTTCCTGACACCAAAACAAGCTAAAATTCAATATAAACTATGGAAACGTATAAATATGTCAAAAAAAAACATCGAAGAACATGTTCTACAGACTGTCGGAGATGATCCAGGTATCAGCACACGTCAAGTGGCCTTAGCATGTCATACATCTTATAGTACCGCATGGTGGGTACTTCAAGAGAAGCTCTTGTATGCGTATGCAACATGTAGAGGGTCTTTCGCTCTCTGATCACTCACCACGAGAGAACATTTGCCGATGGTTTATTGCACAAACTGTCGATCCGTTGTTTATTGTCTTGTTTACGGATGAAGCAACATTTGGAAAAGATAGAATAACAAATTCACAAAACCAACATTTGGAGGCGAATCGGAATCCCCATGGTAGAATACAGGCGAGACACCAGCATCAGTTTACGATTAATGTGCTGGCTGCAGTTGTAGGTGACTGTGGGGTAGGTCCATATGTTCACCCAGCACGTCTTACAGGAGCTTTCTACAGGGACTTTATTTCGAACACACTTCCGGTCCTGCTAGAGGATGTACCCCTGCTAATACGAAGGCGCATGTGGTTCATGCATGATGGGGGCTCCAGCACATTTTAGTCACATTGTTTGCGATGCACTGGTTGATATCTACCATGAAAGATCGCTAGGTAGCGGAAAATCAGTTACATGGCCTGAACGCCATCATCCCCGACCTCAATCCTTTGAATTTTTATCTGTGGAGCCGCCTAAAACAACTGGTTTGTGCAGCAGGCATTTATAATGCAGAGACGCTTAATTAACGTGTCATGAGGGCCTGCGAAACCATTCGACATATGTGGGAGTATTTGAAAGGGTCCGCCAGTCTTTGATCCGACGGGTGCATGCGGAGGACATTTTGAACATTTGATATGAGTTGCTATGTACAACGATGGCCTTTTGGGCATATGCAGGAAGCCACCCCAAAGATTGTAAAAGTTTTTTTGATACTCCCTGTGGATATGGGATCTGGAGAAATACAAGAAATGTACAGTACAATTATGCAACATCGTTAAAGATACAGGAATGCTTAGCTTTACATTTTTATCGTTTTTAATTTTCTTTTCATCACCGTAATTGTTTTTTTTTTATATATCTTGTGGTAGTGGTAGAAAGTTAACATGGAAAAGCTACAAATACTAATCTATATGAGTAGATAAATTAAAAGTTTTAAAAAAACGTTCACAGAATAAAAAAGCATCTAGTCATCCATTGAAGGGTTTATAGCAATTTTCCAAGCATAGCTTAGATGTTGCACAAGGCTGAAAATATGGAGCACCCAGTTAGTATCGAACACACTACTCCGTCGTAATTGTTCTAGTTTGCTAACCATTACACCGCCTCAAGGATATGAAAGCGATATATAAGTGATATAGAATTAACAAATACTGGCACGAGTTATCTCCCCTAGTATAAACAATGCTATGAAAACGCTCGACACAAGTGGATTGAAGAAAGAGTCAGTAATGTGCCATGCGGGATACACGTTTAGGCGATCATGTGTCGTTCGATACATAACTGAAGAGGTAGATTTTTTCCCCGCGGTAGGTTGCCATTCCTTTCTGCGTCAGACCAATTGCCATCCAAGGCTATAGAACCCGGTCTATCGTGCTATTTACCCACAGCTGGGGGGGGTGTGAGAAAAAGATGATTCATACTTTTAATGCACGTAAGTGAATGTAATGGATTCAGCTGGAATTGCAACTTGGCTCTCCGATTCTTCAATCCGAGCCGCTTTTCATTACTTTACCAATAATAATATCAAAAATATTCCCCTGCTGTCCTATTTGCATGTTTAGGCCAAGACCTTTCTTTCAGCCATACATAACGATCTATTTTAATACTATTAAATGCCTACTCTTCAACACACTGAGATATTTCTCTATTCAAAATGGGTGATCTTAAATTCCTATATGTCTTATATGATTTCAAACGTCGTAAATCCGAAAAGCTTAGTCAGAAATCTGGAAAAATTCTGAAAGGAAATAAAAATTTGAAAATGAAAGAAAATGAAAATCTGGAAAATATGAAAGAATGAAAATCTGAAAAAATCTAAGAAAATGAAAATCTGATAAAATCTAAAAGGAAATAAAAATCTGGAAAAAAACTGAAAGGAAATGAAAATATGGGGGGAAATGAAATTGAAAATCTGAAAGAAAACGAAACTATCTAGAAAAAAATGAGAAATCGGTAAGAAAAACTGAAAAAATGACAATCTGGGGAAAACCGAAATAATAAAAATAAAACGAAAATCTAGAAAAAATGAGAAATCTGTAAAAAAAAAAAAACTAAGAAAATGAAAATCTGATAAAAAGTAAAAGGAAATGAAAATCTGGAAAAAATTGAATAAAAATTAACATCTGGAAAAGAGAAAGGAATGAAAATCTGGAAAAAAAATTAACCTTGTCACAAAAGCGAAAAAATATAAAATATAATGACAATTGTGCTCATCAATATCGACAAGCTTGTAACAGTCCTGAATGGCCTTATAAAGAGATTAAAACAATTGAAAATCTGACGAATAATTTGGACCATTCAACCGACTGCATTACTGAAGACAGAATAACATAAAGAGAACTGGACTATTGATTAGGCTTACTCTCTCTTTAACTCTCTTCAAGGCCTCCAATTACGTCTGATGGGAAAACGCAATGATTGAAATATTTAGAAGAATAATAGGCACAGTGGAATTGTGGGGGGACACTGGGAATTGTTTGAATATTTTTGTTTTGGACAATGTCCAAGAAAAAAGAAACTAAAATATTCTGAAAATTTAAAATTTAGACAGGCCACGCCATTCAAAAGAAAAGCGAATCTGTCTGTTGCAAACAGAGACGAGTTTTTGCCATATACTGGACGTGGTTGTTACAGAAAAAAAAATATATGGTCAAGAATTAAATACAAAATGAAAATAAAGGACTATCAGAACTTTAACCGAGAATTGAAAAAACTGCCAGCCATGATTTTCATGGCTCTCTCCATAATAAATGGCGCATTAGAAACCCCCATCACCCCCAAATAAAGGCGAAAGTGTAGAAAATGAGGATTAGATAAAGGCTTTAAAGTGTACAGAACACGTCAGTTGACGAACTGGCAAGTCAGCTAAGAAAGATGCTGCAGATTTGAGGAGACTTGCTCAAACTTGAAACTCTGGCAAACTCCAGGCATTTAACTATGAGTCTGAAAAGATAATAATAATAATAATAATAATAATAATAATAATAATAATAATAATAATAAATACACACTGACAAAACAATCAAGGCCAACCGGCCAGATATTGTTATTAAAGACCACAAACAAAAACGGTGCCTCCTTATTGATATGGCAGTCCCTGCTGACTGCAATGTATCTTTGAAGATATTCAAAAAAGTTTTCAGATTACAAGTACCTTGAAATAGAAATCTCGAAAATGTGGCATATGGGAACATCAACAATCCCTGTTGTAGTTGGAGCCCTAGGACTGGTTGGAAAAGATTGCAGTAGACTAACTGAAGGGATTCCTGGAAGTCCATGCCTCAAGGAGATACAACAAATTGTTCTGACAAGTACAGCCCACATGTTACGAAGGGCTTTATCTATGTAATTTTTTTTTTTTTTTTGTCAGTGGAAAGTGTCATGACGCCATTTCTAACCTTAGGTCCCTGGGCGGGACCCGGAAAGAAATGTGTAAACGCCAGAAATCAAAGAAAATAATAATAATAATAATAATAATAATAATAATAATAATAGTCATCTTGTATGAACATGAACCTGTATTAAATAATAATAATAATTCCTGCAGATTGTAATGTATCTTTGAAGATCATCAGAAACTATTAAAATACGAGTATCTTGAAGTGGAACTCTAAACGATGTCACACATGAGCACATCAATAATCCCAGTTGTAGTCGGAGCCATCGAATTGATTGGAGAGGGTTCTGATAGACTCATTGAAGGGATTCCTGGTAACCCTTGCCTTAAAGAAATATAAGAATATTGTACTCAGAAGTACAGTTCACATATTATGAAGAGCTTTATCGATGGAAAATGTATGTGATCTTTTTTTTTAAAAAAGATGTTCAGTGGAAAAAATCATGAAAACATTTCTAACCTTAGATCTCTGGTTGATACCGGGAAGGAAATATGTATACAACAGAAACCCAAGGAAATAACAACAACAATAGCAGCAACAACAACAACAACAATAACAACAACAACAATAACAACAACAACAATAACAACAACAATAATAATAATAATAATAATAATAATAATAGCTGTCACAAGATATGCGATTTATCTGTTAAAATAGATAATGTCATTGAAGCACAAAGTCCTGACCTTATTGCTATAGATAAGAATAGCAAGTGTTAAATTATTGAATTTGCTGTTGTATATGACACAAGTGTGAACTCCAAAGAAACTAAAAAGATTGAAAAGTACCAGGATCTGGTTAAGGCGCTGAAGAAGGTGTGGAACTTGAACGTAGAATTAATTCCTGTAGTAATGGGTGCTCTTGGAACGCCACTGAAAAGCGCTTAGGGAGAATAGGAATAGAATAGGCCAAGATTGTAGACCCCCACCCAGAAAATTGCCATCGTTTATTCCGCTAACATTCTCCGAAAAGTTCTTGAGTTGTAAGGAATCTTGTATTAATACCCAGCCTCAAAACGGAATTTCTATTGACTGTGTCAATGTGCGACACCAACTCAATAATAATAATAAACTACTATCAAAATACAAGGACCTTGAAATCGAAATCTCAAAAGTTTGGCACATGAGAACATCAACAATTCCAGTTGTAGTTGGAGCCCTCAGTTTGTGGAAAAAGCTCCAATAGACTCTTTGAAGGAATTCCTGGTAGTTCATGCCTTTAGAGAAATACAAACAAAAATTATAGTCACAAGTACAGCCCACACCTTACGAACGGCTTTATCTATGTAAAATGTGTGTGATCTTAGGGATATTTTTTTGTTATTTTTTTCTCAAAAAATGCCATGATGCCATTTCTTACCATTTGTCTCTGGAAAGAAATGAGTATATACCATAAATCAAAATAATAATAATAATAATAATAATAATAATAATAATAATAATAATTTATTGGAAACTGGTGTAAGAAATGGAGTTTTCTGCGAAGAAAATGAATTGAACAATCGTAAACGTGAGAAAATTCTTGAGTCCAAAACATACAAGATTTTATGGAAATTAATTAGCAACTGGAGCAAAAGAAAGCGGCCATATTGGCGAACGACAAAATACATGCAGAAGTGTTAATTATTGATCCATCCTGTTCTTTTGAAACGAAAGGAGAGAAAGTAATCGACTATAATTGTGGATCGGACCCCGAACTACAGCTAGTCACGATGAACAGATGTCCCCTCTCCGAAGGGACATCCGTTCATCATTCACGTTTACAAGAATCAGATCAGGCCACAAATGGAGTATTGTTGTCATATTTGGGCGGGAGCTACCTAATCCGCACTCTTCAGCCACAAAAGAGTCTAAAAGCGTCTCCGAATCCTTGTGGGTGACGAATTATTTTCCACTCTCCAATCTCTCTCCCACGGGCGGGATGTGGCAAGCCTTTCGCTGCTCTTTCGTTACTTTCATGGAAACTGCTAGGATGAACTACATTCCTTGGTTCCACCAGTTCTAACCTTGACGGCATGGACCCACCAATGGCACTTACATTGTAGTAAACCACCCACGTTCCCTCCGTAATCCATGGGTGATAAGTAAGTCACACCCGGATAACTTTTCCCGTTAACCACTGCTCTGTGGAACAGACTCCCGAGAGGATGGTTCCCTGATCACTACAATCTTAACTTAGTCTAGGGTTAACTGTTATCCTCCCCTCCTATCCGTAGAAACTGCCTCTTAATGTAACCCTCTACCTCGAGAGATCCTGGGCCTTGTACAGAGCGAACCTCACTGTAAGAAAAAATAAAAAAATGAGCCATTGAAATTTGAACTCTCTGGAAGTTGAAGGTCATAATCATACCAATTGTCATTGATACGATGACTGAAAGAATAGAGACATGAATAAAGAAAATTTGCATTGTTTGTGCGATGGAACTGTTACAGACAGAAACCTCTTCGGAACGGCAAGAATAATCCTGAAAACTGCCTGATATCCAAGGCTGAGTGTTGCCCGTTGTCCATGCATTAATTACCAGATATTAAGATCTTCTAAGAGACAATACTAAAATAATAACTCTGCATTCGGGTCAAAATATTGGATAAACTGTCTGAAGATTATGTTTTGGTCTATTTTTATTCAAATACTTTCGACTGTTTCATCACAAATAATAATATATTTTTAATACTTTCATGGTTTTTCACTTAGTCATTATCGAGAACCATGTTCTGTCCGTGTCGCAGGCAGGATTACATTGGCTATATCCTGGTATTCTTTAGAAAATTATGGACTATTTTAAATTATCCTATTCCAAAAGAATACCAAGATGTAGCCAATGGAATATTTCCTACCACACGGACAGAACATGATTCTTGATAATGACCGAGACGGTCAGAAAAAAAGGGAAAATACAATAAAAAATATTAAACAGATAGGCTTTGTCAGTCACGTTTAATAAAAATTGTTTGTAACTGTTATATCCAAGCTGCTGGAATGAACAAAAACGCATGAAAATAAAAGACAAATTTATTTTAACACATACAAATCTTTATTTATTCATTGTCTGAGAACAACAAGGTTTGCATAGAATAAAACAATGAATTCAATCTGCGTGTCAGCTTGTCACCACCATGTTCAATTCAGAAGTGGCACACTTGTCTTCACACACAAGGGAAGTAACTCAATTATATATTGAGTGATCATCCTTTATAGGGAAAGAAAATTAGCTTCCCCTACGTTGAACGTTGAGCGCATACTCAATGAAACATTTATATATTTACTAATGTTACACACAAAGCTAAATCAGGGAAATGAAATTTATAAGAAGAGTAGTTAGCCTACTTTGAAAATCGGCATTCGAAGTTTTAGGATTATAGCCTCGACTTGAGCAACAATTCGTGAGGGGAAAAAAGCAACTGTTTCAGCCCTGTGGCGGGCTTAAATGGACTTTATGTGGATTAAAGTAATTCCAAACCACATCATTTTGCATTTAGCTACAAAATCAATCTCCTCCATTATCCTTCATTGGTACCCACACAAAATCAGGACAGACGATTGTTAGTGTGGAGTCTGGTTCCTTTGGAAATTCTCCAGTTTTTTGTTTTGTTTTGTCTATCTTCTGTTCTCAAGACCAATTCGCCTCCATAGCAATCGACGAGATTGCATCCTCAATTCATTGCTCCGAATATCGTCTGAGATCATCTCGTTAGTAATTTCCGGTAATGACCTTATTTGGAATTCTTCCACACTGTCCAGCCAAAGGCTCATCTCTTTCGGTTTAGTTCTATGAAGCGAAGATTGCTATTATTTATAGCGTTTATTTAATTTATTTCTTTTATTGTTTCCATTGCAATATTTTCTTTTCTGTCGAATCGAAGACTATTTTTACTATTTTTATCTTTATTAGAACTACGAACAATAAAAATAAATCTCCTAATATTATTATCTTTATTGTTATTGTTTTTGTAGTTAATGCTAATCTTACTTT
Organism: Acanthosepion pharaonis; assembly: GCA_903632075.3. Classification (NCBI taxonomy): domain Eukaryota; kingdom Metazoa; phylum Mollusca; class Cephalopoda; order Sepiida; family Sepiidae; genus Acanthosepion; species Acanthosepion pharaonis. The sequence continues at coordinate 225,957 of CAHIKZ030001635.1, read as the reverse complement.
TTCATCTTCATTATTACTTGGGTTATTATCATAAGCATTATTTGATAATGTTCATTAACTTTAACAATAGTTTTATTGTTATTAAATATAATTTTTGTAAGAATTAGCTTTGTTAGAAACTGTTGTGACCAAGTAATGGTTAAGAAATAACAAAACAAGCGGTTCCAGATAAATAATGTATTGAACAGTAAATACAAGAGAAGTGTGTTAGACGACTTGGGAGTGTGTGTCGGTTGACCAGGATTCAGTCTATATCACCGTTAATATTTAACACACCCCACCACCACCACGAGAGTTATATGTGACACAAGGTCGAGTTTAATGTATGTCATCCGAGCCCGTAGGATCGGCCAAAAAAATCCCCGCATAAACGGGTTCGAGCCAGTCTACTTCCCCGAATGAAACTCTGCCCTTCGGCACAGCCTCGTCCGGGTTTCTCTCTGTCCAAGGCATAGAGTTCGACAGGAGCTGCGAACAGTCACAGCTTCGGTAGAACAATCTATGTCACTGTTCCCACCGAGGCTTAATTTCCTACTACTTTATAGTTAGTAGAAGAGTTCACAATAACCTCATTAGAGGGAAGACTTCACAATAGATATTCCCGGCATCTTTCTGTAGAACCACATATACTAGGCTTTATTCTTCAGTTTTCTTAATGTAGATCTTTAGTTTCGAGGGTGTGTACGTCCAACATTCTGCCAACCTCAATCCGTAGATCAGCGTACTTTTTAAACTTTTCAATTTCTTTCGTCTTGATGTTATGATCACCAAAAACAGCCACATTGATGAGGAAGCATTTTCTTGGTTCTTTTTTCTTTTTAACGACGTTCATATCTGGTTTTGGTGGCCTCAATGATACGGTTTGGATTTTGAATTCCCATAACATCTTCACTTAACAATCACACAATTCTTTTGTCTTAAATGTCTTTGGTTTGGCTCTGTTCTCCTCATTATTATTATTATTATTATTATTATTATTATTATTATTATTATTATTATTATTATTTATCGTCAGAAGCGGATAGTGATTATTCAAGCAAGCCGTTTTTCTTATTGATTTATTATTATTAGTAGTATTATTATTAGTATCATTATTATTAGTAGTATTAGTAGTCTTCTTCAGTTTGTTTTTTTATCTTTTTCGTTTTTCTTTTTAACCGGAGTTTTTGTATTATGGGTCTTTACCGGCAAGCAGTACGAAACAGAGAGAACCTTTCACAGAACATTTGCAGAGCCAAACAACTCAGACTTCGGAAGCGATGGAATACTAGGATTTATTGTCCAATATTCTTAATGGAGATCTTTAGGTTCAGATGTATAGACCCCAATACCCCAACAATAACTGGGACAATTGTGGTCTGAATGTCCCACATCGGAAGAACAATCTATGTCACTGTTCCCACCGAGGCTTACTTTCCTACTACTTTATAGTAAGTGGAAGAGTCCACAATAGCTTCATTAGAGGGAAGACACCACAAAAGAAAGCGAGAAACAAGTATTGGATTGCTATGTGGTGTCCGTCTCCTTATATGGCAATGAATGTTGGATGATCTCCTTAAGGATGGGGAAAAATAGCAAACATGTGTTTCTACAAGATACTGAAAAGTCTCTGAACAGAGTGAGTAAGCAACAAGGAGGCCGCAAAGAAAATAGCAACAGAAAGAACACTGATGTTCAAAATCAGGAAAATACAGTTAAATTCCTTGTACACATAATGAGGAAAGAGGGCTTCGAAAACTTAACCCTCACGGGGCATACTGATGATAAGAGAGAGAGAGAGGGGGGAAAGCAGATAGAGACACTTACCTAACTCGCTTGTGTGAACAAATAGCGGAACAGGGGACGGGGTTATTAAGAAAGGAAGAAAAACTGCTAAAGGCCACAATGTATATATTTATGTTTATGGAGAATCATAATCACCGATGCTTGACGGACTGATGAATCGGAGAGCCGAGTTCGAATTCCAGTCGAATCCATTACATTCACTTACGTACTAATACCCTTGGAAAAGGTATGAATCCTCTTCTACTCCCCCAGCAAATAGCAGGACAAACCGGGTTCTATAACCTTGGATGGCAACTGGTCTACCCCCAGAAAGAAATGGCAACCTACTGCGGGAAAAAATCTGCCTCGTCAGTCATGTATCGAAAGATACATGATCGCCTAAGCGTGTATCTCGCATGGCACATAACTGACTGATCACCAAGCCGTTTGGCTCCCTGGTTATTGCACGTTTCATGTGCATTTAAAAAAAAACAATCTGTTTACGTATTTAGACAGATAATGTATATGTGGGTGGAGATGACATAAGTAAAATATTAGTCACTCACCATTTTTTGATTAACAGACAAAAGACTATAATTTTCAGCGTTACTATTTCGACGTTCATTCACCGAAAAGTTGCCAATTTTCTATTCTCTACATAGAATACTAATTTAAACCACGTGTTTTTCAACTTATAGACGTGTGCATATATTTCTAGAGAGGCGCACACAAATATATAAGGATGTGTGTGCGTGTATCCGTGTTATCAGATCTTTTGCGCGAAAAACAGCAATGATTGAGGGAGAAGAGTGTTAGCAGGTGAACACTTGAGAGATCACTCTCCCATAACTACCGCCTAGGCAGTAATAACTATAAAAAATTTTACAACTATTGTCAACTTTACAGGGGTCAACACACGTTATGTCGTATTTATTTTTAATACGGAGAGAGAGATATGGGAAAAGGGAGAGAGAGAGAGGCGAGGAAAGAGAGGGGGAGCGGGAGATGTATTAATTTGGGTCTTAAATAATTTCAGTTTTTTTTTATCAACTTTATTCTTCAAAAAATAAAGATAAAAATTTTAAAATAAATAATTATTCAATTATATATTCACCTTTATATGCAATAACTTGTTGTCACTTATTTACATTGTTCGGAGTGCTGTCCTCATCTTTATTGTCATATTCACGATGTTTCGGCCGTTGTACATTCAAGGACACATGGCCAAATGGATTTAATTTGGACTTAATTGAATCCAGTGACTTGACCTAAAGAGTTGTGAGTTCAATACCTGGTTACTGCAGTATGTAAACAAAAACTTGGAGAATTGATTTAAAGGGAGATAACTGAGACACCCGGAAGAGGTATGGCACGTAGAACTAGAACTTTGTAGCACGGTGGACGAAATGAAGTGTCCAGTTCGAAATCGCAATCACCTGAAGAAGGCCGTAGCGTACTATTGTCATATTCACGATGTTTCTGCCGTTGTAAACAATGTAAATAATTACAATACCTCATCTCAGAAATGTAGACAGATATTGTTGCCACTTATCAGGGAGCTCTTCAATGACCTTTGAGTAAAATTGCACCGATTTTGATGTGAAAAAGTTTTTAGTAAACACATGGATCATAGAAAATGTTCTTTATCAAAATGTTTTGCAGCAATCGAATAAAGTTTAGGAATCGGTTAAGCTGAATATGGCGGGTACGATAAAACAGTCCAACCGAGTTCCCGATTTTTTTCCTGTGTTATCCATGCTCGGTGGGGCCATGCATTGTCATGAAGGAGAACAATTTACTTTAATCCACTGTATACGCTGCCACTCCCGTGCAAAAAATAAGATACGTTAGTGTACTGCAGGTTTATTCTTCACTGTCACTTATGATTAGTAGTTAGTGATCTTTTCTGATACTTCAACACAAAATATTAATTCATCCCAAAATGAAAAGCATTTATATTTACCAAAAATTCTCCCATAGCGAGGCCCTTCCATTGCACTCCGTTTGGGTTGACCCTTGCGATCGCCCCAAATATGAACGACTCGTAGCGCTATTTCTAATTGTGGGGTCTCTATTCGTGCTTACACCGATAAACAAGCTAAAAACGGATATTTTTTTTTTTGATTTTTTTTAAATTGTAAAAAATTTCTAACCCTAACTCGTGCTAAAAATTTAATAAAAAACAAACTTTGATTTAAAATTTATAATTTCTTAGGGTGAATTAATATTTGCGATAAGTAACTTTACATTATTTGAGGTGAATTAACAGAAAAGAACCCTTCAGATAACATTCGTCATTACAATTGGTTCACAAACCCGGAAATTGTGATGCCGAAATAGATATTGAATGCAAAAAAAAAAGCCGAGTAGATTAGGGAGTTAACCTGGGCTCACACTTGGCCACTGGACGGAAAATCTCGCGACCTCACACCTGCAGACGGTTTTGCAAACTTATGAAAGATTTCTAATAATAAACAACTGAGAGGCTTTGGGCAGTCTATCTCTCACACATTCACACAGAATGAAAAGACCCGGTATCGGACCAGGAACAATGGGACCCATATACACTCTGGCCCAGAGTAACTGGTGAAGCTTTCTAGAAAATAAGTGGAGAGGATGTTCTTTCCTTAAAAAAAGGAAAATAGAACCTTGGTTCCTGCGACGTTCGCCATGGCCGAGCGTTAACGTACAAATCAAAAGGCGGTTTGCCCTACAAAACAGGCGCATTTTCTTTACTAAGATTACTCGAAGGTGCAGATTGATAGATGGAATAACACTGTCAAATAAATAAAATTGGGACGTTTATTTCAAATATGAAGCTCATCCCTCCGTATATATATATATATATATATATATATATAGATAGATAGATAGATAGATGGGGTGAGTGTATATATATATATATATATATATATATATATATATATATATATATATATATACTCACCCATCCCCCATATATATATATATATATATATATATGTTACAAAGATAAAAAATAAAAAAACAAATGAAACTACAGACAAAAAGTTCATTTTCTCCATCAAGACATTCATTTCTGGAGTTCACTGCTATCAGCAAGCAGAAATATTTCTCCTCCCGATGATGGCTATTTCGGTCGAAACTAGTCGAGGAATCTAAATGGAATAATAATAAAAAAAACGAAAGAATATTAATCTACAACCCAGTGTGTCTAAAGATTTTTATTTTTTATTTTCTTATTGTTCAATATACATATATATATATATATATATATATATATATATTAAAATGAAGTGAGAAACCGCAAACGTTTTTGGTTGTAATGTGGATTTTTAAAAAAATATTATGCTTTATTTTCTATAAAATTGCTACACACGTTTCCGGTCTCGTGACTGTCATCAGACAAAGGGTAGAGATTTCCACATATTATTAAAAATAATTTTTTTTCTTTATGCTTTTCGATGTTAAATATTCTCGATATGAGATATTCTCTTTTTTTGTGTTAGTGATCCAAACGTCTTTCTTGAAGTGGCAGTGAAATGTTCTTCGTGAAGGGTTCTAAAACAATTAATATTGGTTCGAGAAAGGATGGAGTAGTTATCGGCATGCTTATCTTTTAATGACCCCTGTGTGTTCACTGATTCCTCGTAGTGAGACAGTGTGTATGTATGGAGAGGGGATATACACACATACTGACAAAAGCACACGAAAATGGAAATAGATCTAAGAACACACAGGGGTCATTAAAAGGTAAGTATGCCGATAACTACCCATATATATATATATATATATATATATATATATATATATATATACACTGCGTGCCAAATTATTATCGAGATAACTTTTTTCTAATATTTCAAATCACCGTGCTGATAACAAATATGGCGCCAGTTTACATTGCGCAGATCAGTACGAAAATTTCAGTAATTGCGCAGCTCAGTGTTGCCAACATTGTGTGAAAATTTTGTGTGAATTGATTGGACGGTGTTAGAAAAAAGTTATCTCGATAATAATTTGGCACGGTATATATATATATATATATATATATATATATATATATATATATATTGTGTTGACTTCAATGTCCACTTTAAATAGCTCTGTTACTTAACATTGAGCATTGTTTTTTCTTACACTGTAGAGTATTTATCTGTATGTGTATACGATCATTCGGTCGTGTACCTACCTATCTTTACTCGTTCGGTTGTATATATATATATATATATATATATATATATATATATATATATATATATATATATATATATATATATATATAAAACGATGAGTGCTAAAAAGTTCTTGATTAGTCAAGCCATAGACGTATCTGTCTTATTCTATGACACCATGTGTGGCAACCGTCCTAATAGAAGGAAAACTCTGAATTCCGGACTAGTACAATCACACTCTCTCTCTCTCTCTCTCTCTCTCTCTCACACACACACACACAAACACAAACACATACATTTTCTCTCTCTCTTTCTCGGTGTGTGTGTGTGTGTTAACAGGAAGATAAAGACGAAATTATCACCCTAAGAATGTTTTATCTTTATTTAAACCGGATTTTCCTTTATTTTTTTCGGCAAAATTGTGAATTTGAGATTATAAAATAAAATATAAAACTCTGCATATGTCCGAAAACAGACAGACGCCATATATCCGAAAACAGACAGACGCCATATATCGTGACAATGTCGGTGACTGGTATTTTTAACATGTTTTCCAGACGTTCATTGGCCAATATTTCGAATGAGAGTGCTAATCTCCTGGGGTAATTTGCACTGATCCCGGTCATTTGGTTATTAAATTATTTAGATTACAATCGATTGTGCTATGATGTAAAAATGCCAGTTTTTTTCTTTATATATAACCGTGGGGACAACTCACTTTTACTTCTAAGAAACGAATAATGAACAAAGATAAAAAAGCGAAAATTACATTGAACGCAATTGTTGACTTTTAGACTTGCTACATATTTGCGTTTGAATGTTGTGCCTGATATATTCATATATTTATATGCATTGGCATATAAAACACTCACACATAAAGCACTGACACATAAAGCACTGACACATAAAAAATTCACACATAAAACATTCACACATAAAGAACTCCCACATAAAAAATTATGTACACATGAGGACAGCAAATACAGTTTTGCACAAATTATGGATCATTAACAATAATTTATGACAACAGAATAAATCTTCATTGTCTAGTGCTACGTTTCTCGACCGGAGTTTCCGAGCTCATTGAAAGGTAGCCAAGTGCGCCCCTACTTAACAGAAGAGTATCATGACTTCAGTCATTTTTCTTACCCTCTATCTTTTCTACAAATATTTTCATGGCTACTGCTCTGACGAGCTTTTTTTCCCCTGGTGCCCGGAACACATGAATTTAAGCGTGCTACTTGATTGGCATCTTGGTCCCACTCGTTTACTGTTGAAATAGTTAAATGAAACGGCCACTTCTACTCCAACAGTTTGTTTTCCCGTACTTCTCTGCCCTAGAACTCACTTCTGTTTCCTTGCTTCACTACAATCTTCAAAAATTTAAATACATCTTCTATCTTCTTGAATCCCGTTCATCTTTTGTCCTTTCCTCAATCCTCCCTACACTCAGTCTTTTCTCTCATTTTTGCTCCCTGTAACCCACTGCTTACTAGTGGCATTACCGCACTACGTGGGGTGAAATGATTGAAAAATATATGAATTCTAATTCTATTTAAGAATCTTTATTTTAAAAAGCTAGAGACACCAAGCAGATTGCTTCCCTATCTAGGTCAAGTCTTTGTCATTTGATATTTTAAACTGCATGCTAGATTCTTTAATCTTTAAGGATCCTTTCCCTTTTGACTTCCTCAAGGGATTTAAATCAATAAAAAAAGGTTGATAAACATTGGTGTAGAGAGGCACATATGAACAAACTCGCGCCTCATTCTCGCCATCTCTCTCCTCTCTCTCTCTCTCCACTCTCTCACCCCCGCTCTCTCTTTCTCCCTCTCCGTTCTCTCTCTCTAACTCTCGTTCCTTTTTTCTCTTGTCATCTCTCTTTCCCCGCTCTCTCTTTCTACATTCTCTCACTCCGCTCACGCTTTCCCAATCTCTTTCCGCTCTCTCTCTCTCTCTCTCTCTCTCTCTCTCTCTCTCTTCTCTCTCTTTCTTTATTTCAGGTTTGGTAAGGTTTGTTGATTTTATATGTCGACATTTGTTGGGTTAAGATCTGATTTTCTATGGGACGCCAAGTGAGGATCAAACTCAATGCTCAATAGTCAATCAAACTAGCCCCACTAAACTTTATCTCATGGCAAGATATCTTTGTCTCCCTATCTTTTTCTCTTTTTTTTTTTCTACCTAGCTAGAGGGGTGATGAAAGGGGAAAAGTAAAAGAGTGCGTCCGGAACACGTGTTCACCTCTCTCTTTCTTTCTTAATCCATCTACCTATCTTTCGCAACACATACAGAAACACAAAACACACACACACACACATATATATATATATATATATATGTGTGTGTGTGTGTGTGTTTGTGTGTGCATGTATATAAGGATAGCGATAAGCATGGGAATATCTATTTCTAAATCGCGAACACCTGTACTGAAGCTGTACCTCTCTCTCTCTCTCTCTCTCTCTTCCTCTCTCTCTCTCTCTCTCTCCTCTCTCTCAGGTCCCTTCTCCAAAATCTGTAATCCGATGACCAAACATCAAAGTACTCATTTTTAGAAGTGGGTCTGTGATATATATATATATATATATATATATATATATATATATATATATATATATGTATATGTATATATATATATATATATATATATATATATATATATATATATAATGTATGTATATATATATAATTTCACAGCTCTCCCTGGATCTATATTCTCCTGAAATTCCATACGGATTACCATATAGTATCATTACTATATATACATATATATCAGGGAGGTGCAGTCTAGTTCGGCGATGTACGCAGTGCCTATCTTGAATAAAAATAGATCAGCAACTACCTTTTCTTTCTGTGGCACATTATACACCTAATCCAACAAAATTATGACGCTTAGTCTGGTTATTACTAAAATGCAATATATATATATATATATATATATATATATATATATATATATATTTTTTTTTTTTTTTTTTGTAGATTTACTAGATAAAGTTCACAAGTTGCCTACCCTGAGTAATTACTTACGGCACTTATATATGGTTCGTTATATATATATATTTGTTAGGAAGGAAACTTCCTGATGTTATCGGTCTGGAGGGGGGCGTGTACCAGCGTGCGGCACCAAGGGTTTGAGTGTATTGGTGTTGTTCAGACTGTTGATCATTCTAGATAAAACGCTCTCTGCCAGAAACTGCAACTAAGGTCTGCTCAGCCTATTTGCAGTATAAACCACAGGTGGGCTCTGTGAGTGTTGAATAAACACAAAGGTGCCTGAGCGAGAGTCTGCAATAGGGATTGGCTAACCACCCTAGTAGACGGATATCCTCGAATACGAGTGGCCAGCTATTATATATATATATATATATATATATATATATATATATATATATATATATATGTGTGTGTGTGTGTGTGTGTATGTGTAAAATGTGTGTGTGTGAAATATCCGAAAATTGCATGGAAGATAGAATACATAAACGCCTGTTAAATGTTTAGTTTTTATTAATTCCTTGTTGGCGTTTCACTCCATTTGCATGAACATTATCAAAATATGGCATCCCATACGATCACAGAGGTTAAGCAAAGCAAAGATACCAAGTGCTTTAAACTTGGCTGCGCGGGTGGCTTAATGGATAGTGGCTCGGAATTGTTAATCGGAGAGCCGAGTTCCAATTCCCGTTTGGCGCGTTATATTCACATACGCGCCAATACTCTTGGGAAAGGTATGAATCCTCGTCTTCTCCCCCTCCCCAAGAATCGGTTAATTAGTAAGATGCCTATCACTAAATCATTATCATCTCAAAAAAATTCTCGCAGATATCAGCAGATTTAGCAAAGGCGGGAATATTCCAGCATGATTGGTCATTTTGACAAACAAAGAAATCATCGTCTCACCTGATGAGCTTTGTCCGCTCGGCCACATATAGAGTCACATGATCCGAAGTTGGTTTCCCCTATGATGGGGAACGTAGGTTCAAACCCTGCTGGAGACCACATTTCCCTCATTAAGTCTGTCTAAAGTCGCACGAATAAAAAGGTCGGTTCATACTAGTAAAAAAGAAAAAAAAGTGCGTCTACTCAGACTTGGTTTTCCACTAAAATTAACATTTTGAATAAATAATATATATATATATATATATATATATATATATATATATATATAAAAAAAAAACAGACCACTTTAAGGTACCATTACAATAATTTATTTCACCAAAATCCTTTTTGAAGGACTCCGGATCATCAGGTAAATTCCAACAACGAAATGAAAGGAAAAATGGGATTAGAAATTGATGGCTAGTGTAATTTTTGTAATTTAACAGGGAGGGTGATAGTTGTAGTTAACGAGACAAGGTAGAGTATAGAGAGGGGTTAATTTCATATTTCTCTTAAGCATGTTTTATATTGGGGTAGGAGGAGTGACCTAATCGTGACCTATTTAGATGGTTAACTTAACGGAAATTATATATAGGAATGTGAGGGTAGTGGGGGGAAACGAAAAGGAAAAATGGAAAGGAGAGAGGAGATAGACAACAGTAATACAGATATATCTAAATGAATGTTACGGCAAAGAGAGAGGGGGAGAGGGAAGTGAATCAAAAAGGCTGTAATTTTGTTTTAACAAAATTATGAAAAAAGATAGATTTCAATGCTTGATAGAAATTTAGATGTCTAAAAAATGATGAATGTTATCAATTTAAACATTTAGTTTTTTAAGTAAATAGTTTAGGGATTTAATATAAGTTAACTACTATTTTTATTAGCACATTTATCGAGAACATATTAAAGAAATATTTAAAATTATAATAGTTTATATACCCGACCAATTGTACTTTCATAATATTGTAAAAAAAATTTTGGTAACAATAACATCTATATTAGTTTTACTTTAAATCTAATTTATGAATGCAATTTTTTACTTTTACTTTTAAATCTAATTTGTGAATGCAATTTTTCATTATTATTATATGGGTAAACTTAATTAAGGTTTAGGTTTCATTATTTAATAATATTTGAGGGTAATATTAAAGATTTTGTTTTCTTCTTATATGTATCTCACAAAAACATATTCATGCAAATCCACATATACATACGTCCATTTACATGTGCAAGTACACACATAGACACACGTGTAACAATATACACAAATGTTCATCCATCTTCATACATAAATTATATATACACACATACATTTCTCAATCATTACCTATATTTTAACGTTTTAAATTTATTTAGATTTTAGTTTGATTTTATAATTAAAGTTTAACTTTAGGTGACTTCTGAAGTGCTTCATTATTAAAGGGATTTCGTTAATATTATTATTACTATTAATAGTTAAAGAGGGGGATATTTAAAATTATCAATTTTAATATGAAACTCCCTTAAGAAGATAAAAATAAACTCTCAAAATTTAATTATAGAACATTAAAAGAGAAAAAGCAATTTTAAAATAACAAAAGAATGGCCCAAGTACTCACATTTAAAAATATTCCATACACGTATAGACACATACATACATACACACACACACACACACATATATATATATATATATATATATATATATATATTAATAATCTATCTAATTATCCATCCATCTACATACATATATACATATAGGTATACTCATATACATATATACACCCTTATATACATATACAACCATATATACACATACACACACATATATACATAAATACCTACATACCTACACACGATTATATACAAAAAAAAGCATATAAAAAGAATTCTACCCATAACTATCCACACATGCATATGTATTTATATTACAATGTTATACATCTAATCACAAATATATTACAAATATTAATTCTAAGGTATATACATCTACGTACATATACAGATTACAAGTAGATTAATATTCAAATTACTACACACATATAAATATATGTATACATATATATATATATCCGTACATACACACACAAAATACATACACATACACCTATACACATTCACAAACACACACCTGTACACATACATCCACACATATGCAAAATACACACATATATATATATACATATATACAATGATACCTAGCACAAAAAATAACGTTAGTACTTAAATATACCCCCATTATATATTTATATTTACACATATATATATATATATATATATATATATATATATATATATATATACCTATACATATACACACATACCTCCATACACATGTGCCCACAATTAAAAGAGTACATATATCCACATAGGCACCCTTATCCAAAACGTTCATACATATATATATAAATAGATAAATTCACATATAAATGTTCATCTGCGTATATATCAACAAACATAACATCCATGTATACATACATTCATTTCAAAAAACAAAATCAATATTTTTCCCTTTTTAAATAGTTGTTTCAAAACATACATCGTTAAGTTGAGGTGGTTTTTATGTCTGCATTTACAAATCAACTCGCGTTATAAATATTAGCTCTGGATTCACATTGAGCTCTCAGGATTTCATCCTCCTTGGAATTACCCATTCGGTTTACCAAGTTCTTCGTAACTTAATTATATATATATATATATATATATATATATATATATATATATATATATATATATATCAGGGAGGTGCAGTCTAGTTCGTGTGTGTGTCTTTGTGTGTGTGTGTTGCTCAACTGGAGAATAGACTGTCATTTTATGGTTTAAAAGTAGCAATAGCCTCAACGGGAAGGGGTGGGGAAAAAGTCCTAAATTTCTAACATGCTACGGGGGCGACCACGATTAACCAATCATACGGTCGGTCCTATGATGAGTTCGAAGTTAACTTCGATGTTGGATTTCTGTTGGTTGTACAAGTTATTTACAATCTCACCTCGATGTTAATATGGTGTCAATTTCATAATCTTCTTTGATCTTAACTCAATAAACTAACATAAGAATATAAACTATCATGTGACTATATATATATATATATATATATATATATATATATATATATATATATATATATAAGATCCCGATAGGCAATTATAACATGTTAAGGATACGCCACGTTTTGTTTTCTATGTAAGAGGGGAGCGCACAAACAAAATTTATCCTTACGCGAATTTACAAAATATATATATATATATATATATATATGTGTGTGTGTGTGTGTGTGTGTGTGTGTGTGTGTGTGTGTGTGTATGTGTGTGTGTGTGTGTGTGTGTGTTCAATTAATCTTGTCCTATCTATTTAAAAAAACGATGTATTGAAAGAAACTGTGAGGATTACTCCCATTTGATCTGCCCGCTAGATGGAGCTATTGCAGGACTATAAAAGACCGGACGTAATTTTCCTTTTTCTCTTCTTTTTTTTTTTTTTTTCATTCTTGAATACTGGTCCGGTTTTCTCTTCTATGGGGAACCTAGTCACCTGGCCAAGTGTTGCATCCCCCACTTGTCCGGTCTTCTCTTCTAAGGGGGGGGACCTACTTACTCGGCCAAGTGTTGCATCTCTCTCATGCATACATTCAAACACAAACAAACTACCACTAATCTTCTGAATGTATTTTTCTGACTTTTTTTTTTTAGGTATATGTGTATACACTAGTATTTTTTCTCTTTTTTAGTGAATCATGTTATTTGTTGTATGAAAAATACGTTAAAATGTCTCCACATGTTGAAATTTATATCTTTTTCTCTTTTTATCTCTACAAGTGATGACAACAAGTCATTTAGCTGAGGAAATTTTAGTTACTAGTGCTTTTAATTGAGCCAGGAGTAGCGACCACAACAAGACAAAAACAAATGTCAAAAGTGAATGTAAACGGTTTCGATCAAAATATTTGTTGGATCGCAAGTTGATTGAATAACTCGAGGTCGCCCTCCGGGACACGTGCCTATATAAACCTCATTAGTTAGCAATACAAACTTCTCAGTAACAACGGGGCTAATTGATCTCCGACAGATAAACGTATCTTTATTGTCGGTTTGTAATTGTTCAACCTTTCGACTTGGAAGTCGATTTGATAAAACAGTAAGGAAGTGGAATGAATTTGTCCAACAGCCTGATACGTGTTTGTATACAAGTAAGCATTTCTTTGCCTATCAGATAATCAACGTTAGAGTGGGAAAGAGAGAAAAAGCAAACGAGATCTGACGTTTATACGAGCTCGCTCAAATAGCAACAATGGCCATTCCTATACACGTACTATCATTTGGGCTACGGTTCAACTTTGGCTTGGCTCTCGCCCAAAATACCCACCAAAAGTGTAAAGCAATCATTATTTGAACACGGACCCGTGGTCGAAAGTCATAGGCAATGTGCCCCGGAGCCTCGAACCTTCGCTTTTCCTATTCTTTCAGAACATGGTCACTTACTAGTCATCATTACAATGAATGTGCAAAACTATCTTTTCAAATGGTCTTTGTGTAGATAAGGAGGGGGTCTCTAAATGCAGCGCATTGGTTTTCTGAATTAGGGCAAGTTCAACAGCACTTGTAAAGACATTTTCAAAGTTTTCGTTAGAAAACCTATTCAAATGACGTCGTTATTTTGTCATTTATCTGCAGAATTGGCACAGCATTCCATATCTGCAGAATTGGCACAGCATTCCATATCTACAGAATTAGCACAGTATTCCATATCTGCAGAAATGGCACAGTGTTCCATATCTGCAGAATTGGCACAGCATTCCATATCTGCAGAAGTGGCACGGCATTCCATATCTACAAAACTGGCACAGCATTCCATAACTGCAGAATTGGCACAGCATTCCATATGTGAAAATTGGCACAGCATTCTATATCTGCAGAATTGGCACTGCATTCCATATCTGCAGAATTGGCACAGCATTCCATATCTGCAGAAATGGCTTGGTGGCTCAATCAGGAGACTAGTGATCAAATTACCAAATGCAACGTTTTAACGACAATAAACATTAAGCAATCTGTAGTAGTAATTGCTATGCAACGGAGTTCCTAGATTACCTCCCTTGAACGGAACTCTCAATAATTGGAGAATAGTAAACGCTATGCAGAGAAAACAAAACTACTTGTCGCATAACAATGTAGTCCTATTATATTTAGTTAGAATATAGCTTCGAACTAATTTATATATATTATAAAGATTACGTTACAGTCATTCAAACTAAATATAATTCAATTGAGTACGAATTCCAAATGGTGAAGCTACTGAAACCCCGTGTGTTTTTACGTTGACCAAAATTATTCTGGTTCCGAAAAAACCCTAGAAACACTGGATAAAGGCCTTTGAAAGTTGTCTGAATATTTCTTCTAACTAATTCGTACGTTCTCCAGGTTACAAACTAGTACGAACATTATAAAGATTACATTACAAAATCTTTTTCGAGGTCAAGGTCAGGAGTTCATCAATATTCTTCAGTATGTAAAAGACATTTATACTGGGTTAACAGGTTATATTACGATAATCATGCGAGATAAGCGAGGATTTTGATTAAGTATAGTCTTCTTTTATTTATTAATGTTCACCCAATTCAGGACGCGGGAGCCACTCAATGTAGGGATTTACTGAATGAGTTCAGTGATATGAACGTTGAAGAGGTTAATATTGTAACATTCAAGGAAGCATCTGCGTGTGGGTCTCTTAGCGGTTCTTTGGTAAGAAGCTGCATGAAAGGAACTTTTTTCTTAGAATTGGAATACAAAGAGAATGAGGATGATTCGATATGGTGTAGCACAGCGTATCTTAGCTGTAAAGGTCTGAACTGGTGGGACTAAAGAAGGAATCTTGTCAGAATATTTGCCATGGAAATAGCGATAGTCTGTAGGAAATGAGGTTTTGTAGGGCGTGAAATATGCCATTTCCCACTAGGTCACGGTTTTTAACTCTATTAACCTCCAGCCCAATATGGCAGAAATACTCCACATTTGGTTGATCTGACTCTTGTAAAAATAAAACATGACAGGAGGTGTCAGGTACATATTGGAGAGGTATAAAGACTCGACCATTTTCTCAGCATCTTTGGCAATGGACTATATATATATATATATAAATATATATATATATATATACACACACAAACACACAGATATATATATGTGTGTGTGTGTGTGTATATATATATATTTATATATATATATATATATATATGTGTGTGTGTGTGTGTGTGTGTGTGTGCGCGTGTGTGTGTGTGTGTGTGTGTGTACATAACCACCCACATATCCTCTGTATTTCATTGGCGAGAAGTATGTTCCACTTGAACAGCTTCTTCCCGCGAACTACTGATCACAGTCGGGAAAAAAGAAATTTCTTTCTCCTCCGGGAAAACCGACTTCTTAATTTCAGACAACCACTAGGCGCATCATATGGCCGCACGCACGCGCGTGCGCACACACTCACATACACGCACTAACGTTAATCCCTTAAATGTACACACGTAGAAATATTTTTTCTTTCTCTTCTTTTGTGAGCTATGTTGCATTTTGTATAAAAGTGTGTGCACAAAATCCTCCGCATGTTGAGCTGATTTATTTTGAAATTCTTTATCCGCACCTGTACCAAGTGTTAACCGCATCCCTTACAATCTGTGATACAGTCCGCTACACTCTGCTAAGAAACATGAAATGTTTTGAAAAAATGGAATTATGAAGTTGCCTGAAAAATGACAGAAATTAATGGAAGGAAACGCTAAATATGGATTTTATTTTTACTTAAACCGAATGACCTATTTTATGTTAGCCACTATTCATAATAAAATCTACCCACCTTTTATGATTTCCTGTGGCTTTTTGATCTATCTAGAAATTTCTACATCCAACTCAAAATCATTACTTTCTGAACATTTGATAAAATACTTCGTTTTTAGTTTTTACGTCTTTTCTTAAGCCATGCTGTGTACGTGTTTAGAAATCGCCCGAATGAAGTAGTCAGTCACCGCGGAAGATATATATATATATATAAAAAAAAAATGCTGTTATAAAAGGAAAGAGAATTTTCGAATGATATTTGAACGATGCCGGGTGTTAAAAATAGAAAATATATCTCACCCTTCACCTTGTAATAGCGCGTGAAAAAACGGTATCCTGCTGAATATTTGGACAGAGCGACAAGCAGTCAACCGGAAGTAATAAGACGTTTCTTTTTCTGGATATATTGTTTTTTTGTTGTTGTTTTGTTATTGGGGGGGGATCTCTCTCTCTCTCTCTCTCTCTCTCTCTCTCTCTCTCTCTCTCTCTCTCTCCCACTTACTCAATCTTTTTACTTTTGGTCTCTCTTTAACTGTCTTCTTTTCTCTCTCCTTCTCCCCCATTCCTTCTATCCACATCCTACCTTTCTTTTCCCTTTGCTTTACCCATTTCTCTGACTCTATTTTTCTTTCTTTCTTTCTCTTTTCCTCTTCTCTTTCATATTCTATTCGCTTTCTAGCTTTTTTAATCTTTTTTTTCATCTATGTCTCCCGTTTCATCTTTTCTCCCTGCCTCCCTATCTCTCTCTCTCTTTTTTTTCCCTCTCATCTCTTTTCGTCTATCGCTATTTGTCATCTACCTAGTCGTTTCGTCCTTACTGATGTCATCACTTCTCACCCTTTCACGTCTCTAAGAATAGCAGAACGCTGAAGCAACGAAATTATAAACTTCAAATGCAAGAAAATAATTGCATAATCTCCGAAGTAAGATTTTTGCTGCCAATTTAAAAAGAAAAACTTGCGCATAATATCGACCGAAAAGAGAATAGATGAAACTACGCTGACATGACAAAATCCATGGAATAGGTGTGTAGTATCGAGTAGAAATCCTTCCAGACCCCGCCAAAGGGCAGTAAATCAACAGGGAATCGGCTCCACAAAGATATCTAGAAAGATGTGGAGTCATGCCATCTCGACAGCTGTCCACAGCTCCCAGATATTTGTAAGGCTTAGAGACATATCTCGTAGAAAACCCGGTTCCCGTACGATCACCAAAGTTAAGCAACGTCAAGCCTGGTCAGTACCTAATGGGTGACCACTTGGGAATGCCAGCTGTAAGCATAGATGTACGGCTGGTGGAATGCATAACGGCTCGAAATTGTTATTCGGAGAGCAGAGTCCCGATTTCAGTTGGATTCGTTCTATCCACTTACGTGCAAATTGGGAAAGGTATGAATCCACCTCTACCCCCAGCTATGGGTTAATTAGTATGACTTTTCTCACTATTTGCATTATTCGGACTATTGTCCTCGTCTTTCTCGCCATGTTTATCACAAGGTTTCGGCCGTTTTACGCCCCGGCCTTCTTCAGATGTTTGGAATGTCGAACTGAACCGTTTATTTTGCTCACTGGGATAGACTGTTCTAGTTCTACGTGCCATGTCTCCCTAAGATTCACAAAGCGGTATTCCGCTCAGGCCAATTGTTAGTTGCCAAGTCTCTGTGTGCACCCTCTGAGTCGCTTCCTTGTAGATATAATTGACCCATTGATCGGAAAGTCTCCTTCATATATCCGTGGAAATAATCAAAGATGCTCCCATCCTATCCAACCAGATGGTGAGCTTGGACGTGGTGAGTTTGTTCACCAAGGTACCCACGGAGGAGGCACTCTCAGTAGTCAAAGACAGATTGGCCTCTGACTCATCCCTAGAAGAATGGACCAGTATTCCAATAGATAATCTGATGGAGATGTTGACTTTCTGTACACAAACAACACACTTCGGAATGGGATCACACATATATCGACAGAATGAGGGTTTAGCAATGGGCTCGCCATTATCACCGGCAATGACGAATATATACATGGAATATTTTGAGGAAATGGCATTAAAATCTATATCTCTAAAGCCAACTATATGGTTAAGGTATGTAGATGACACCTTCATACTCTGGCCACACCAGGAAGATGTTCAGGTTCTACTGGATCATGTGAACACAATAAGACCTTCGATACAGTTCACGATGGACAAAGAAAGTAACAACACATTCCCATTCCTGGATGTTCTAATATCTCGAACAGAGCATGGGTTCAAGACATACGTATACCGTAAACCGACATTCACCGAACAGTACCTCAATTTCAACTCCCACCATCCATACAGTGTAAAGAAAGGGATCGCCCGCTGCTTGCAACATCGAGCAAAAGTCATGTGGCAACTCAGAGACATTAGATAAAGAATTGGTCAGTATAAGTAGTACCCTACAACGTAACAACTAACCTTGGTACATGGCAGCAGCTCAAAAAAACTGGGTTAGGCGGATACAAGAGGAGGACAACAACACTCAGAAAAACAATCTGCCTGCCTTATGTGAAGGGGTTATCAGAGAAAATACAAAGGATCTGCGGTCCATATAACATCAGGACCACCTTCAAAAGCTTGACGACACTTCGTAGATATCTCTCCCGAGTAAGACCCCTCATAGAGGAGAACATGACTGAAGACTGTGTGTACTCTATCCCGTGCAGCTGCGGAAAGAAATATAAAGGGGAGACAGGTCCCCACTTAAGATAAGGCTTCAAGAACACCAGAAAGCTGTAACACGAGGGGAAGTGGAAAAATCAGGCATGGCTGACCACATATGGAGAGAAAAGGGAGATCATCGCCCGCTGTGGGATCATGTTGAGATCATAGACAAAGAACGCCATTGGAAAATTCGTAAACTTAAGGAATCAGCACATATGCTAGGCTACAAAAATCTCCTGAGCCGACCATGCATAGAAATGAATACAATATGGGAACCAGTAATAAGGAGTGCCAGAGAAAAGCGATAATAACAGCAAAAAATGCAATATGAGCTCTGGTAAAAAAAATGCAATGATAACAGCAAAATTTGCAATATGAGTATTGGTAAAAAATGTGTGCTGAAGACATTAGATTTATAATACCCAGAAATTCATACACAGATTGTGATAAACATAACGAAAAAGATGAAGGCAATAGTCCGAATAATGTAAATAGTGTATATAATACCTAATCTTAGAAATAATGCATGGCATCCAACTATGACTGCAAATGACGTGTTTAGATGGGCCAGCGAATCCAGTCCATGCCACGTGGGCACACCACACATAGAAACACCACTACTGCATCGTGCCTTGCTGACAACTGTGAGCCATGGGATCTGAGCCACAATCGAAACAACTGGAACGGAGACTCATCAGCCACATGTTGCCAGGGTTCAATTAGCGACGACACGAGCCTGGGTGGTATTAACAGAAACATACTGGTGGATCTTCTGCTCCCACATCTCGTGGAAACTAAATAACGCTTAACTGACCTGCTAGGCGGGCGTCTGGTACCTCCTGTGTTGAATATAGATGTACATTGAACCGATGACCATAAGCAATTCGAGCTAGACATTCAAGTGCCAATCATTAAAGATCCGCGGTTGGCCACTGCGCTGTCCACAGTAAAATACCTTCCATCAATTCTTTACACGTGACAATGTAGATCAAGTGTCACATATCTTTACAATTTAATCCATTTGACACTCATAGTGATGACCCGTTCAAAAAATCTATATCACCTTGCCATGAGCAGCTTAATTGATGTTTAAATTGATTCACCAGATACCAGAGCTCAACTGACACAGGTGTGGGCATTTCCATAAATGTGGTGACAATAGCTACTATTAATTTTGCATTCAGCTATCCCCGTGATTTTTAGCACGTCAGCGGATTAACAAATGTCCGAGAAAGACGATCTGCCTTGAGATGCACAACAAATGAGGAAAAGAAGAGAAGAAAATCAAAAATCACCTCGTCGACGGCAATAAAAACCAAAACTAAAAGAGACGTGGGTCTCTCGGGAGTAAAAGGGGATGAAGCACAGGTCAAAGAACAAGACAAGGTTCAGTGATGGGACATTAATGCAGCTTCATGTCCCAGTCAAGAAGATAAAGATAACAAATATATTTGCTTATAATGCTATCAGGAAGGAAAGTTTCAGTTTTCAGAAAACTTTAGGTGAAGACAGTAGCAAATTTTATTATTTGAAAAAAAATTCCAGTTGCAATTCCAAAAAGCCAGAAAATGTACTTGAAAGATTGTCACTTAATTTAAGCTAAAAAAAAATTCAAAGATACTATCTGAGCTCTAAAAAAAATACAATGTCGAAAATAAAATAATTTAAGATTTACATGACTCCAGTCTGGTTATGAGTTGGTCTCCTGTATTAAACCTGAAGCACTTAATTCAGAATATTAAGCACACGGACCAAAGATTATATAACGAGAATGGACTATATATATATGAACAGACGAAAGCTTGTAAAAATAAGAACTCATGCAACAGAAATTTATAAAAGCATAAACAGGTTCAGGGTTTTTGTATATTATTTGAATTGTTCGCGACGATGGATTTCTCGCCAATTAAATCATTAAACTTTGCATTTGTTTTTGTGTGAATAATTCATGAATTTGTAAATTGATTGCACCTTTATTGAAATATATATATATATATATATAATTTGTGTATTTACGAAGCAATCCTTCTTTCATGCAAGTTTCAGTGAATATGACAAGGTGCTTTGATTTAGTTTCTTATACAATTTCTCATGTGATATTATAATTTTTTTTCTATTCGGTAGATAAATTGCATAAAAACTGTCCAATTTTTCTTCCTTTCCGAGTGCTTTCGGCTATACATTTATAGCTATTTTCAAGGTTGAAATATATTAACAAGATATATATATATATATATATATATATATATATATACATTTCAATGTTGAAATATATTAACAAAAAATATATATATATATATATATATATATTTTCAAGATTGAAATACGTTAACAAGAAATATATATATATTTCAACCTTGAAAATAGCTAATATATATATATATATATATATATATATATATATATATATATATATATATATATATATATATATATATATATATATATATATATATATATATATATATATATATATATATATATATATATATATATATATATATATATATATATATATATATATATATATATATATATATATATATATATTCACTGACGTGGTGCAATAGCTAGCAAGCTTGCTAAAACCGTTATGACTGAATAGTGAGTTCGATCCTCACTGGATGTGCCATACCACGCTAAATTATCCGTACATTATAATCAATTTAACATTTCATTTCGAAAGGCAAAAATCCCGCTTGAAACAGAACAGTGTATATGATATCATTAAAATTCCATATTGGTGTTCTATGACTTTGGTCATGTTAATGTAGAATTATCCAGAGGAGTTTTGCTGAAAGCGCCACTCGCTGTGAAATAACAGAAACTTCCGCATAACAAAAACAGATTTGGGAATTAAAGAATGGAAAGCACTCCTCTCTATTTTGCAATCTTTCACAACAATTATGTCATTCTCTTCGTTTAACTCCGGCATTTGACCGCCATCAAGATTTAGCAATGATCCCTGTCTTGTACTTTGGCTTGTATCACGACCCATGAGAGACTTGTGTCTTTCAGTTCCGCCATCACTCTCCTCCGCTCGTTTTAGCATGTTCTGTCTCTTCCCATTTGAGGTCCATCTCAAGAGAGCTTTAAGTAATCTTCCGTTGCACATCCTCAGAACATGACCGAAGCATCGTAACCTCAGTTTCTTAATATCAAGGGAGATAATCCTACTTTGTTCTCTTATGGCGTTTCTCATTAGAGATTGTGTCAAGCCAGGAAATATATCTTTCGTAGAAGTTTATAGGGAAAATGTCAGCATTTTTCATATCGTTCCTCGTGCCAATCAAGTATTTCTAAACACGAAGAACATTGTTTAGTATACTGCATTTTATAAAATCTGCAAATTCAAATAATACAAATTCAAAATTTCTTTTGCCACAAAACCGATGTTAAAATTTTGTAAACTCTACAAAAGGAATTTTAACATTGATTTGGTATCAAAAGAACTTTTTGAATTTGCAGATGTTATGAAATTAAAAATAATAAAAAATGAGACTTGATGTCTTTGGGGCTGATATATTTTTATTCGCTACTTGCAAGGCACAGAATTATGTGAACAAATACCAATGTTTCTCCCTCAGTGATGATTAGAGGGTTATTTTATTTGTTTTATATATATATATATATATATATATATATATATATATATATATATATTTTATGAAAAACTAGGTAATCCGTATGGGTAAACCTAAGGAGGATAAAATCAATGTAAAGTGGTCTGTTTTTATTTAAAATATATATACATATATATTTCCTACACTAATGTTCACCCTGTTGAAGACCAAAGAGCGACTCGGGGTAGAGGATTACAGAGTAAGAGGCACAGTTTATGCGTATATGAAGGGAAGATAACGGTTAATCCTAGATTTGAACAGATTAAGATTGTAATGATCAGTGAAATAACCTCTTGGGAGTCGGTTCCATAAAGCGGCGGTTGCATGGGAAGAAACTGCTCGAATGGAACTTACATTTAACCAAAGGGAATGAAGGTGGTTCGTTACAAGATTTGTTGCACAGCGGTTCTTAACTGTGAAGGTTGGAATTGGTGGAAATAAGGGATGGAGTCGAAACAGTTTTTATGGAAATAACGATAGAGTATCGTAATACTTGCAACGTTTTGTCTCTGAGAAATGGTTTTATTTTAATGGAAAATAATCCGTCACTCACAAGGACACGTAGACGCGTTTGGACTTTTATCGAGACTGAGGAGTGAAGATTGGGTAGCTCCTGCCCTTATATAGCGGCAATATTCGATTTTTGGTCTGATCTGGATTATTTAGCGGAATAAGTCGGGGACTTAATGAAGCGGTACAGGGAACAAACTATTTTCTCAGCATCTTTAGCGATGGATTGTATATACGAGTTCCACTTGATGTCTGAGTTGAGTTTAAGTCCCAATAGTCACTCAAGGCATGGGACCTCCTTGAAAGAACACGAACATTCAGATTGATTCGCATCCCTTTGGGGTTTTTTTTCTGGTTAATGTGTGTTATTTTTATGATATCAACCAACACTCGTTGCCACTTTTGTGATGCCAACGAATATTCGTTGTCACTTTCGTAATGCTCGTTGTAGTAGAGACTTTGTAATCGCAGATAGAACTATAGTAACGCCCTTTAACGATACTGGTGTCAGACGCTTTTGAATAACAATCGCACTAATAGCACTTGCATGATATTACTCGCTCGAAAAGTAACCACTGAATGGTAATTCGAATAGAGAAATAGTATAGTGAATAGACTAGAGAATAGCGACCCGTATAGTAATAGAGGATAGACTAGAAATGGCAATCCGAATAGTAATAGAGGATAGAATAGAAATAGCGATCAATTAGACATCACGCGACTTCCTACGCATGCGTTTCCCTTATGGTCACGTGATCTACTTAATTCAACAAAGGCGTCACCTGTGTTTGCTTACTGGCGATCTATGTTCAAACTCAAGTGTTGGCAGCGACACTTTATTCCTATATAACAGTTATATTATAGGATGTACCACGAGTTACGTAAATGAAAAAAAAACAAAACAAAAAGAAGGTACAATGACCCACAATTCTTAATAATGAAAATAATCAGAGAAACAAAAATACAATAGACAGGGATTGGTTGACTTTTTTACTTTTTCTTTAATCATTTCACACCAAGCAAGGCAATAAAGCCACTAAGACACAAGCGGTTACCGAGTATGAAAGAACAAGCAAAAGAAAAGCATTATTAACGAGTGAGAACAATAAAAGAAGATGAATCAAGTAAACAGTAGATACTGATTGACACTGCATTTAAATTTTTGAAGATCAAAATTGGCAGAAAGCAAAAAGCCGGGAGAGAATTCGACAGGTGAGAAGAACGAGAAAAACATCTAATCAGTTCAACTACAAAATGATGAGACCTTGCTGCCAACCTAGCACTGCGCTTAAATTCATGAAATCTAGGTACCCTGGAAGAAAAGTTCATCAGAACAATTACCATGAAATAAATTTATAGATTTATAGATAGGCATAGGGAAGCTACATTATGGCGGTGGGAAAGTGACTTAAGCCGAGATTCCAGGTCAGGAACAGTAACATTGCAGATTCTTTGGGTTTTATTGAGAATCTCTAAATATATAACAGGAACATCAGATTATATGTGGCAAAAATATTCTAAGAATGGACGAATGATAGACTTATAAATATGTAAGATAGATTCTGGAGAAAAAATTGTCTAGCACGACACGGTGAACCAACTTGCTTAGCAGGTAACCAAGCAACTGATTCAATATAATCTTTCTACTCTCGTGGAGGTTAGCATCAGCCATACTGATGGAAGTCAATAATGGTCCTCACAGACGATAAATAGAGTTTTGCTTTGGAGGTATTAAAACTAACAAGTCATTCCTTCTCCCAGTTAACAGCAGATTTTAAGTCACTTTTGAGACCAGCTGCCAATGTGACCTTACCAAACCGATCAGACTTATTACTAAAACAGGGATAGATAGTCGTGTCATTAGCATAGATACCAAGTTCAGAGCTGAAGTCATCAGGATGGTCATTGATGAAAATTAGGAACAACATAAATCCAAGTATAGAGATCTGGGTGGAGACATGCATTAATGCAAGAGGGATCTAGAAGAGTGGCCGTTCAAGACAACTTTCATATTGCGATTTGATTATAAAGATGGAATCAGTTAAAAAAATCCGCCTAGAAATAACATAACCTTTAAATGTGTGAAGAAGATCGGTATACCAAACCCTGTCAAATGCCTTCGAGATGTCCAAAGCAATAGCCCGAGTTTAACCATTATGTTACAATGTCAAACTTCTACTTCCTCTTCTATTATGTGTCATGTTCCTTCATGACGTGGGAGATTATAGCTCTCCACAACTTCCTGTTCTTTGTAGCTCTTAGTAAGTTTTGCTTTTTCGTTATCTCACCAAATCTCTGTTGGGCCATCCATTTACACCAGCTCGTTAGGTAGGTAACTGACTACTATCTTCTGTTCTTCCTACCTGCAATATGTCGTGTGAGTGTCAAATACTCTATGCTCTCTTTCCTCATTACGCGTCCTTGTAGTTTCAATTGTCTCTTTCTGATTCTAAGTGTTATTTTTTATTTCTATTTCTTTTAAAAATTTCTTCGTTACATGGCAGTATCAGCAGCCATCTGTAGAGCCACATTTCAGTTGCCTCAAGTTTTCCTCTTCGTCTGTGAATGTGAACATTTAGTGTGATATAGGAGAATTGATATTACATAGCAGTTCTCTGCGCTCGTCTATATTTCTAACGCAATTTCCCTATTTCTTAATACTCTGCTTAGCTTTCGGAAAGCATCTTTCGTTATTCCAATGCACCTTCGGATTTCGGTGCCACATTTTCTCGTCGTCTGTTAAAACACTTTTCAGATATTTAAATTCTAACATCATCTAAGTTCTATTTTTACTGCCTGGAAAACTTGATTTATTTAGGAAAGACTTTAGTACAATCCAGAATATATCAGTCAGTTATGTGCCATGCGTGATACGTGATGCACGCTTAGGTGGTCATTTCTCTTTGGATACATGACTGACGAGGTAGATTTTTCACGCAGTAGATTGCCATTTCTTTCTGCGGTAGACCTGCTGCCATCCAAGGCTATAGAAACCGGCCTGTCCTGCTATAGCCGGGGCGGGGGGAGAGGAAGAAGATTCGTACCTTTCCCAATGATATTAGCACGTAAGTGAATGTAATGGATTCGACTGGAATTCGAACTCGGCTCTTCGATTCCTCCTGGAAGCAAACCGCCTACAAACAGATAAAAAATAAATTAAATAAATACAAAAAGATAGAAAGATGAAGATACGACTTCTCGCCGGATTTATTTAACCAACACAACGAGGTAATCCTAAAAGAGTTAGAAACCCCATCATGGTTTATTATTGGTCATCTTGATAATATGGAAGACACAGAGAGAAAACTTCGGGAAATCCTAGACAAAAGGAAAGCAGAAAGGTAAGGTTAGCCATAGATTATAAGAATAAGCTGCAAGCAATAGGAACATCCCAAAATGCGAGTTACAAATCAGTAGGCTCAGAGTTACTGCAGTTATATACTTTTGAACAGTGCCACTGATAGGGTCGGCAAGGTGATACTTTCCCGCGTATTCGACACTCTCCACGCTCCCTTTCCTCGCCTTGTACACTCACTCCATAATGAACAAGTCAATGAAGGAAAACGGTCCCATTGTGAAATGTTTTCATGCATATACATTCTTCATTGATATGATCACAAGCATGCATAAAACGAGATTGGTGCCCTCAGCACGTACAACTGGTGTATAGCAGGTCCTTTTCTTTAATGAAAACCAGTTTGCTTTGCATAATTGCTCCGTGCTAATATGAATGACATAAACATTATATCTAAGCTTGTATTTTAATACAAACCCGCACGCACACTAGGGAAATCATTTTCTCCTAAATATTTACATAAGTGCTGAAGTCTGTCAATAGATAATGCTTTGTTCCATTTAATTGCAATATACTTTAGAGCAGAGTCACGCAAATCATGACAAAATTAGCACAAATGTTTCAGAATTCCACATCTATTCATCAACACAGTCTCCTTCTTTGTCAGTCGGTGTAAGAAAAAAAAATAATGCTTCTTTAATTACTATTGGTTGATTAGGAAAAGATTAAAAAAAGCACACCAAAATAAGCACAAACATCGCCGGATTCTAATTACAGAGATTTTCTAAGCGAGGCTTAGATGTGGCACAAGGTCGAAAGTAGGGAGCACCCAGTGAGGATCGAACTCACAACTCAGTCGTAATTGTTCTAGCGAAACAAGCTTAGACCGCACCGAGGTTTCCCGGGATTCTAATTATGTTCAACCATTTAGTCTCCTACCTACTCAACGGTAGTAAGGGGTTAATTCAAAAAGTAATCTCTCTGTGTTTATTTTTCACTAGCAGTAGAGCCCGGCGTTGCCCGGGGATGTAACAATAAGAGACAGATCAAGTATCGACCATCATAAAAACTGAAAAATAAAATTGACAAAGATTATTGTTTAAGGTTGACGGACAGGCATGTCTTAATTTAATTAGTTTTTTTTTTTGTTTTTTTTTACGAATTGGTCAAACCCAAACTCAAACAAAAACATTGTTTTCAATCGTTATGAGTCTACCGATTGAATAGAATTTTATTATAAACAATTGTCTTGCAAATGGAATTTTTAAAGCATTCTGAATGTAAAAATAAAGAAAAAAGTGTGCAAGACAATAAGAAACACTACCTGCCAAAAAAAAGGGGGAAGTTTTGTTGAAATCGGTTGAAAAATGTAGGAAATCCGATCCCATATATAAACGAACACACACACACAACCAACCTGGGTTTTATAATAAGTATAACTCGATATTAGTTGTCCCCCTTTCATTAATGACTCTTAATCGTGCAAATCGTTTCAAATTGATTTCGTGAAAAAACAATTGTGCTTTTCCAATTTTTGGCGCAGAACCACTGCAAGGTAATTTTACGTAGTCCTGCGAAGTTTTGTTGAAATCGGTTGAAAAATGTAGGAAATCTGATCCAATATATAAACGTACAGACACACACACACACACAACCTGAGTTTTATAATAAGTATGATTACAATAGATTTAAAAGTTGAGTCACACAAAACATACCAAAATGTACACAAAAGCATCAGGATTCTAAATTTAATCCTCAATATAGTTTCCTCCCTTCTCAACTGTATTAGGTGTGGGGGGGGTCATTCATTCATTCATTCATTAGTGGGGTCATTCAAAAAAGTAATGCCTGCTTCTTTTTATTATTTTTAATCATTTCACCCCAAGCAAGGCTGTAATGCCGCTAGTACCCAGGGGGGTTTACAGGGAGTGGAAGTGAATAAGAAGCCTATGAATATGGAGGATTGAGGAAAGGACAAAAGATGAATAGGATTCAAAACAGAAAATGGCGATTGACGTTGCCTTTATATCTTCAAAGATTGTAATTATCAGGGAAGCAAGGAAACGGAAGAGAGTTCCACAAGTTAGAAGTGCGAGAAAAGAAACTGTTAGAGTACAACTAGCGGTTGTATTTATCTATTTTAACAGTAAACAGGTAGATCTTAGATGCCAATTTAGTAGCATGCTTAAATTCATGTAGTTAGGGCACCAAGGTAAAAAAAAAAAGCTCGTCAGATCAGTTGCCATGAAGATATTTGTAGAAAAGACAGAGGGAAGCCACATTACGGTGGTGAGAAAGTGACTGAAGTCATGATGCCAAGTCAGAATCGATTACATTACAGATCCTTTTTTGGATTTTGTCAAAAATCTCTAAATCTAGACTAGGAGCAGCAGACCAGATATGCACGGTCAAATTGGTAGATTTGTAAAGGTACAAGATGGATACTGACGAGAAAAATATTTTCTGGCACGACACAGTGATGCAACTTTCCTTGCACTAGATGCAGATATTGATTTGACATAGTAGCTCCACTTCAACCGCATTCGAGAAACATCCAATATAAGTAATGTCCGATTCCTTTGAATTGCAATAGTTTCAATGGTAGAATCATACAATGCCTACATAAATGAACCCAAAAGATTCAGAATTCAAAATCTTATGCTAGACATCATTTTCCTTCCTTCCCAAGAATTCCACCGAATAAAAGCATCTATTCTGGCCTCGTAGACGCTTCATGGCTGCTTTTTTTTTTATCCATATCTGAGTTTCATCTTTCATCTCTTCGTCACTGGAGAAACGCTATCCTCTGACTGGCGCCTTTATGGGTGATATTCGCGTTATGCAAGTCGAAATGCTCTTGGGCCACAACCATGTTCTGCTCTTTTATGAAAAATGTCAGCATTCTGGGAATCTAATTTGGACTGGCATGAGATTGCATTAAACTGTAGGTACTAAAATGGATGACTTGGAGATTTACACAGAAGCTCTTGGTCATATGGATCCAGCCATAATGAGAACCTCGGTCTGTTTGGTTTTACCATCATTCACAATAACAACTGATCTGTTACTGGAGCCAGGTTCTTTTTTTTTCTTTCTATAGTTGCCATTGGCTCTACTGACGCATTTAATATGCTTACATCAAATGCAGGCTTTTCATAAATATTCAATAACCTCCAATAAATGTTTGCAGCAATTTTTCCTTCGAAATCGTGGGATTCTGTGACAGCACTATGCTGGTCTAAGGGGCGCAGCCATTTAAAAAGAGGATTATGGATAGAAAAAGAGAATATTTTTCTCTAGTTTTCTGCACCATTCGTGGCTTATATAAAAAAAAATGGAGTTCTAATACTTTTAATTTTAAATTAGATCTTGTATTATTTTCATTGACTTTCGTACTATAGCATAATCAAATGAGCAATTTCCTTGCGGTTTTCTGTGCAATATATAGATAGATAGATAGATAGATAGATAGATAGATAGATAGATACCCTTTCTACTATTTAGTTCTGATGAATATCATTTTCTGTATCGACCCAAATCAAGCCAATGATTCCTTCTGAAGAAGTGTTAACCAATAGAATTCAAAAGGAAAATGGTAAAAATAATATCTAAATTTCATTTAAAGCAATATATTTGTTTTGAGGTGTCAGTTCATTATATATATATATATGTGTGTGTGTGTGTGTGTGTGTGTGTGTGTGTGTGTAATTGCTCACAGTAATACAACACATGCGTGTCCGAAAATACAACTTTAAAATCTTTCTCTTCGTACCTCGTTTTAGTCAAAAGGCCTATTAATATTTAATCAATATCAGCAATCTTATTGAGAATATTTTTATCATTTTGTTGTGAGTTTATCCCCCGAATGTTAAATATACATAACAAGGGGCTACTGTGAGGGAAACAGAATGAGAAGACTTTAGAAGGAAAGCCTAAAACCCAATCCTAAAAAGGAAACTATGACGAGATCTCTAATGCTGTTCAAAAGATCGAAGAGGAGGGTGAATAATGTTCTTCATAGTAATTCAATGATTTTACATTTACGCTTAATATTTTTCAAATGAGTAAAAAGTGGATTTTTTTTCAAGTATTGTAAGTCTATTGATATTGACGAAAAAACGTTTGTAATTTGAAAACAAAATAAGCACTTTATTAAATAAAATTATTTTTTTAAATCTTTTCATCTTCCACTTATGATTTTGCTGTAGTTTATTTTAAAATTGTAGTCATGCAAAGAAAAAATATATATATATGTGAATTAGGATTTGGTAAAATTACCAAATTATACAGATTTATAATATCGCGGACATATTATTAGAACATATTCTATTGGTTAATTAGTTTCAGACAAAATGAAAACCTCTTTTTATTGAAAATTATTAATAGGATACGATATCCCTACTGAGTAAGTACTAACTTAATTTGTTTAACTTATAAAATACAGAGAAAGATACAAATTACTCAACATTTTAAACATAGATCAAAATATTTAGAGGTGGATTATTGTTATTGTTGCAACCTTATCGATCTGGGTAACCTACAGAGAATTCTTCCAGTGTTTATTTTTTATGTAAACAAATAGAAAATTCGTGTTTTTGGTAAACATTTAAAATTTTACATTTGTGTTTCTATAATAAATTAATAAATAAATTATTAATAATAATTTTTAAAAGTTTCCTTTTCTTAAGCGAAAAATATGGAATATGCTACAATTCATTTATCTGTTCCTTATTAAATTTGTCGCTGTTTATTTAAAAATAATACAATGCCTTGGGTGTATATGGAGGACGCTAAAATATCAGCTTATTTTTAAGGCAGTACAACCAATAAGAAAGAGGCAAAAATACCACTAAGAAGCAAGGGGTTAGTGACAAAATACTATTATGGTGAGAGAACAATAAAAGAAGAAGAAAGAAATTATTCTATCAATACAATCACTAAGGTAGCAATTATTCTAAGGAACAATAAAAGATCAACCACTAAAACGCAAAGAGGCTACTTAGCGTTAGAGAATATTAGAAAAATACTAAGACTAAAGAACAATAAAAAAAGACTAAAGATCAAGAAGAAAAAGGGTAGCAATTATTCTATCAATACAATCACTAAGACGCTAGTGGTTACTGAATAAACTAAAGTTAGAGAATATTAGAAAAAATACTAAGACTAAAGAACAATAAAAGATCAAAGAAGAAAGAAGAAAAGAAGGTAGCAATTATTCTATCAATACAATCACTAAGACGCTAGTGTTAGTTACTAAGATGTTAGAGAATATTAGAAAATACTAAGACTAAAGAACAATAAAAGATCAAGAAGAAAGAAGGTAGCAATTATTCTATCAATACAATCACTAAGACGCTAGTGGTTACTGAATGTTAGAGAATATTAGAAAAATACTAAGACTAAAGAACAATAAAAGATCAAGAAGAAAGAAGGTAGCAATTATTCTATCAATACAATCACTAAGACGCTAGTGGTTACTGAATGTTAGAGAATATTATTAGAAAAAAAATACTAAGACTAAAGAACAATAAAAGATCAAGAAGAAAGAAGGTAGCAATTATTCTATCAATACAATCACTAAGACGCAACAGGCTACTTAGCGTTAGAGAATATTAGAAAAATACTAAGACTAAAGAACAATAAAAGATCAAGAAGAAAGAAGGTAGCAATTATTCTATCAATACAATCACTAAGACGCAACAGGCTACTTAGCGTTAGAGAATATTAGAAAAATACTAAGACTAAAGAACAATAAAAGATCAAGAAGAAAGAAGGTAGCAATTATTCTATCAATACAATCACTAAGACGCTAGTGGTTACTGAATGTTAGAGAATATGAATAAGAATACTATTATGCAGAGAGAACAAGAAAAGTACAAGAAGACAAAGGTGCCAATTAACATTGAATTTCCCTTTTTGAAGATCAAAGTTTACTGGAAATCAAGAAAGTGGATGAGTGTTCCACAAGCTTGTTTCCTTATGAAAACTGTGACGTAAGGTTTAATTTACAAATATGTTTACTTAAATATACAGAAATAAATAGTTTATCAAAGCCTTCTTTGAAACATACTGAATCAGTATGCATATAGTTTTAAATAAGTACCTAAAAATTAATACCTAAAGCTTTAAAAGAAATAAGCGATCTTCTCGAAGCTTTAATATTAATTAGTTTTAATTCCAATAGTTTAAATTTAATATTTCCAATGAGAAGAATACTTTGGTGTATTTCAAACTGAAATTAAATTGATTGGGATTTTTTTCTCCATCTCAATAAAATCCATATATTCGTCTATATTACAAATCATTCAACACAACATAATTTTCTTTATTAAAAATATCTTCCAAAAATAAAATACATATTTCTGAAACTTTATTTAAGAAACATTAGCTGATTTAACGTTTAACTGATCTGAATTGAAAGCGTCCTGGGTAAGACGATAAACTACATCTGACAGCAAGGCGTTTGATCAGGAGGTTTTGAGAAGCTTGGAACTACCTCTTAATTGCTGATGTTCCCAGATGCGTCCTGACTTGGGGGTGGTAGCACCCAGTTATGGGCAAATAGTTAACCCCCAAAAGGGATCAAAACACTATGAAATTATAAAAATAGGTTTTAATACCAGCAATACTATTTT
The DNA here is from genome assembly GCA_903632075.3 of Acanthosepion pharaonis. Lineage (NCBI taxonomy): Eukaryota > Metazoa > Mollusca > Cephalopoda > Sepiida > Sepiidae > Acanthosepion > Acanthosepion pharaonis. The sequence continues at coordinate 192,606 of CAHIKZ030001635.1, read as the reverse complement.
TGAAAAATTATTACCATTTTTGAAAAAAAATATCGCCAGCAATACATTTTTTGAAAAAAAAATATTACCAGCAATGTATATTCAGTCAGCTATGTGCCATGCGGGATACACGCTTAGGTGATCATGTATTTTGCGATACATGAGAGACGAGGCAGATTTTCCCGAAAACTATAGAACTCGGTCTGTCCTGCTATTTACCCTAGGCTGGGCGGAGAAAATATTAGCATGTAAGTGAATGCATTGGATTCGATTGAAATTCGAACACGACTCTCCGATTCCTCAATTTGAGCTGCTATCCATTACTCCAACGTGCCCCACCCCCACCCCCAAAAAATAGCCAGCAATAAAAATCTGAACTGAAACAAACATTACTTTTGGTTTAAAACATCGCAGAAAAAAAGCATATTTTGCAGATGGAAATGGTGTTTATTAACGGAGTCAGTGATGTATTGATAGACAGATGTTTAGGAAATTTAAGTATGATGGGACATAATTGAAATAAAATTAAATGACCAATAAAACGCAAAAGCTTTTTTATAGAATTTTTTTAACTACACATTAATATTTAATTTTCTTTTAATATTTTAAAGATTTTAATATATTTTTGAATTTTAGGAACTTTGACATTATGGCCTTTCTTACGAAGACGCTTGTTGTGGAAATGTTAGAAAATTACCAATGAATTTTAAATTTACTATAGGAACCGCTTTTATTACCTGATAATGTCGTGTATGGACATCCGTGTTTACATAAATCGATACATGTATAAAAGCACAAAAAAATCCAAAATTCTTTTTAAAATATTGGGGGTCGATCAATTGTAGTTACCTTTTCTGTTTATGACAATATTATTTGGCTGCTACAAATTAATACAGAATTTGAAAAGATTTAAAACTTTATAACTTATTGTAATTAATGTTTTTTAAATTAAAACAGTTCTTGTAAAAATTCGGAATGCAGTAGTGTCCATAATATTTTTTATTCATAAAAGCAATTAACAGCTTTTCTGATTAAATAATGTCCTAGTTTTATTGCATTCTTTATTTTACGATTCAGAGCAGATTTTCTGTAACTGGGTTCCTGTTTGACCAATAAAAATTGATGATTTCAATTTTCCGAGGACTTGTCCTTATAACTAATATAATGATTAAACAATACAAAAATTAATTTCTCGAAATTTCATAAGACCAAATAAGTGTGTAGGGGTAACAGAAGTAAAAAAAAAATTTATAATAATATATTTTATAATAATTTATTTTATAATAATTTATATAATTGTTTCAAAAATTTAATTTGTGAATAAGGTATAAAAGTTTAATATCCGACAATTATGTGATTTTTGCAAGCAAATCCAAATCAATGTATTTTTCACCGAAAAAAGATTCTCAAATTTCCCATAAATTTTCAGCGTTGACTCCAGAAAAATACATTTTTAGCCAAGCTTTCCTTAAAAAGGATAAAAAGAAATAATTTTCGCATAAAACATTCTTTGATCTTTCCTCTTAATAATAACAAAATTTTTCTCAATAATATTTTTTTTAATAATTTTTATTGTTTTGGGCATTTTTCGTCGCGTATTTTCTTTTATTATAGTGAAAATTTGGCGGTACCTAGTTGTAAAGGTCTAAGTAATTTACGTAGCAACCAAGAAAAACCAATAGCACAAGGTCTTTTTTTTAATGTGCGGTGTCCATACGCAAGCATATAGGCCAAGGACAAAAACTAGACAGTCCCTGCGACCACCGTCTATTGAGGTTTAGAAGTTTAAGCCGGGCACGTTTACAAACGAAAGCACTTTATTAGAAAAAAGTTTAAGTTCATAAAAATATGTACGTATTTCAATGATATTCATTTACGTTAGAATTTTCTACATGTTCAGTTTTATCTAACTCTCGACCATAAGGCTATTGCTCTGGCAGTGAACTGAGTCATATAAGATAAGACTAGGTCATAATGCATTGCCACATGGAAAGATTCATATTACATTGTTAATTACTCTTTTCTTTGTTCCTAATGAAATGATTGTATTAAAAAAAAAAAGAAGACAGATTCAATGAAAGCAGCAAGCAAATTCATACAACTAGATGTGTTGCCGAACCATTCACTTTAGATGATATGATAATGGACGTTTTAAGTCATTTGTAAATATTTTTAAATTGATTTACTTCCTGCTAAAATCTAAACATGGCGATTCACAACTTAATAAAATTTCTAGTGCCCTTCCCTATTTTCTTAACGTTTTAAAAATCCGCTCCAGCGAATTCGCTTTCTTTCTGTTGCTATGGGCAGACGACAATCTTCCCTGCCTCTGTCACGTGACGTTATTAGTGCACATTTGTCCAGCCTCTGGTAACCAGCACCGGCGCCATTTTGTCAGTTGGTTTCAGGTTTCCACCTGTCCAACATTTACTAAAATTAGATGTTAATCAGAGGTTGTGTTTAATGAAGATTAACACATTTGTTAAGGTGTGGTCTATTGGAAAAAAAGAATGGATGTCAGAAATAATGGCGCCGATAAATAAATAAATAAAATCATTTAGAGAAATACGGGGAAAGCAGAAGTCTTTATAGTGCCGAAACAGAGAGACTGAAAGATAAGAAGATATTAAGATAGCTAGCTAGATAGATAGATAGGAGCAGGAGATAGATAGATAGATAGATAGATAGGAGATAGATAGATAGATAGATAGATAGATAGATAGATAGATAGATAGATAGATAGATAGATAGATAGATACCATCTCTGAGAAAACAGAAAAAAATGAACAGTGTCTATTATGTCTGCCAGTATGTGCAGTCGAGAGACTCGGCAGAGTTCGAACGTGTATCACCGTCTATAGGCAAAACTAACAGGGAACGCAGTTTCGAACCCGGCCAGAAAATACATTTTCATTATTTAGTCTCTCGAATGTTCAACCCGGTAGCAATTTTTTTTTTTTTTTTTTTTTGGTCGGGGAGGTGTCTTCTCAAACATGGGTAACGTTTGGAATAGTATGAAATAAGGTCAGATGAAAAATCCATTGATTCCTTCGAAATTAGATAGATAGATAGATAGATAGATAGATAGATAGATAGATAGATAGATTCCTTGCGACTTCTGACTTTGCAGTGGACGAAGGTACCATTCCTCAAGGTTGGCCATTGTTTGTCAATACTAAATGGCTGGAGATACACCCAAATTTTGAATTACCATCACGAGAACGCAACAGATTGCAGTCAGAATTTACACCTGAAGATTGCATTAACTGCATGAAACTCCGAGTACTGTTATCGACGTTGAATATTATATATATATATATATATATATATATATATTAAATAAAAACAGACCGCATTAAGGTTCCCTGTAATAAATTATTTCACCACAGCCCTTTTAAAGGACTGCGGATCATCAGACTTTACTTCCAAACAAAAAATGAATCTGCTCTATTTTTATTTAAATTATTTGCTCTGGATTTACATTGGGCTCTCTTGATTTTATCCTCCTTAGTATTTACCCATACGGATTACCTAGTTTTTTCATAAACTATATATATATATATATATATATATATATATATATATATATATATATATATATATATATATATATATATATATATATATACAGTGTAAACAGCTGAATTGTCCAATTGTTAGATTAAACTTTCAACTGTTGTATCTTAGAAATGATGAAATATATCTTACTGGAATTCTCCGAGGTTTTTATAATACTATTGAACTCTACGTTGAGCAATAAGAATGTATAATTACTCTCCAAACTTAACAGAAGAATCGTAATTAAATCGATCATAAACGAAAATGTCATGTTCATCATTAATTAAGCATAACACAGGATCGGAACCTCATGAAGAATTGAAATTAAATTAAAAAAAAAAAGATATATATATATATATATATTGTTCCAGGATCATTTTCCAATTTATTCAAGATGATCTTCTACCTCTAATAACCTTCAAACTTTCTATCTTGGAGTAATAAGTTGCTTCATGTTTCACGTACGATTTCATTTTCAAGTCTTTTTTCACCGCTCTTTGGACTGTCATAGACGAAACTCCTCTCTCAGTTGCCAAAGGTCTTATGAATTGAGTTGTATCTTTTCTAATTGATAGATTTAGTTTTAAGTTGAAATGATGATCTGTCATCCTGTTGTGACCCACAACAGAATGATCCAATTTTTCTTTCTACTGACCCCACTTTTTTAAAACATATTCGCCGCTCTCTTGATGGTTATTGAATGGACTTTGAAGATGGAAGCCAGAGTATGAATGTTGGTACCATTACTGAAGCCCTGAATGATCTTTTCCCTCTCACCATTGCTCAGTTGGGAAGATAATGGAACTGACACAAAACGATTTTCTCCTGTCCTTTTTCTCGCTGAATAAATAAGGATTTTTCAGTGATTCTTATGAAAATGCAGTCAAGATTGCCTAACGTCTTATCTGAAAACCTGTAAAAAAGAAAATCGGTTAGTTTAGTAGATTTTTTAAAAAAATATTAAACATTTTGGGGATGGAAAATTATGCTGTTACACACACACAGAGGCACACAGACACACACACATATATATATATACACACACACACACACACTCATATATATATATATATATATATATATATATATATATATATATATATATATATATATATATATATATATATATATATATATATATATTAGCACGACTCACGACTCGTTTTCATGCACAACGCAATCTTCAGTTGCTGAATAGAGATTAACTGTTACTTAATTTAAATTTCAATAAAAAATATCTGGTTAACGCAATGCTGACGAAATCCATATATTATATGGTAGTTATGTTAAATATATATATATATATATATATATATATATATATATATATATATAAAAGATGGTAGAAATAATATGAATATTTATTAATATATACAGAATAGATCTGTTATATTGCAGCAAATACTATTTTATTAACCCCAGCACTCAATATGCGAGATATATATATATATATATATATATATATATATATATATATATATATATATATATATATATATATGGGGAGGGAGATATGTTTATGTATGTCTGTGCATTTGCGCGTGTGCATAAATTTTCCAGTAAAAGTTCGGTTTACAATCGTATATAAAGTATCTACATGTAAAAAGCTGTCTTCTTATTTAATATTTATATATATATATATATATATATATATATATATATATATATATATATATATATATATATATATGCGTGTGCGTGTATGTATCTAGAGATATGTTAAACATTTTACATCAACATGCGCGTGCACGCAAATACCACACCTCGTCTACATCTATAAAAGAGAGAAACAGAGAAAGAGAGAGAGAGAGAAAGAGAGAGAGATAAGTTTCAGATAATAACATTTTAAAACGAATTTTATCTTTGAAATATATAACTTTCATTTTAATACTGGTGAGGTAGTAACCTCACAAACACGCATGCGCACACATACAGCTATGGCGAAGACTGGTTCTGAATCAGTGTGTGTGTATGTGCGCGCGCGTGTGTGTGGAGTTTCTAATTGAGATATACGCTTACCAACTACTTCACGATATCTCCACCCAACATGAAATTCTTTCTTATAAAATAACGCAAGTCAATCAAATATTGGCAGTGCTTCTTGCCTTTCATTTAGTCTGCATATATTTATACTATTTACCGCCCATGAGTAGGCATCTAGATATCTACGTCGCCGGGACTCCTGTTTTAAAACCTTATAACAATCCACTAGTACAATACGAAGCTACCATCTTTGCTCAATTCTGCTCGAGGCGGGAAACAGGATCTCCTTGACAACGACAGGAAGCTGGATGCGAAAACTAACACGGACGACACAGAAAGATCAGAAAGGAGAAAAAGTTTCGAAAAAGAAATTGTCAAAGGAAACGAATGGAGAGAAAAATGGGTGGGGAAATTAATGCGAGAAAACCTCGAAATCGGACAGCGAGAAAGACAAACTATGAGTGAAGTGCTGGACATTGATAGACAGACCGGACATTGATAGACGGAGCGGATATTGATAGAGAGACTAAAAGAGAAAGGGCGACAGAGAATAAAATAGACATGAGGAGAAGAAGGAAAGAGATCAATAATTTTTTTTGTTAAGTAAAAAGTCCAAGAAAAGCTACAATACTGCTGTCCCCATCACTGAAACTGTTGCAGATCCCAACAATGAAGTTCAGTGTTCAAATCTAGCTAAAAAGATAAGATTTCTAATGCTGGTTTTCAAAGCAGAAAACCTCTATTCACTTGCAAACATTACAGTTATCCATATTTCCTTCAGTTTGACCTTATCCCGTACTAAGTTAAAATTAGAAAAATGGTGCGGGGATTTGATAAATAAATGAGAAATAATGGAAAATTAAAGAAATTAATCAAAGACAAAGAAAGAGTATTAGTGAAAGGTAAAGAAAAATGAGAGCAGATTACTGTAGGTGAGAAAGAAAGACACAAAGTCAAGGCATAGGAGAAAAAAGAGAGAATGAGAAATAACTAAATGAAAGTCCTTATTGAGAGATGTGAATAATGTATGAAAATAAGAAAAAGGAGAATCTGATCCGACAGGCAGACAGAGAGACTTCACAGAAGAAAAGAAGAGAGTAGGAAAATAGTGACGAAGGAGAAAGAAAGAAAGAAAGAAAGAAAGAAAGAAAGAAAGAAAGAAAGAAAGAAAGACGGAGAAGAGAGAGACAGACTTCACAAGAAAATGGAGAAGAATGAGAAAGAAAATGGAGAAAGAAAGAAAAAAGAAAGAAAGAAAGAAAGAAAGAAAGAAAGAAAGAAAGAAAGAAAGAAGAGAGAGAGACAGACTTCACGGAGAAAGAGAAGAAAAGAGCAAGAAAATAGTAACGAATGTGAAAGAAAGAAAGAAAGAAAGAAAGAAAGAAAGAAAGAAAGAAAGAAAGAAAGAAAGAAAGAAAGAAAGACTTTTCGGAGAAAGAGAAAAAAGAGCAAGAAAATAGAGACGAAGGAGAAAGAAAGAAAGAAAGAAAGAAAGAAAGAAAGAATTCACAGAGAAAGAGAAGAAACGGACAGGGAAATTCTGACGAAGGAGAAAGAAAGAACGAAAGAAAGATTAGTGACTTGGGAGAATCGAATGCGGGCTTGTTTACTAGTGTGCTTGAGTCACATAATAAATGCCTAATAAATCGTGTGTCTTTTGATTGCGTCATTCGTCGCCTAGCAACTCATTAGCTTTGAAGTGAAGATCGAAAACCCACGTTTTTATATATGGGTCGGGACGAACTCGAAATAATCCGCGCAACAGCCAAGTTAGAAAGGCACAGGTGCTGGGAATTCGAGAGTAGGATGAGAGACTTGATAAGCCGTTACGTTTGACTACTTTCCGTTGCCAAGTAGTTTCAATAGTCACAAAGAGAAAGGCACAAAGAGAATGTAGCCATCTACACGAGGTGAGATTTAAATATTTCAAAACCACCAAGATTGACCGCTGTGACATCTTGGGAGTGTGAAAGGTTTAATGTACAATCATCCGTTCCCACCCTCCTACCTATGAAGTATCGAATGACGATGAGTGTGTGCGAAGGGGGATGTTGATCATTAGGTTTAATCAAACAGTGAAATATGA